>JAWLRI010000215.1:5748165-5828822 GCA_034781795.1 Crypturellus tataupa
GAAAGGAAAGGAAAGGAAAGGAAAGGAAAGGAAAGGAAAGGAAAGGAAAGGAAAGGAAAGGAAAGGAAAGGAAAGGTATCCAAAGGTACCCTTCACTTACCCTCAAAATTTCAGGCAATGCTCCCACAGTCTGTCGTTAAGGCAGCTCTACTAAAGCTATCACTGCAGGGGAAGCGGCAAAAAGCAGGTCGAGGGCGCTGTGGCAACAGATACACCTCTGCCAGCACCAGCTCCTCCACCACTGCTAGTGGAGACAAGCGAATCAAAGGCTGGGGATGGATGTCACAGGAGAGCTGGAAATTCTCCCTTTGAGTGTACCCGCTGCAGTGACATAAATGTCACACCTTTTGGGGGGACAGGTTGTTTTTAACCCTTAGATTTGCAAGGTGGCACATGAAATAATTAAACCTGACATTTCTAGGGTTAAAACGTCAAGAAGGAGAAAGAGCTGAAAAAGGAAATTCCCCAGCTTCTTAGTAATGAAAAGCTGAGGGTATACCTTCTGTGGTTGTCTGAGAGATGCTTTCACATCCGTGTGTCAAGGGTTTTTCAAACTGACAACTTGCAAATTTGAAATACAAAAATGCCCAAAGCGATATTTTAGTGGCTCAGGGAAACTCTTGTACGGGAAAAAGAATTCTAAAGTGAAACGTCTCTGGAAATCACACAGGGCCTGACCACGATACTCTAATTATGCTAATTGCTTCAATGCCCTTGCTTTATTTATGCTGAGCAGCTAAGATAAATAAAGGAAAATTGCTTTGGATCTAACTGTATTCATATCAGAATGCAAACTAGCCTGTGTTTGTTATGTGATTGCTGATCTGTTTACACTAAATTCTGCAGGTAATTGCAGTTTTGATTGCACATTTATTTCTAGCTGCACAGGTCCCAGGACTAGGTCTGTCTGTTTTTATAATTAAACCATTTTGTAATATCTAAACTCACTAAAGAGCAAAATGATGCTTTAAGAATTTACATATTTTATGCGTTGAAGATAATATGTTGGTGCTCAGTGACAAAGAGGAAAAATTCTGTTTATTACTAAAAAACGGACAGCATGTTCTGGATTTGAAGAAATTTGAGACATCTGTTCCACGGCCTGTTCACTGAGTGGGACAGATGTCCTCTGCATCCCCGTAATCTGTTATACAACACATACTTTTTGAACTTTCTGTTGTAACTTTCACATGAGTAAAATATGTTAACAGAATGAGGCTGTGGCTTTAGTGATTAACCACAGAACTCAAGCAGGAGCCAGCACCTGACAACAATTTTAGAAGTCAAGTCTTTCCCTGTGACGATTTGGAAGCCAATGTGGTATTTTGCAATTGGCATATCTTACATCTCAAATTCGCACAACAAATTATCAATATTGACATAGTCTCTCAAAGTCCCTGAAAAAGAAACATTATTATTCCCATTTTGCAGCACAGGAAACCAAGGCGCAGAAATTTGACTTCTGCTTAGGTCACACGAGAAATTTGTGTCAAAGATAGGTACGACAGAGATTGTCTCAACTCAAATCTTTTGCCTCAAGCACAAAATTATTATTATTACTTATACATCACCATGAATGTACATGGCATATTTCAGACAGATAAAATGACAGGTACGGCAGAGTTGACATTCTCGATTATAAAACCATCCTTCTGTCCTTGGTGATGAATTGGAGGTGAAGAAGCTTTCTATTTTTGTTTCAACACACTTAGCCCCTTCTGAAACCTTAATTTGAACTTCAGCTCTGGTTATTTCTTTGTTTTCACTTCCCCCGATACATAGGCTCCAAATCTAATCTTTACTTCTCTCTATCTTTGGGAAATGCCCATTACTTCAACATTACAGGGAAAAAGTCTCTAATCTCAGTATAACAAATTTAGAACAGTGTCATCACTGTATGAGTTCTTCATCCATCATCAATTCCAAATTCAGTAATTCAGTCTGTCTCACTTAATGGAAGACTTAATATCAGTCTACGCAGAGCAGCCTGGCAAGCTCCTTAGCTAGTTTATGCCGTGGAAGCGCTCCACAAGAAGATATAGAGGTTACTGGAAACCTTGGTGCCCAAAGAAGCAAAAACTGAAGGCCAAAGAAGTGTGTAGAAGCACATAAAACTCAGTGGAACAACAGCATAATGGTACAGTTTGATCACAGAAAGCATTCAGTGCTGACAGTTTGCAAAACCTTATAAAAATTGCTTCTGGATGAGGGAAAAGAGACTTACTCATCTTTCCATGGCTGAGCATAACGTCCAGCAAAATATTACAAAGATAATAAGGAAATTCTTGTAAGATTTCTTCCTCAAATATGGATCGATGGCTATCTTATTTCACGCTTTTTTTTCTAAGTTTCTGAACATCATTTGAATTCAGTTTTCCTACTCTCTCTTGCTCCTACTTATTATTCCAAGAAGATCTATTCCTCTCTCAACAGGACTTGGTCATTTCAAGCCACTGTTTATGAAAATACAGCATGATATATCAAAGTTTCTAGTTCAACTTTTACACTAGAATATGAATCCCAATTTGTAGCTAGAATTTCATCCATATTCAAATGTTTTGTTAACTAGTTGTCAATTAAAGGAAAAAGAAACATAAGAACAGCATTAAAAATAAAGTTTCTAATGTTTCCTGTTCAAAAGAAGTTTGTTTACAGATACATCTTGCCATACAAAACTGGAATGCTTTCAGTTCACATATTACAAATTCAAATCCATAAATACAATTACTACATCCCACTGCATTCACTGCCTGTATTCATATTCTAAAGAAGTCTTAATAAAGCACCTGCACAGAGCAGAGGTGTAACAGAGAGCTGTCCTTCTACTGCCTGTAAAGACTGCTCTTCTCTCTTGGTCATTTTGGGCTTTTTAGCAGTTTCAGCATAAAATAAAACAAAATTCAAATAGGACTTGGGTTATGTTTAGGATTTAAGTTGTTTAGATCCGGAGAATTTGTTCATCTATTAAAACTTCATGTTTCAATCCTGTTATTACAAATATTATTTCTGTTTAATGCACAAACCATTTTTCTTTTAGCTACCAGTAGCTATACCACTGCCCTCTTCTGTATAGAATAAGCTTGCACATCTGCATAATTATTGCTCTGGTTTAAGTAGTGTGTTAGTCTTAGCAGCGCTGCGTAGCAGCTGACAGAATTCTCAGATGGAGGCGGCTGGTATTTCTGGATTTCATCCCACATATGATGAATGGACCGTCTTTTTTCCCACATTAGACCAATGTTTAACAATCCCCTAACTACTACAGACTCTACAGGGTCAGCCCTCAAACCATACAAGGGTAAGCTGGGAAAAAAATGATTTCCTAAAATAATTCAGGGAAGAGGGAAATCTCTATTTCAATTATTTTTAAATAATAATAAATAGATAAGAAAAAATAAATAGAAAAGGAATAAATAGAAATAGAAATAATAAATAGATAAATTTAAAAAGATGGAATTATCTTTAATACCACTACAGCAACCAACTCTAACATTGTACCAATGACCAGGTTGTAACAAACCTCATGGCACTGGTGCAGGAATATCTGGAGAGAGCAGTAGTTGATAGATACTTTTAAACCTGTAGCTGACACAAAAGTTATTTGTATCCATCAGCCACAACCTGGTCTGCCACAGTCAAAGCAAAAGGCTTCAGTTAGTTGAAATTACCCAGATGCTAGAGAACTGAAGGGAATCATTTCCTTATCTACAAATATTCAAAAAGAATGTTTACAGTCTGCCCAGAGACTACACCGCACTCAGCTCCTTCACGGCAGAAAGGTATAATCCGGGCTGCATTTTGACCCAGGATTCCTCACTTCTACATGCATCCAAATTTCTCTTGTATAGAGGTTAAACCAGCCAGATGTGAGTCAGAGGATACTGCACTTGCAGTCTGAGGTGGCAGTTACTGTCAACTGAAATATGAATTCTTCGGATTCAGTGACAGATAAAAATGAGCATGAGAAAGAATAGATTCATAAGATCTGCCAGAGTTTCTCTCTGTTTAGCTCTTTTGCCTTCAGTTTAGATAAAATCAAATATATCAAATATCTGTGATACTACTGAGGACAACGTACATCAGCCTTGAGATGCTTCCAACTGCCCTCTGTTGGAAGCCAAGCCTATTTTGGCTCCCTGCTCATTCAGTCATGCAGTCCCTCAGATAAGACTATTTAGTAATTGTGCCTGTCACAATTATCCCATTTATAGCCACAGAAACCTGTCTCCTCCTGTATTAAAAGACGATGTTTCATTTTGTCACATTTCGATTTTTGTTCTTTTAAACTAAAAGACGGTTAATGCAGAACGTGTACATGTAATTCTTTTCTTGAGAAGACTATGTTAATCTTTAAGCATTTTTTCAGTTCTTTTTATTATACACAACTACACAAAACAAATGCTTCTGCAATATATTTGGGGTGATAATTCTACTGGTAAAGAATAAAACAACCTTTGGTTAACTACTAACAACGATATGAGGGAAAATCTGAATATTCAACATTATTTTTACACAGCTTCTTCAATATATAACAGTTCAAAAATACGCAGTAAGAAAGCCTCGCAGACAGGTATCAAGAATATGCCAAAGAGCAATGAAAGGCTGTATAGTTCCTGAAGATGAAGCTGAGGCAGGTAGGTGGAGAAACTCCGAGAGCGTTTATCTTCCACCTCTGAGTCGTAAGGAAGCAGAAGGAATCACAGCTAGAAGAGTTGGGGGACAGGATATAGGAAAGATGCAGGACAAAAGCCTGGCAAAGACTCAAAATGAAGATGATGTTGGACTGCTGCTTGAACCAAAAGCCTGGCCCCGGGGTTGTGCTCTTCCCTCCCCTTGACTCAAGGAGCACTGAAAATAGAGCCAAAATTCAAACGCTCACTACATTATCCATGCTTTATAGCTTGAAGATGTAGGATACAGCTAATAAGAAACTGCTCTGAGTATCTCACTGTCTCCTTTGCTCTTGGAGGGATATTACAGGATCCATTATAACTAACTGCTCAGAACAATTTGCTTAACTCATTGAAGCTAAATGCTGTCCTGGATCCTAGATGTGAAAGTTACTGATTTATTGAGCCACCAAAATGAAGCTGTTTCCTATACTACATTTGATGAATTCTTTGAATTATATTCGGTACCCAGTGGCTTGATTTTTCTTGATCTCATTGCCACTACCCTTCAAGCCTCTGGAGAGTGCAGTCCGCAGATCCTCCGTGACTAACAAGCTGTTTAATTCACCAACGGCTTCCTTCATTATTTTAGAGTTACAGCTTGCGAAAGGTGAGCGTATGTACTATAAAGACTATTATAAAGACTTGTATAATAATACTACAATACTAGCAGTTCCTTTCTTAGAAGGAATTAAAAATCCTTAGAAGAAATGCATGCTTTTCACTTAAAAAAATGCAGCAAATCTGTGCATAGCAAAGGTAGCTTGAAAAGAAGAAAAAGGTTTTCATTCATATAAGAAAAATGCATAGATTTTCCTTCTTTTTTTTTCTTTTCCTTATTGTATATAAATGACTTAGAGGTGGTGCAGGCTTATCTACTGATAATTCTTGCTGGAGACCTATAGCACCTTCAAAGGTAGCCTGAGTATAAGTGAAAGAAAATCATTTATGCCTGATAGTTATGAAAGGTCATGAGTGAAGAAATAAATTCTGGATTTCCTAGGTCCAGCCTGAGAGAAGGGAGGGGGAGGGCAAGGTAGTGCAATGATCTGTATATGTCTTGCTACATGGATTCAAGAATGTGTGTATATATATGTGTGTGTGTACAAAAATGCACAAAAATATATAAATTAAGAGTAAGAATTCACACATTCATTTATTCTCTCATTTATTTATCTTTTTTTATTCTCTCTTCACCTAACACCTTCTCAACCCATAGTGGCCTGTGCTCTCTCTTTTAACTCCTGTTATACCAAATTTCATAGGATGCTAAGGATGTTGGACTATCAGGCCTGGAAATGCTCCTGCCAACCCTCATGTAGAGAAGATCATAACACAACACTCTGATCCGCATTCTATTTGTGAAGAGGAGGACAGGGCCTGCCATGCCATCATGACATTATAAGCAAAACACTGAAGGGAATTCTGGACAAATCAAATCAGTGTTATCACTCAGCATCTCTAGGTACCCATCACGTCATAATTTTTGACCAAAAAACAAAACAAAACGCAATATGCAAAGATTTAGTACAAAAGAAGCCATGCTCGTACCTTCTTATCCAAACAGTAAACACTTTTGTTACTTTAAACAGTAAACCTACTGGAAAATGGTCCCAGGGCTACCGTGAGATTTTTTGGTAACCTAAACCAAAAAAGGTAAACCTTTTGGTAACACTTTGACAGCATCTCAACAAAAATTAATAACAGATGTCATACTAATTTTTGTGGAAAATCTCCTCTAAAAACAGCCGTACACTCCTGCTATACTGAGTTACAACAGGGCTGTGCAGCACCGGTAGGTTCACTTTGGGCAAGAGAGTTGATGTGTGTACAGGCAGTGCATCATAGCACATCTGTCCTGGTTCCATGCTCAATTATATTTTTATTTCCATTTATGAGAAAAAGACACTCCTTGTTATAGAGTTGAAAATATGCGAGGTTCTCAGAAAGGATGTGATTAGTATAAACTAACGCACTAAGGAAGTTAGGCAGGACAGAGTATCTTAGCAAATATAAACTTAAAGAAAAATAGCAGCAGCAAGTCAAGAGCCAACTGTTTCTGTTTTGATTTATTCAGTATTTCAGAGACGCTTCTTCTATGGGGAACAATATGCAAGGCATTGGAAATTCAGAAGGCACATCTTTTGTGTACCATAAAAATGTGCTGCTAACCTACAATACCCTCATAGAAATACAATTCAATAAGGAACTCAGTTGGGAAGATGCCTCAACAGAACAACATAAAAAAAATGGTCAATACAAGAATGATTTAGTTTACCTTACAAGTGGTTTTGATGCTGGAAATAAATAGGACTTTAAAACTTATAAAATAAAAATCGAGATAAACACAGATCCACATTTTTAATTCTCACCCATATTTAATGTGACTTCTTAGCAGATCATTGCTTCTGAATCATCACTTCTATCAAGCCTATCACTTGCAGAGTGTTACAGCACTTTAGCCCTCAGGGCAAAGATAAGTCTTCACAATTGTCACATATAGCACACATATTGAGCCATATTATGCTGAATGGGAGTACAGTACACTGTAGAAACAGTACTGACTCTTGCAGAATATCCTGAGATACTTATCAAGCTGTTAAAGGAGACATCAGTCTTTTGTCTGTATTGCCCTTGACACATCCTCAAGGAAAGTATCTGGAAATTCTTTGTTTTCTGAAGAACCCTCAGACCTCTTGGGTCTAATGTAGGTTAAGTGCCCCACAGATCTCTCAAGAATGGAAAAGCACCTTGAAAAGCACTATCTGAACTTGCCAGGAACAAATAAACACTAGCACTGAATAAATAAGACCTAACGCCTGTAATAAAATGCAAGTTGGAGAACACACACACACTGTCCTAATACAGAAGCAACTGAATATCAACATTCAGTTTATCAAAACCAAGACATCTCAACACAGCAAAAATAAATGTCACCAGCCTTCTTCAAAGAAGCCCTGCAAATAATACCAAGGGTTAAATGAACAACGGATAGTTTTACCTCATTATCATCCCATTATCATTGCTTATATTTTCAAGGATAAATAACCACCAGCCTGTACTGAGGATCTGCTTATTGATTAACGCACAGTGCGCACAGCAAACATCCTGCACAGCAACATGCGCTGGGTGCTTCCAAAGGTTTGCTCTGCCAACACCCGGCATTTACTTGCTCCACCACTGTCACACTGTTGTCCTTATGTGGAGGGAGACGTGGTGAGAACGGGCATCTCAGGGCAACGAGAAATTTTTTGTGAGACTCGAAGTTGTGCTCTTCTATCCGGAGCATCGGAACAGACGTACATACGCAGTTAACTCTTTTAATACACATAAGACCTAAAAAGGTGCTTCTGTTTGTTTTCCCCCTCGTAACTGCCATAACAGCCAGCAAAATTTGCAAGGGAGGGAGACAAGAAATAAAATGTCTTTCTCAGGTTATATAAGATAAGAAAAACCATGAAAGACCATGAAAGTGACTCCTGGTCTCTAAAGGGCACGCGTGCTTCCTGCCACAAAGCTATTCCCCCAAGCGACACGGGCTTCGCCTCACACTGTCCCGCGCCCCTGGGCCCCAGTGGCAGCACGGGCCTGACCCCGAGCTGATGTGGTGTGTGAATGCCGAGCCCTCCCCTGCTCCCAGCCCGGCCGGCAGCAGCACTCATGCCCGGGTGGCCGCTCTCGCTCAGCACCTCTCACCTCCCGCCAGCTGCCGCCAGGAGCTCGATCCTGCGCGGGCGCCTCCGGGCGACACCACGAGTGTGCGGTGAGGTTCGACCACCGTAAACACCTTGGTAGCTCCCATGCTTTGCAATGTCTGCATCCCGGTATTCCAAGTGACTCAAAGGCACTTGATACTTCAAGTTCTCTGTATAATTCTTCGTGTAAATTTTGAAAATACGTGGATGAGTTTAGATGATATTTTGGGTCTCGGCTTCCCGGGGTAATACAATCAATATACCATTAAGGGAGCCCGGGAAAAACAGACTGTAGACAAAGTGCAAGGGAAAGAGCTGTTACAGCTGGCCAAAGAAAACCTTTTTATGTTAAAAGAAGGGAACAAAAAAGAGAATTCAGGAGAGCACTGTGCACGCAGCAGCCTCCCCTCTGCACAGATCTACCCTGCACAATGACTGCCTTAGAAGCAAGGCCACCTAAATTAACCCAAACCTCGGAAAAAATATTTATTTTAGAAGGATGGTGAGTTTTGGACACATGAAAATGATTGCTGTGCAATAGTTTCGATACAGGAACATCCCATGGAGGAAGGTTTTATGCGAACTTTCCCACAATCAGCCTGTCTTCCTATTTCAGCACTGAGATGAAACACCCTATAATTTCATTTCTAAGACTCTACTGAGCGGAGTCAAACAATAATTCTGGGTTGTGTCAAATTGTACAGGGAGCTGTAATGCGGATAAATATCCAAAGGGATTAGCTAAGACCACCAAACTCATTTCACTTGTGACCTATCCGACTTGAAGCCAGTCTCTTATCATTACAATTTTATTAGAATGAACCATTCTTAAACCGTTTCTCCAGTGTGTTCCCTGAAGCATGCATTCAATCAAGCCCAGGCATGCACGGCTTTCTATACATTTTTCCTTCCCTTGGTACAAACGCATTTTGGTATAGCAGTACAGAAAAAATAGATTTTCACATTGGGGCACCTGAAGATACAAAATGTACCTTCCATGTGTTGACTTACAGTAGAAGATGCAGTAGTAAAACTCATTGTCACTTTACAAGGAGTATTACTATTAAAACAACTTAGTGCAAGCTGCGTATATCCCAACCACTTCCATTGTTTAAAGCTTTCCATAAACTAACCTACAAATTCCACTCATTTTCCCTTCCCTCTCAGGTTTCAGTTAGCTGAGAAGGGAAGCTACCAGCTATTTTGGGGCTGTGTGGTTTCAATATCCTCTGGGTGGGGTTAGGCAGCATTGTATTACCTGTAGAAGTCCCCTCCCAAATTTAGATTTTTGCAATTAAAACGCTGCTGAAAAACACTTATCTAAGCTCAGTGCAGAGTCACAAGATGCCAAATAATCAATGAAAAGAACAGGTCAAGGTCACGGTGTAAACAGGAGCTCTGACAAAATAATGCTGAGAAGTTGTAATGTCCATCCAAAGGGCTCAGCCTGTCCACTCAATCAAGGCAGAGGTCTGCAATAGGTAGTAGGTCTGCAATCCATAGCATACTCCCTCTCTGTTCTCAAGCCCAAAGCACCTAATCTTTCATAAGAGACTCATGCCTAACTTCACTATTCCTTCTGTTGAACAGCACTGAAGTTAGCCTATGTGCAAGTCTGTAATATTTTTAAAGTCTGCACACAGCAGAAGGGGGTCACTGGCACCTACAGCTTCACGGGCAATGCTCTTCTTGTGCTTCTGTGTGCTGAGTAAGTCACCCCAGTTTGGCAGCTACTGAAGAACACACTCCGATTCCCAGTATGGTCAAGAGGAGGCATAGCATAGGTTTCACAGTGCACAGTTGCATATAAAGAGCCTAAAAGAGAATGTGACCAATATTTTATTAGTAAGGATCTCTTCTCATCAATCTCATTCAGTATTTCAGCTTCCCTATTGATTATATGGCAGCTTTTAAATAGCCAGAGACTGAATCCAATCAAACCTGTTGAAAGAAGCAAAAGCGATCAAACTAATGAGTGCGTATTATGTTATTTACAACACAAATAATTCGGTTCCTGGGGTTTTGCTCAAATAAAGCTATGGGCTGAAATTAACAATGATCAAATTACCTGGGAAGCAGTGCACTGAATCTGAAGGGCTAGATATTTATTTAAAACATATTCTGAAGCCAATATATATATTTTTTCTCATTTCTATACACAGATATACACAGGCAAGAGCTACATCTCTCTGTCTCTACAGATATATACAAATAAATATAAATATCTATTTGTAAAGACTACTATGCCAGGAAAAGAATCGCTATATCCATCACATTTATTTGAACCTCCTTAGACCTTGTGTAGGCAGAAGTGTCATACAAAATTCCTGCTGTCAACTAAAAAAAAGACTTTGGAGGAGCTGAGGGGGTCAACAGTCTGGTTCAGCTCCACTTCTTACACACTTAGGTGATTTCATCAGCATCGCAAAGTCCTTCACATGAAGCGAAGCACCTTCAGGTCTTATCTTACTCTCAACATGAAGAGACAACTGCAATACTCACAGCACTTACACATCATCAGATTAAAATACAAAGCATATGGAATTTTAAGGGATGCAGTGTATTCTCCAAAACTGTTCTCTTTTTAGTTTTGAAATAATGTTGACATGTTTATTTAAAACAAATCAGATAAAAATAACAAAAAAAAAATGCAAACCAAACCAAAAACAAAACACTAAATCCACGACAATAAAGTGACGCCCACAGAAATATAAGCCCCAGCTTTTCAATCCTGACTGCTTGAAGGAAGAGCAATCTACTCGCCTACTAAACATAAGGACATGTTCAGGTTAGTCCCCAATCCAAGCTGTCCTAAGTTCAGGTCCACTAGGATAATAAAAAAGGCCAACGGACATGCTGGGAGTAAACGTATGGAAACGATGGGTTGAGCTGTATAACTTTGGAAGTTCAGGGAAATACCTGGACTTAAATCCCGTTATATGGCCTTAGCAAGAGTTTGCTGCTGACTTCATTAAGATTTCACTCTTAGAATAAGAAGTTAATTTAATGAACATCTGAACACAGTAAAGCAGATTTTCTTCTAGAGAAAGCTCAAGTTATTCTTTTATCTGTCTAGCAATTTTTTTATTTCACATAACTTTATATGTTATCTTTGGGCTTTAAGAACACTATTGAAGCTTTAAGGTAGGTTGGTGTCCTTCACTTTTCTCCTAAAATTCTGGTATGCTCGAGCACTCGATCACAGTCCAGTGAGCTGCTCCGAGAGCTGCAGATCACCAGCAAAGTTCCCATTCAGTAGGTTTGCTCCTGTCCTGACCTCCTTGTTACTGGAAGGCTACTCCAAATTTATTTGCAATTTGCGCTTTTGGAGGAAAGAACTAAATTCTGAGATTTACAAGCTTTGGTTGATTGCACTCAGAAATTAGACTTTGTTCAGCTTGTCAGGCCTTACACAATCCCATCTCCTGCTCCTTTCTGAGCAGGGAGAGAGTCTTTGACCACTACTTTACCCTTCTAATAGCCAAGAAGCTCAGGCCCTAAACTTTTACTGCTTTCTTAAAATCAGACTTCTCAGGAATCAAAATTGGAAAGACAGAACTTATTTTATTTAGTAAATAAGAGCAACTAGGCGATTTAATGAAGCAAGCTTGTTGTAAATGTTAACATGATTTGGCAGGAGTTTCTTGCCTGGTGTTGCTATTCCACTTAAAACAGATGGCAAAGTTGAGCATAAAAATCTCCCTCTTACTGCAGAACTGATGACAGTTCTGCTTGTATTATAGGCTGGAAAGAAGTTTCCCACAATGAACCAAGCACTGAAATACATGATCAGTTTGAGCATTTTTGTGTTCTGTAGAAAGCAGTAGTCACTGACACTTATTTTTGAAAGGAGAAAGGTATATGGGAAAATGTCAGGTTGATCATTTATTAAACATTTTTTTTCTCTAGTAGTTAATAAATGCTGGTTGCTTCACATGTAACTGGAACACATTTTCTAAAGCTGCTGCCACTCTCAAACATAGCTATTTTGACCACTAAGAGATGGTAATCCTATTGACAAAAGGTACAAACAAACTCACTAAGGCCCACAGAAGGCAGATACTAAATACTGTGTTTGGAAGGTGAGGAAGATCTAACTTTTCTGCTGGCTATGTAAGGGCCTCTTTTTTCTTCTTTGCAGCAGGATCACTGCAAATACTTCTAAGCTACTGAAATGGGGGTTATCAAGTGAACTTCAGAGTGACATTTGCTGCTAAACTTGCTTACTGAACAATTTGCATTCTTGAAAATAATTTATATAAGGCCATAAACTCCCTGATGTACTGGTAGAAGTGGGAGTCTTGCAGTTCTGGCAGATTTGAGATTGCTGTCTGAAGAAAATGGATCAATGGGATACGTGAACGATGATGACCCTAATTGGGTGAGAGAGGTGGTACATGAGGACTGTTCATAGGACTGGAAGGCAGGAAGGAAGGAAGGAAGGAAGGAAGGAAGGAAGAAAAGGAGAAAATAACGAAGAAAAATTACTTATAAGTAAAAAAGAGTGGATGGGAATGGTCAGATAGTGTAGCTAGGTCAAATCTCGGAACAGCTAGAATCTATCAGCTGTAATGAGTGCTAGCACTGGAAGTCCTCATTTGAAACTACCCTTAAATCTCTATTCCTGCTTGTTTTGTCTATTCGTAGATCCAACAGAGGCAGTGCTAAGACATGCTCCTGGGGTAGCCATTAGTCATACCTTTGTGTGGTGCAACTGAAATTGGAATGTTTCGTTTCAGCGGTCAAAACAGAAGAGGTATGAACATAACGCAAAAATGACATGCAACTTATTCATATGCTCTATGTAAGCAGAGCAGTAAGTCAGATTCCTTGTTTAATACTTTCTATTTCTCATGATTGAGCTTGTGTGTTTAAGATGGAAAGAAATAAAAAGAATAATAAAATAAATGAGGGCAATTGAAGCAAAATATCTAAAAGGAGAGGTATTATTGGTATTTGCTGTACACAGAAGGTCACTGATAGGGAGGGAGTTTGCAAAACACTACTGGACAATTGCAGGCTTGTGAAATTGCAAAGAAACATCATTTGATATGGCTGAAACACATCACACATCAGCATGGGAAAAATAGTCCACAAAGACATGAACTGAAACAGAATCTTAGATGAAGAGAAAAGCTTAAAAGGTCCTGCTATCACCTGGATTGCAATAAAAAGAGAGAGAAATGTCTGGTTTCTCTTGACTAGAAATAGAACTGCAATGTAATGACAGGGCAAAATGGGAAGGTCCAAAGACACTTTATAGAATCAAAGGACCAAAAATGTTTAAGTTTGTGTGCCTCATCAGCTGCAAAAGAACAGATACTGAATTCTCAAGTTTTATTTGCCTTCTCTTCAACACACTGTCATTTTAATCCTCATGAAAGATAGCAATCTCAACATCTTTCCCTGTTTGCTGTTGCACGAGTATTTATTTACTAGGGCCACTGGGGGAAAACAAATCACAGAGAACAAATGGCTTGATGCTCTCTCACATCCTAGCCGACACAATGTTTGAAAATATCAGCTTGTGCACCACAGTCCTACAATTCTGAGTAAATTGTTCTGTTATTATAGCAGAATGGTGCCCCAAGAAATAATATACGGCCTAATGAAATCCTTAAAAGTCTCCAAAGCTTCAGAAAGAGGTCTAAGTTATCTCCTTTCCAAGGAGGTGGTGGTAATTCTTCCTTTTAGGAGAATTAATACTAAGCCACATAAGTAAATGTAATACTTCAAGAAGAAAGAAGTTTTTATGAGCTCATCACATGCCAGGTAGAACTCATTCATATATATATATAGTTATGAATAAATGGTCCCAAAATTTTATGAAAGACATGCACACAAAAGGATTTCAACAAAGTCCTGAGCTGTCATTGATAGAATAAAGTTAGAAATACAGTATACCTGGTCCATAATTAACAAAGAATAAAATCCCTACAACAGCAAGATATTTTCCTGTGCTTTACCTTGGCTATTTAAATAGGAACAATTCAGGTGCAAAGTATTACCAGGTCAGGAATGAATCAGAATTTATTTGATGCATGTTCATCTATCGACGTTCAATACAAATAAATGTATTAAATAATATCTATCTTCAGGTGAAAAACAGGCTGCAGATTTTCCTTTGATTTTGGAAAAGGGGAGGCTTTATTTATTTATTTTTTTTGTGTTGGCTAGCTCTCCTGAACTACAACCCAGACACTTTTAAATTTAATTTTATTAACTAATTGTTAACCCACCCACCAAAACACCATTTGTGTGATAACAGAGTGTGCAGGAATTCCTCTGGGATATGGAAATTAATCCCACTTCTGTGAAAAGACCTTTTAATAACTCATGTTATTTTACCTTCTGAGTTATCAGTGGGCTTTCCTCCAGCATTTTCTAAGAAATGTCCTTGGAGTTTGAAAGGGAGGGAAAAAAAAGGAAAAAGAAAGGTAACACAAAAAAGGCTAGGAATCTAAGAGTTTGTTCACTTTATGTTATTTTAGGTTTGTTGTACAAGGCCATTTGCTTTTTAAGCAGCCTTTAAAGTGGGTATTTTATGCAGCAGCCTCAGACCCCTAAGACAGTCTGTGTGTTGATGCGCGCGTGTGTGTGCAGGGCAGTCGGTGCAGCCAACTGCATTTAGTTTGCACTTCTGCATACGACTTGTCACAAAAAAAAAAAAATCCAATTGCACTAAATCCTGATGTTTTCGCCCACTTCCTTTACTTCTTTCACATGCACATACATCACTGGCAATTCCTCCTCTTGCCCTCCTTCCCTACATCCTTCTTTCCAAGAGTGCTCATGGATCAATAAGACATCATGGCACTCTATGAAGCCTGAGTGATTTCCCATGCAATGGCTGCAGTGACCAAGTTCCAATGGGAATTGCAAATCCCCTTGTAAGAAGGAGCTGGAGATATTTTCCGTGAGTCACTGGGCCATTGCTGCAAGGGCACCCACCCTCAGCACAGGCCCGGGAACCTGAGCAGCGTTGGAGCCCAAAAGGAGCTGCCATATCCACGGCACTTGATGGATCTCAGCCTTGGTTGCAAGAGCGGACGAGAACCCCATGACTGATGAAACGCTGCTTCTGAGAGGAGACAAAGAAACAGGGAGAGCAGCGACTGCTCTGCTGGGGGGCAGGAGGAGAGGAAGGGTGGAAGGGAAGGAGCAAGGAACTTGTCCTGGTGGCGGGGAAGTACATGGTAGGTGAGAGGAATGAAATTTTCTTCTCTGTCAGTTTTCTAATGGGTATAAAATAAGAATTATATGGAGTAGAGTCATCAGTTTATAGAGAAATCTATTACTCTTTGGGATCAAAAAGTGAACCCCAGTTGTGAATAATAGTTTCAGCCTGTGGTTTTGAGCATTAAATCCCATTTTTCAAGCAGCAGGGCAGTTGTTTTCCACCACAGCCTAAACAACAGTTTGCATTCTGTGGGGTAGTGAGTCTGTCCTGTTCCATCTATGCCCTTTTCTTCTTTATCTTGCTATATACACTCTTATCATTTAAATTTTAAGGATCTTACTGTTTGCGTTCTCTCTCACTGCCTTCATTTGAAATAATACTTTTTAACCAGAGTTTTTCACAAGCTCAGCTAAGATTAGGCACTGGAGCCAATGAAGATTGTTTCTATTACTAAAAATCAGAGAGAGAGATAACAGCTTAATCTTTCAATTTTTTAATACAAATTTTCTTGTTCTTAGCTTAGTCTTTCTGTGTTGTTCCTAATTAGCAGGGGGCATGTTCTAGCCCATATGAAACTGCCTGAGATTTAGTTTTCGTTTAATTTTCTGTGAACACAGGGGGTGTGCGAGTGGTTAATGCAGTAACCTTTCACTTCTGGAGGCTTAGAATGGATTTTGGTGCAGATCTCACGTGAAATGAGTTCAGCAGCCCCATCCTCACTTTTAGCAAAAGCGCCTCTCATTCCAAAGCCACTGTGCACTAATTTCTCAAACATCACAGGTTTTTCCTAAAAGAAGAATACTGGGGGATTAGAAGAAATTCTGGAGGTCAGAAGATAGCTGCACTTGCAAAGCAGTATAAAGAAACTGGTTTAGGACTGGCACTTGGTTGAATAGTGGATGATCTTTCAACTAAATCAGCTACCAAAATCAAAACAACTTATAAGCTATACTGTAAATACAAAGGCATGCACAATGAGGAAGGGCCATCAGCTGCTAGCATGGCACAGAATCACAGGGTTGAGGGTGGTAGGGACTTCGAGAGATCATCTAGCTCAGTCCCCTGCTCCAGTAGGGACACTTAACACCTGACACCTCCCCCTGCCAAAAAAAAAGAAAAAAGAGGAGTATTCATACAGCTAAAACTTCATGCACCTCTGTAAGAGTTACAGCGGTAATTTTGTTAATTAAAATTAATTAAAAAAAGGCAGCTGGGCTATGCATGACTGCAAGCACCATGCAAGACGTATACAGACATTATCTAGAACTGGAATTACTTTAACGTGTATTACCACAGCTTTAAGTAGACTCCTACATTGTAAAGAACCCAGGCTAACATATCATAAAACTTTTGGTTTATAAAGTGTCCACTTGATTTTTTGCAAGGTTATGGTGCACTAACTGGAGCAAAACAACCTGTTTGACGTGGGGCTTGGTGACTACTAAGAGCTGAGTTTTAGCTTAATATGAATGTTGATCACTTTTCCTACAACACACACAGTATTTGGCTAACCATAACGATGTTACACTTATTGCTTAGGCAATAACTGAGATAGCAATCTCAGTTAAAGACTATATGCCCAGACAAATTCTATTTTCAAATGCAAGAGTTCTTTTTCTGTAGATAGTAACAGAATAGCCTCTCTAACTTGCCCATTCAAATTTGCTTTAGGCCGAAGTTTTGTTTGAAAATTTCAATTTCTGAACACATTACAAGTTATACAGATTTCATTCAAATTAGATTTCTTCATTGTTAGTCACCTGATGAAAAACAAGTAGCACATCCCCCTGTTGAAAGGATAACTAAACATAGAATGGCCCAAACTGCCTACCTTATAAATGCCTGGCTTGTGTACAAGCACGCATGCATATACAGGGAAAAAAAAAAAAAAAAAAAAAAAAAAAAAAAAAAAAAAAAAAAAAAAAACAGAATAAAAATGATAGATTGCTTTGTAGGTAACTTCCCTTCGGATGAACTGAACAGTAAATTAACTCATTCAGAGTCACAAAGTGGTGTCCTTGAAATGTCCTCACAGGAATTTTTTTTTGGAAAGGGAAAGGAAGAGGGAGAAAAGAAGGGAGAAGAAAGGAGGGGAAAAGAGGGAAGGACTTCACTTAGCATTCAAATGCAGGGAGTTGTTGCAAATATCTTTAAAAAGGGTCCCCACAGCTGTGATGTTACAAATTGTCCTCTGTGATGTTATAAATTTCATGTATTACAAATTTGAGATTTTGCAGAGTGACAGAGTTGGGCACAGCACTACAAACAAAATACTGTCATTATCAGAAGCGGACTCGGAAGCCGGGTTACTTAATGCACAGGTTTATCGAAGGACACACACTAAGTATGACTAGATTTTCTCCTGGCAAAATACACCCGCTGCGCCGACAGAATAAGCAGTGCTCTGCTTGGTGCAGCATTGAGACTGCAGGTAGGAAGAGCTGCAGGAAATAACCACAGGTAGTTTTGTGTCAGAAAAATGCTTTTTCCAAAGGCAAAAATAAAAAGAAAAAAAAAAGATCGATATAGAGAAAACCTGAAAATTTGCACATGCTCCACATATTTGTAGGCATCTCAGGAGAAGGAGAGAACATTACCAGGGGACCCTCCCTCTGCTCAGCTGTAAAATTTTCTTCGGTGTCCCACAGCAGAGCCCGCACTTAATGGCTGAACAAACTAGTGCTGGCCACCAATCTGCAAGAGACAAGGACACAAATTTCCTCCCATTTAAGGGGTCACCGTGATGCAAGGTGGTTTGTCACGTTCGAGAGTGCAGAGAGCTCCCCGGAAAAGCGGATGTGCGAACCCTCTGGAACACCCCCTTGCCTAACGGCAGCTCAGTTCTAGTTATGCGAGTGCTATTGTTAGGTTGGCATAACTTAAAAGCATTGCCATGCCAATTGTGTAGCCTGCACGTTACACACACAATAGAGCAAGGTTAAGGGACAGTGTAATTCTAACAAATTTAGTGACAGGTTAAGATCAAGGGATGTCTTGACATTCTCCTCAGAAAGGTCAATCTCGCGGGTCTGCAATGTAAAAATGAAGACTCTGCCATCATTGCCATGGCAAAAGGTCAGACACAGGCTGATTGGTGATAGAATTATCAAATTAACCAATCGATGTGGGTGAGTAATAGATGTAAGCAATCCTGGGGGAGAGCCACAGGGCAAATGCCAGCTCATCAATAACACATTGCCTAGGAAAAGAAGATCCCCTCTTCAATCCATGTCCTTTACATTAGCAGTGGTATCAAGGAATTAAAAGAAAAATCGAAAGCAGCAGCTTTAAATATGCTTCCAGACTGTATACAGCATTCAAATGTCTTCCCAAAACAATTTCAATGCACACAGAGGTAAATAAGAGAACACTAGTGATCTAAAGGAAAGAGGCAATGGCTGCTCTGAACAGGTATATTCAAAGACTTGAGGATCTTTACACACATCTGACACCAAGGGAGACTTTATTAGGAATTTTACCTGTGGCAGTCACAGAGACATAAATCTCGGATTGGATTGTGTGGCAACTCCTGTATGTTAAAATGTAAAACTCAGGATGGATATAAGGATTTTACACAGAGGGTGCAGCAAACCTGTCAACAGGGTTGCAATTGCATTATATTACTATGCATATTCTATATCTCTTTGTCTATTGATTGCTGTTATGCTGGTTGCTATGTGGTTCCAAGGGTTAAATCCTGCAGGATCTCTTTGCAGGCCCACAGGCAAGAGACGAGGAGTCTGCGTAGGGAAGCTGGCTTCAAGTGGCAAAGCGAAAACAGGGAGCTCAGGAGACGAAGTCTGAGGTCTTGGAGTGAGGGGGACAAGCAGCGACTGCAGAGAAGCAGAAGGGACCCTGTTCCAAGAAAGGTGGTTACCTATGGGATCAGTAGGACTATAAATGTGGAAGGAAATATTAAATGCCAGGGAAAGTGAAGTGCATAAAGCCTGTTATTTTAACCTAATTTTTCTTCTCTACAATCACTGTATTTCTGCAGATAAATAAGCAATGCTGATTTAAGCATCCTCACCCACAAGCAGTATCTTTCCAAGGGAGATGAATCTCCTTGGCCTTTCTGCAGCTTGCAGGGCACAGGCTGGGAGCTCCTGCTGCAGGAGGGCTGCAGGACTTCTCCAGGACAAGTAGAGGACAGCAGCCTGGCCCTCCAAGGGTCTGGAAAGGCCAGAGGTGCCCCGTATCCTTTAAGTGGATGTGCCAGGGGCAGGACCTTGAATGTGATAAAGCTCCTGTCCATGTTAGCAACATCCAGCACAGCACCGGGTGGATGCTTTCGGGGCTCTAAGGTCCTCCTCCTTTCCAGGTGCATCCACATTTCTTTTCAAAGAAAGGCAAGCTGTGATCTTTGCACAGTGACTCACAGCTGGGCCTTTCTACTACGCATTGCTTGGTGATCCCCTTCCAAAACGCACAGAAAGGGCCACCAGCTTGCAAGTCCTCTGCTCTCCTACCCTAAGTCTTCATACCAGCTCCCACTGCACACGTGGCATGCACAGTGCCCGCAGGCACTGACATTCAGGTGCTGTTCCTGCATCTCCTAGCGTGGTTCTGGTTCTGAGGATCTTAATTCAGCTCCAGCAATGCCTCTATTATCATGGCAATGCGATACTGCTATTATCACAGTAGGAACGGTGCGACGGCAGCGCTCAGAGCACGAATCCGTTCTGCCACCAGAAAGCACACGTAACTCATATTACTGTTAATGGCAGCGAGGCGCGGGTATCAATGGCAGAACAAGCCCCTAAGTGAGCACAATTATAACCCCCACTGTGAAATTCTCTGAATGCTATTTTCACGTTGCTTTTATTATAGATGTACGTAACACTATCAAAAAACTCCAACTCATTTGAATAGCATACCCATTTGAATACAAGCTAGTTTCAGAAAAATTTAAATTGCTTCTTTGAGAATAAACTTCTTCCGAAAGAAACCTTTCTGATATTTCAGATGGCTCATTTTCCCGAACGCATTGTTTAAGCAGCAGCTGATATTCTCCCCACAGAAAGCATGCGAGCGTCCTGGAGCACGCACACATCTACAGGAGGTGCAGAGAGGTTTGCCATGGGACTCCAGGCCTGCTCTTTCGGGAAGGAAAACATGCAGTGCCTGGCACACGAGAGTGCGCTTTCTCAGCTGAAAGTCCAGCTCCGTATCACCTTCTCCATCCCCAACAGCATGGAAAGTAGATAAAGCCATCTGGAATCTTAAAGTCCCTAAATCTTTTTGTAATTATGGTTTTACTTAGCATCTTAATGAGTACTAGCAAGACAGATCTATATTTTGCCTAGTTCTTTAGGTATCTAAAAACCAACAAGAAAACAGCTATGGCCTGTGGGAGCATTATGTGCTCTCCTAGCCAGGAGTAGCAGTTCTCACTAGTTGGTTGACATCGCTGTAATCGTTGGTTGACACAGAAAAACTAACCACATAAGAGGAATTTTACAACATTTTGAAATAAAAAGATACTTGTATTTGAATTTTTAAGAAGCTAATGAAAAGATTCGACTGCTTTATGTACTGAAAATGACAAACACTAAGAGGATGCAAATTTTTTTATAAAGCACTAATAAATAATGCCAATAGCATTTTAAAATATTGGCTATGACCTTCAAATCTCTGTGCTGTGATAAAGTGATAAATATATGATAACCAGGCCTGTTTAAAAGTGTGCAAGGTGCTTCAGGCAAATTAGGTTTTGCACTAGACCCTAGCATAACCCAGGAAGCTGCACACATGAGTCTGTGTGAGCCGCCCGAGAAGCGGGCTGGAGCACTGCAGGGCACTGACCCTCACCTGAACCTCACTGCACTCCTGGCATGCAAAAATTATGAAGCCATAGCGCTTAAAATTGAATACAAAACCCTCTGATTTTAAGACAAAAAGTAAACTCTAATGTAGCACAACTCATGGGTTCTTCATACAGTAATACACTAATAGCCTAACTGAAAACAGGCGTAAAACTTCTGTTTCCTTAAGGCGGATGATATGACTTAGTTTAGACTGTGCTGCTCCAATTGCATTTACAGGCTGTGAGTTCACACGCAGGCTCTGCTATATTACCAGCATTAAAAATGACATGACAATGCAATGAGATCTGATTTCTGATGCTCTAAGTAAGCTGTCACCCAAACTCTATGGAAATATGGAAAATCTAACCGCCTCTGAACAAGCTCCTGGTTCTAGATTAATGAACAGCATTAACAAGGCACTGATGTGAGGAAATACATCCCCCTTGCAATGTCACTTCTTACTACTCCACAGACCTAGGAGAAAAATTAACAGAGAGAAAGCTAATAAGAGTTAAACCAGGATTATTTTTTTCCTAAAGTCCATTTCAAGCCTATAAAATACTTAACAATTTTTTTTTTTTCAAAATCACATGCCAAAATATTACTATTGGTTAAAACTATAAAATATATAAACTGTGCAAATTGAAAAATTCCTGTATTTAATGGAAGGTTGTTTATCTGTATATGGAACAAATATGCACAGGATAAGTCATTGTCTTTGGTAAAGGGTGGACATGAAACCTGTAATACATTATTACTCCATCTTTGCTTTATGGAAATGGAACCTTTTCCTTGCAGAAAATGATTCTATGAATACAGTAAAACTAGGACAATGCTGTGCCCTTCTACAAATCAGTTAAGTCTTTGGTGAACTGAATGTAATTTTAATTAAAACTCAAATTCTGCCGCATTCTGCTATACTATTTCTAAAATATATGGAGAGTATTGGAGTTGCATAGATGAAAAATCAATAATAATAATAAAAAAACAATGCTGAGTGACTGTAGAAAGCTTGCATGTTCTGTTCGAAATCTCTGACTCAGAATAGTATTGCAAAACAAGCATGTACCACTCAGCAGGAAACACTAGAATCTAATCATCCGTCCCTATTCTGAGTCTAGCCAATTTATAATACCTTCTTGAGGTTACTTTTCTAAGCCTGAAATTGTAGTATTTTCCTGTGTGCCAGATTCCAAAGCAAAATATTATTTTAACTCAACTGCTGCCATACTGGAAAGTGAAAGATCATGAATTAGTTTCAACTGAGAATGTTGTTGCTGAGAAATGTAATACAATAACAAAGCCGACACATACTAAAGTATTCCACAATGAAACTGCTCACGGAGTAGTACTTTTTTTTTCAACAGGAGCTGTTTAAAAACTATTAACATTCAGAATTTTGATTCTTGATTCTCTACTTGCCACTTTTTCTTCCCTGCAAAGTTGTTAGAAAAACACAGTTACTGCTATCAGCTGCCACAGCCTGCACTGTCGATCAGCGTCTTCTATCAGCCAACATCTCCCTAGCTCAAGCTCCCATAGGACATGTATTTAAGGAGTTGCTAAATAAACCAGTATGAGCTTTGATGTTGTGGAGCAAAAGCCCTTTAAATCAAACCACCAAAAACTCATGGAAAGACCAGATAGTTTGTTTGTGTTCCATCTGTGACAATTTTTTGTATTTTTTACTAGGCAAAAGGATGTTCATTCCAGACCATCTATTTTCAAGACATCAAACCATGAAGAAAACACGAACCAAATCCCATGAAGATTTTTGTAATGCTAAAAGCAACACACATCAAAGCTAAATTAATATAGTAGATGTATGGCAAATGTAAATAAATATGCAATATTATGCAGAAAGGTAATATTAAGACACTTTCACTAAGTGTTTGCTTCTCTGCAGATCAGACTAACAAACTACGGTATATTTTCAATGTTAGCATTCTGAATGTGCCACAAAAAGGTAACAAAAATAAAAACTATAAATGCTATTGAATGATAAGAGGATTGTATTGTCAAACTCCCTTGGCATCCTCTGAAAACGGGAGCAAGCATGGATGTGAATGCCACGTGGCCCGAGGCCTGTCCTTTCAGAGCGCTGGAGCTCTGCTGCTTTAGTTTAGTTGAGCATTTTTTGCTTGATTTTATTTATTTTTGCTAGCAGTAATTAGTGTCTGCTTCTCAGAAAATCCGGTCAATTAAGTAGATATTCTTCTCTGTATGTAGTATATCTCATATAAGTTGTATTCTTCTCTTTGGGTTCATATACACTTTAATAATATTAGCTCATCATGAATAGAAAAACATTGTAATATCTGCTTCTACAACAAGAGGTTCCTCTTCTCTTTCATTATTTAGAATTGGTTTTATTGACCCTGTATATATGACAATGCAGGATAGACACGTGCATAAACAAAGCGTGACAGCAGAGTCATGTGATAATAACAGGCGATCCCATCTACTTGTTTACCTCCCTGAACTGCCGTGAGGATTAATTAGTTAATGGTCATAAAGCACAGTGCACATGTAAAGCACTTTACAACTGCTAGATAATATTACATATGATGAACAGAGTAATACCACTACTGCATATGGCATAAAGTGGAAGCACTCAATCATTATATTAACCTGAGTCTTTCAGGTAGTAGAAAGTGACAGAGTAGAATAATGGTTGACTGTTCCACAAGTATCATTAAACCTTTCTAGATAGTTATTCTCTTTGCGTGTATACATTCAGGTCTGTGCGTAACGGTCACCAAATAAAACCACAAAAAACGTTTCCCAATTCATCACAATAACCTCGATAGCTAGGATGACAGGAGCATTTATTAGCTTCCTGGTGCATTTATCTCCTTCCTTGCCGAGATTCTGGGACAAGGAGCTAACAGTGCGCAAATATGTAATATTGAAACCTAGATAAAAGCTCGTTCCAGAAATGAAGGTGGATACAGTTTTACTGGAAAATCAAGGGGCCTCCTCAGCCTCCTGGGAGACCACTAAGAGGAGAACAAATATTGACACGGACATTACATAAGGCAAAAGGGTGTCAGCTATTTTTCTGGCTATGTCTACAGCAGGACAATTTGCTGGTCTAAACTCATACAGTACCGGCAGCTCTCAGCGTCCCAGTGTGAGAACAGCACCAAACAAAAGATCCAAACCCCATAGAATATCCGCACTTGCTTCTGAATACAAGTTCCAGCTTTTTTTCTGAGCATTACTGGGGTGAGGAAAATATTCAAGAAAAGGAAATCTCCAGGTCTTACCTTACATAAAGTTTCCCGTGCTGTTATTAAACGTTACATTTTCTATTCAGAGAGGGAATTCACAGGAAGGACTCTCTGAGCTTAAGGAGTTGTGAAAAACCCTTCTAGGGAATCCCAGAGCTGGATAAAATAATAGAGTTTTAATTTTCATTGCACATACAAGTTAGAAGATTTGAACTGGCTCCTTACCAGCTGTCTGTCATTTTGGTGAAGGAGATGGAGAGGAGATGAAAATGTGCAGTTAAATGAAATTCTCTTTGAATTTTAAATTTTTTAATTACTCCTAAACTTCAGTGGAAATTTAAGAGAAGGGAAATTTAGTAAAAAGTTCCAGTGAAGCACTATGAATGGAACTGTTGAGTCATTTTGGAATGCAGTCCCTGATGCCAGCATAAATTTAAATCACTTTGAATTGGGTAAATGATATTTCAACTACAGCTCAATGAAATACAAGAATTTCCCCTGTGACACAGACGTCCTTCACAAGGTTTATACCTCAGGAACTCCACTGATCCCACTGAAATGTCTTTTTGCTAATTTTGAGTCTGAAGCTAATCCGAGGAGATAATAAAAAGCCAGTGAAATAGTGAATGTGATTCTATTATACAGGGATTCATAATGAAGATATAGGATTTCTTGTCACTGCGATTCGTTAAGTTGTTTAGGGACAGATATGTTAAGAGTCTGGGTCAAATTCAGACCTAAAGAAGCAGGTACAAATAAGTTGATAAGAATTCAAACACAATAAACTCACCAAATTTAATTGCATTTATTGTGTTGATTGCACTGCTACTTGCTACGTTATTATTAAACTAGTCGGTTTCTTACATTAATATCCTGAAATTATAGTCTGCTCTATATAGAATAAGGGTCGTAAGATATTTCCCAATACTTGACATGTTAAGTCTTCCCAGAGAATTCTTTCCAAAAGTACCAGACATTCATCACTAATATCCAGATTAAAGAAGATAAAAAAATTCATTGATGTTAATTAAAAATGAAAAGCCAAGCGACTATGCATGTGATCCTGGCTCCACTGCAGTCAGTAGCAGAGGTCTCACTAATTTCAATGGGAACAGAGATGTCAAAGGATTAAGGCTTTCTGAGTGATAAACACTGCTAATTGTTATATCTTCCTTTACACACACATTAGTTAGTAAACCATAGACATTTCTAAACAAATGACTCATACCACTTTTACAAGAGTCTTTACCCCCCTACACACAAAAAGTGTTAATGTATACAGACAAATTAACTTGCTTCCATTACTCCTTCCTTAAACTTGTTTCAACATTAAATTACCTGCAAACGTGCACACAGGTGTGCAACACATCAGCCAAGGCAGCCCCTACGCACTGACAGCAAGAGCTGTGAGGGCTTGAGAAATTCGGCGGAGCTAGGTACCGCGCTCAGGCTGAACCATGCACATGCAGAAATACCACCTGAGTGGCGGCGCAACCCCCGCCTGAAATAAAGCTGCCTCATGTATAAGTGGCTTGAATCCCTTGGCAGGTAGCAACTGTGTCTGCTTCTCTTACAAAGGCTCACATTACTGTAGGGATATTCTACTTCTAAAAAATGCCAATGCCCAGAGACCTCATTGTATTTCAGAGGGCAGTGTATTCCTGCAGTCTTCAAACTGCAACCTTCTATTTCCGCTTGATAAAACTACTGCATGTACTTCATTAGATAACTGCCACCAAATATCCAGCTGAAGTAACATTGATTTGTACTTCGGACTTGGTCTACTTTTCAAATACTCAGGCTTTTCTTGGCTTTACTACCCACACATTACTCAACTCTATCCTAAAATCACAGAACCATATAATGCTTAAGGTTGGTCACCTTGCCTGTAAAAACAAAACAAAGTTCCTGTTTCTGTATCACTTTGTCCCCAATTCCCCACACTCATTTCTGGTGAACTAATTTTCTCCTTCACCTTCTGTTTTCTGCAAATATATTTGAAGAATCCTTTATTGTTTGCTGGTACATTCCACCAAGCAACATTATTTCTTTTAGCTCCTCTAATTATCCTTTTAACTTGTGCCTGCTTAGGTTCACAGATCTTCCAATCTTCTCCTAAACTGACCGCTTACATTTCTTTAGAAATCTTCAGTTTATTGCTTGTATCTCTGTGTTCCTATTCTCCACTTATCTAGATATTGGCCTCTGTGGCTTCCCATGATTTCTTGCACTTTCTGTCATTCTGCCTGCACTATTATTAACAAATATGGAACACTGCTTGTAAATATACTGAGGCTACACTCCACTTTATAATCAGATAGGGCCCTACAACTTTTTAACGTGTTCAGATTTATTAAACAGGCATTAGCACACGCAGACCTTTTAGTGTCTATAAATGCTAAAATAGAGATGGACAGTGCAACCTGACAGCTGCAACCATTAGCTCCAACCACACAATGTTTGGAGCATCTTCAGGGAGCTGGCTAAGGAGAGTGAACAACAGCAGCCATGGTGTTTCAGCAGATCTAGCTCTCCCCACCAGCCTGAACAAAAGTGGTTCCTGCTGATGTTAGGATCATTTCACTCGTAGAGAAATAGGAGCAAGTGGCTCACGTCCTTTCAGTCTGCAACCGAATCTCACACCTTGCTCCATGGCTCTGGAGCAGCTTCTGCAAATTCCATCAATTCCATTTCTCTGCAATGGCAACCAAAGCTGAGGAACTCCATAGACCTGCATTATTTTATATTCACTCCTGTACACTGTAGGTCATATGCATAAAAATAAGTTATAATTAATTGTGTCATTTACACCAAACCAATGCTTCTATTGTGTTTTGACAGACAGAAAACTTAGACATGAGACCCTCTGATCACTACTTATTTTTCCCTCCTGTGATTTTTTCGGACTTTTGTATTTTTTAACTTCTATAAAACAGAAAAAATAAAAAAAAAAGACTTGCATTTAAATAAACTACAGAATTCTTTGTCAATGAATGAGCTAATTAATTATTCCATTGGGGTTACAACATTCTCTGTGTTTATTCTTCTTTTTGAGAGCTGAATAAAGTGAAAATGAATCTAAATGTTAACAGACTAATTCCAGTATATGGATATGGGTCAGAAATCAAAATCTCATTTGTGCAGCATGCATTTTTAGCCACTTATATCTTTGTGCATTTTTAGCCTTACATTAATGGTATTAAAAGCCTCTACTTTATATCAAATGAATGCTCTAATTCCTCTTCCTCATCTTCCCCTTAAGCGCTAAAAGATACTTTCTGTGTGAGATTTGAGAAAAGGTAGAAAAAGTTGCGAGACAAGAAAGAGATTCATTTCAGCCCGGTAATTCCATGTGTTGCTCTACTTTAACCAACTCTGTAGGAATTGGATGGAATCCAATTTGTCACCATTTATTTGTAAGCATACTGCTCATACTGAGTACTTTTTCACTCTTATTCACCATTTACACAATTATATCTATCCTTATTAGACCCCTGCTGAAGGCAGCAAGGCATTTCTAGCTAAGGAGGTCCCATAGCTTAACTTAATCCTATTATCTCTCGATAAACGGGAAGGCACAGGGCTCTAGATGGCCAAATTTAGCTCTACTCTCCCTTCCCCATGAGGAAAAAGCGTGTTCCTCATCCCTATGCCTGATGTAATTAAGATCTGGAAATATGCCCATTCCAATTCTTATCCACTATAAGCATCACTGTCAATGCTGAGAAATGAACTGCAGTTATGATGCAAAGGGTTGACACTTTAGTGACATTTACTGATGTGCAAGGCCTTTACAGTGGCTTTCTCTATGTAGCTTATGTCTTCAGGAATTTAAAATACCTGCCTAAAAATCTAATAAGAGTAAAGGGAATGTAATAAGAGAAAAAAAATGATAATATTGACAACCAAAGACTTTATTATCTCTATAGTATTTGGATAGGAATAGATTGTCATTAAATTCTTGCAGTATACAAGATTTTACACAATTATAAAAATAAAATGAATAGGAAAAATGGTTCAATAATAAGAGCAAAACATTAAGTGAAAAAGAACTTTTCTCCACTGACTCTATTAATCTAAAAAATACCCACAGCTTTTCTAGCTGCACAGAAACACAGCAAATACAAAAAATACTGACTTTTCTTGTACCGGCCAATAGGGTGGAGAGACAGAATAGCCTGAAATCTGATGACATCAGATTGCTGAATATTTTGCACCAAATTCTCCATTTGGTGGTTTTCCTTTGTAATATACTTCAGCCATGTCCTTTGCTTCCAATGCACACCTGCAACTGCCTCTTCATCCGTCTCTATCCAGGCTACTAGCACACTAAATACTTATGTAGAGAAACTGGCAAATAAAACGTTTTCTTAGTTTGTAACTAAAGCAATAAGCAAGTTTCTTCATATAAGCCTGTCAATTTACTTTAATCCTGATCTGTAACTCTGCAGCTATGCCAATCCGGGCCTTTGCTAAAAGAGGACATGCCAACCATACCAACTGTTTTCAAGTCTGAGAGAAGATTTTATTATATAATGAATCTACTAGGCTGGGACAACACTACTATTACTTTCCAGTAATCTAAATCAGATTTAACCCCAGTCTCCAGAGGTGAATGCTTCGTGCAGTTTTAATAATACAAATGTTTAAATTTGTAATCAGACGCTCGTCTAGGACTGGCTGTTTTATTTACCATGAGCTTAGTTGAAAGGTTCCTAGGGACTGAAGAAGTTGGGTTGTAATCCTGTCATTTGGTGACTTAATATTTTTATATTATCAGGATATTAGCATAATTTTGACCTCTATTTTGCAGCATTCTCTGCTTTTCAAGCACTGCTTTTGATGCTGTACCAGCAGCGTATACCATCAACAAATATTCACATCATAACCTATTTTACTGAACATTTGGTGTGAAGTATTAAGTCTGATTTAATGTTATTAGTGCCTCAGAGTAGTGCAAAATACATGAATGTAGGCATTCATCTCCCAGTTTACCATAACACTGCCATAAAATGTTAGTAAATGGGTGATAAACGTTTCTTCTCCCTATCCCTTTTTAATTCTTCCTGCTGGATGTTCTGCCTCTACCCAGAGGGCTTGCAAACTGATGCCAACTCAGCCACGTAGATCAATCATTGGGGTTTTCTACTTACCCAACCTGCAACAGAGCAACTGAGTTTGGCTCAGTTGCAAGTCCTCATTAAAACCAGCCTCAAAGTAACATCAAGGTTTAGTCCAGCACTTGGATCCAACTCTGTAATATGAGACTGCACAAAAGAATCAATAATAATAATAAAAATATCTACAGCAAAAACAGGCTTTTCACTTTTCTGATTAAAGGATATATGAGCAGCAGAAATAATGTTGTATGTGTCTGGACATAGTATATTTTATGCTTTTGTGCTTTTTGTTTTTGAAACCATAAGAGAGATGATTATGAGGATATGGTTTTTAAAGAACTCTGTTACCTGAGATCTTCTCTTTGCAAAGGCCCAAACGCAGCAGCCCGGGAAGCTGAAGACCTCACTTTTTTACAGAGAGATATCATTTTTCCCCATGTGTTGGTAACCCAGGGTGTTCTGACTCTGCATGCAATGTTGCCATAAATACAGGTGCTTCATTTAGATTTTTCAGCTCCTGTTATTTGTCATATGAGTCACGAAAAGGCCAAGCTGAAGATATTTATGGTGATTGCTTCATGATATGGACACCTGCCAACAAATAAGTTAATTCCTTCAACCATTTCTAACTGATGTGAGATCAATATCCAGGCTCTCTAGCAATAACCTTGCATCTATAATTGATATTGTTTATTGGCCTGTGGTGCTGAGTGCAATAAAAGGACTAAGAAAGGGCTGGGAGCATAAATATTCACCTAAAGAAAGTCTTCTGGAAATGGATCAAATAAAGAAACACACATGATGTAACTTCCCTTCAAAATACATCATGTACTGATCTAAAAACATAGAACTAGAAAAACTACCATGATAGACAGGCTACTTTGGAAGCACAAGAATAATCAAGGCTATTGCAATGAATGGCCTATACAAGTAGTCCTGAGATGGGCCCTCACTCAACAGGTTGTGCGTTGCACAGGAGCAGAGGCCACAGCTCGGTTGGGCTGCAGCGTGTATATGGCAAGGTATATACACAGATGAGGATGCATGAAAATGTATCACCTTTTGCCACAAAACACCACATTGATTAAACAATCTAAGAAGAATGAGGATGAATTGAAAAAAGATACCGTGTGCAGTTTTTAACCACACTTGCAGCTATAATCTTTAAAGAAAGACCTTCAGGGTGGAAGATTAATATTTATTTGCTTTCACTTCTTATTCTAATCATAACTCTCTACTTAATTGGCCTAGTTAATTTATGAAATCAAATCTAGATCAGCAAAATTGACAAGCAGTCATTGAGGAAAGGATATTGCAGTTTAAAAGCACCAAGGATAGCAGTATAAATGATATATATTCTGCTATTAAGCAAGTCACCATAAAGTGAATTACAATGAGCATAGATTGAATGTGTCAAAAATAATTTTATGCAATGTGCAAACTTTATGTTTCATGGTCATCCTGTCATTCTTGCTAACATGACTCTACACCTTTTCCCTCATTTTCTGGTCTAAATCCATTTAAAAGTATAAGCTTTTAGAAAACTAATTCATGCTTCAGTTTAAGCATCAGTACCTTTTTGGTGTGAATACATATCATCACAAGCAAGTACCATAAAATCTTTATCACTCATGATAACACCGCATATACATCTTGCAACATTTAGCTTCCAGAGAAAATAGTGAAGAGAGTCATCAAAAAGCCTCAGCTGTTTGTGGAATATTTCTAATCATGGGACATTTCTCTCCCACTATCACTAAAATACAGCTACACGGCAAAGAAAAAAAAAAGATTTGATGAGAATACAATCTTCCATGAAGAATATAAAGAGAATACAATAATATATCACAAAGATCACTTTCAAGTTTTCTAATTTTAAAGTATATATTTTTCCTAAGAAAACAGGCCTCGCAGTATTGCTCTATTTGTCTGTATAGTCACCCAACATAACTTTGAACCTATTGGTCTGCTCATACCAAGTTAAGAAAAGTGCAGATAGGAAAATAAGTGCTTTTGTAAAGGAGAACAATTTAAATTTGTGCTAACTCTGAAGGAAAAGCAAAGAAAGCTCAACCATGTTGTGGGACATCAGTCTCCAGACTCCACATGCGAGTAGGCCATGTGTATCAGGCTTCATTAGCATCATTGCTTGTGTAATTATTTATTTCCTTATCATGGCTTTCTTTGTGGCAGCAGCTTGTCAATAAATGATTCATATTTCAAATATGTTCCTTTTTCAGAAATATATATTTTTTATAAGTAAAATCTCCTAATTCAAACACCAGGTGACAAAGTCCTGGACTTGCCTGACTTTGAGTGTTCCCTCATGCAAACTGAACTAATTTTCCAAGATACATGATCACTACAGCCACTAATAAATGTATGAATATGAAAAATATATCATTTTACATTCTATCTGTGAAGAGAGCACAGGATTGCTTTTGAATCTGACACCGATTAGTAACTCTCTTCAAAAATCCTCTTTGAATAATCAAATATCATTTTGGCTTGGCTGGATTTAAAAAGCAATCTGTACCATTGAGAAATTCTTTTCTAAGGAGCCCTTTCACTCCTACAGGGAATTGCTGTTATCAGTGTAACAAAAATCAATTTTGATATATTTTCACATTATCTTTACAATAAATAAAGCTGTTGTCTCTCGGCGGTCCTAACTCAGCAGTGCACTGGCATTACTGGGAGGTGTCCTAGGGCAGCCCCCTAAACGTACAGCCCTTAAGGACCTCAGAATTTGTGTGAAGGATATAGTTATCACACATCCCAAGAAACTAAGCTAGATTCTGACTCAGAAATAAAAGATTTAGAGAAAGCAAGTACTAGAGAGTGAAATTATCAGGCCTCATGGTGACACGTATGTGTCATAATAATTTTACAGGTGCAACACATTCTGGAACTCCCATCAACGTCCATCAGAATTACTATTCTCTTCCTAGCATTCAGGCTCAACTTTTTCCTTTACGGAAGGGCGACCTCCTTCCCTGCTGGAGCTGTGCCAAGAGGAGGTAGCAAGGGGTAGAGTGACCTGCTCAGGGGTCACCAGCACTTGAGAAGAAAGGGTGATCAGGTACTACACTTGAGGGAAAATCACGTGCCATTTAACTTACTGAAGGGGATTTACGTGGATTATCATAGATCAAAATTTTAGAAGAAGTGTCAACATGTCAAATTTTCTTTCAGAAAAGCCAAGAAGTTCATCCAAACATTCGGAGGGCTTTATTTAGCATAACACCTTCTGATCTGTGGCATAAAAGGGCTATTACTGCCTCAAGAAAGGCATGTTCTGTCAGTCTATTCAAAAGCCTTTCACTTGGGGGAAGATGCTCTCCTGGCCCAAACATTCCTTATGAACCCTGTCCTAGTTTGCCATTTCAAGGCTAGACATGTTTATTTCAGAGGGGAAAAAGACATTTCATTGTCTCTTCTACTGACCTTGCACACTTCACACAGGTGGATTTCCCCTCTGTCACTGGAGATTCTGACAATATAGTTTAGTTTCACACTTTTTTTCCCCCCTCAATGCAGTAAGATAGTGATTTCCTGAAATAAGAGTTCACACATCTCACATGACTTGGTATTTAGTGATTCCTGGTAGATTTACACTAGACTTTCACAACTTTCCTACTTATTGGCAGACATTTGTTTTACTCCATTTGAGGGAATTTTCTGAAAGGTTACACTGTATCCCAGTTGCAAATATATGCTGGAGTGTATTGCATATCCCTTGTCAATGATAAGTATTTTACAAAATTGGGTAACATGTTTAAAAGCATGAAAATTTCAAAAAGAAAACTATAGGGAAAAAAATCCAAATTTGTTACAAATCAAGGACAGAAAGCTGAATGCAAGAGAAGTTTTTCATCCAGAAAATAAACTCAACTGCATTAACAGGCATGAAGCACTAGATAAAACCATGCTGTATGTTATGTTGTAGGATGATACAAACTTTTTATCAGTAACAATTTTTAATTCCCCACTAGATGTGTAGTTCCCAGAGATGGCCTCACTTTTGCTTATATTGCTACCCGAAAAGAGAAAATTTGAGGAAAAGGCTGCTGCTGCTGCTACTAGTTTATAACATGATCTTCTCTCTTTTATGAGTTTAAATCTCAACTTTTATGTTTTAAAATGTATTTTTCTACATGCATTTTAATGTATTTTACATAAATTCAAATTCATTTAGTAAGCTTGTTCATAATAATGTCATTTACAATATTTTGTTTTTATATACTCTCTCTTATGTTTTCTTTATGCACAGATATAGGTTTATATGATTATTTATTCCATTTTCTAGCCTTTCATAAATAAAATGTATTCTGCTTTTTCATAAAAGCTTTGGAAATGCTCTTGGTTCCAGGACAGTTATTGTGTTGATGTTTTTATTTATTTAAATATTCTATATCACTTGGTATTATCAAGTAAGCCTGTAAAAGACTCATCAAATAAGCAACAGGGACACATCCAGATGACTTAATCCAACAATATGGCCTCATTCCAGAGTCAATATAATGTTAAAGCTCTTCTTAACATCTCCGCTATAGTGCTAGGTTAACGCTGAGCTAGGTTTTCTCCTTCTTAATCTTACCTTTCCACAACTACAGTTTAAAAATATTTAAGATAGTTCTAAGGGAGGGATTTCCTCCTTTAAGTCTAATTTAAGTCTTTTTTTTTTTGTCAGCCACTTTGTTTATTTTGTGGCTATGATGATTTATCACACCCTGCTTACTCTCTTGGGAGAAATCAGAGACAACACAGACAACTTTGAGAGATTTTGACTTTTGGAGAACACAGAAAATCATTAATTTTAAATCTAAAGACTACTTATTGATTCTAATGCCTGATAAGCATTCACCACATGCTTTAGGTTTGCCTGTATTAACACAATCACTATGCTAACTTACAAAGGGCATTTTCTGCGCTCTCGTGTATATGCTACTCAAACCTTCAAATGAGTAAACAAATAAAAAGAGCCAAATTTCTCTCCTAGCTCCACACCACAGACAATCACAAATTGTACTGCAGGTTCTAGTATCTGAGGAGTTAAGAACAGTTTTGTACTAGAGAGCTTTTGTAACAGATCAAAGACTATATCTGTCTAGATAAAGACTACATATATCTATCATTACCCCAAAAACTGACATCTTTATGTTTGCAAAGCAAAGCAACAATGTTGCAAAACATAGTATTTCCACTAGAGTGAATTAAAGATATTATGCTCAATAAACAATTGAATCAAAATCTAAATGCAATGGATGGTGGGAACCCTTTCATCCTCTAGGAAGTTAGTCCATAGTACATCAGACACTTAGAAACATCAGGACACGTCAACATCATGTTGGCATTTCAAACCATAGAGGAAATTCTGTGCCATATTCCTCTGGCAAAGCACACGGACTCCCATCTTCTGCAGTAGCTTCCATTTATAACCAGACCTATGTGGGCATTGGAGGAAATAGAGCTCCACAGTGTTTGCAAACCCTACTTGGTCAGAGTTTCTGCTACAGGCTCCCTCCTTACCAAAGGCAGGCATCTCCCTGCGAGCTGTGCTCACAAGAGGAAGTCACTTGGAGATGCAGAGCTGCCTTCTCTTGATGGGCTCTGCAGGGAGCAGCAGCAGCTACTTTTGCAGCAGAGACTACCTAAATGCTCACAGAAAAGATCCTGATGTTTCTCTTCTCTGCCTCCTGCCTCCTACAGTCAAGGAACCGTACAACCACAGCAACGTAACTTCCACCAGCACTTGTCTGCACAGGAGCGTATTTTAAAAAGAAGATACAGCGAGAAGGATGTGTAACTGAAAACAGCATTAACTGTAACTGTACATCAGTCATACCAAAGATAGCCATTTCCATGTCCTTACCACAACGAGGAAACAAATGAAGCATGCCCAATGAACACCTCTTCAGGCGGAGAGCACACCTTTCCCAATGGTATCATCCCAAGGCCAACAACTACCTACTGCTTGCTTTCCTCCAGACATTTCACTAAGTGCAACAGAAATGTACACTATGTGATGCTTAATTCTTCAGCTTAACCAAGAAGACTACTCCATTTCTTCTTCACCTTCTCCCTTCATTTTTTAAGGAAAATATGGTACCTTTCTTAAGTAAATAAGAGAGCTCTCCCTTCTTACAGGGTACAGTATCAACAAACTGTCAAGTGTCTTTCAGTTTGGCCTGAGTTCGTAAATCTCATTAGGGTGAAAGTCTCAGACCTACTGCCATAATGTAGGTTTATCTCTTTTCCCTTATACTTTTTTTTTTTCCTATATATACTCTCAAGGATAACACAGCAGTATTGCAAATACTCAAGTATTGAAAAGTGCCATCTCAGACATATTCCTCTAACTCAGAGAAAACTCATCATTTTCTCACTACTTCTAATGTAGTTGACAGTAAGTCTTAAGAGTCTTTTCTCCTCGCCTCACTCAAGACAGGCTTGATAACGTCTTGCTTGATCAACCGAATTCCCTGAGCAGATTAAAGGAGTGCTGATAAAAAAAAAAAAAAAAAAAAGCAAACCCAAACCAACCAACCCAACAAAATAAAACAAAAAAATCCACAAAACTTTGCCAAAATAACTGGCAATTTAAAGCTGTAAACCTTGATCCAGCCCCAAAACACACAGATGGCAGAGCTGAATAGTTATTGTTGTCCTTCACATTTTGCCATCTTTGTGTTTTTAACACTTTTAACACTTACTAATGAGTCAACAAGCAGCACTGTTGGGTGCAATAGTAGATTCCTGGTGTCCTTGACTAGCATGTTCCACACAGGGTTACACAGACCTCTGAAGATATGAGGTCACCAATTTTCTAAAAATAAATTTGGATAAGCTGTATTTTTCAATTAACAGACACTGTAAAGAAAAGATTAAATACAAAGGGCATTTTCTGATACTTTGATAAATATTCATGTACAGAATTACACTCACACACATATATATGGGAGAAAACCCAGATCATAAATCATCTGAACGAGATATTCACCTTGATATTCCAGTTCAGCAAGAAGAAAGTTTGGCAGGCAGAATATTTAGTATTTTTCAATAAATGATTTTTTTTAACTTACACAGAAAGCAATCTACCTGTTACTTCCTTTTCTTATTAAGGGTTTAATAACCACTGCTCATTTAAACCGTGGCATTCTTATGCAAAGAGGGCTAACACTGTCTTCTTAACTTTAAAAATGGAAATAGCAAAGCACAGAAAAATTAAAGATATTTGCCCAGGTTCACAGAGAAATTTTCTCTCTGTAGTAAGAATGACAATAGAACTCAGGTATCTGGATTCCTTGTTCACAGTTCTAATTCTGCACTTATTCTACTCTAAGAAGTGTCAGATATTACACTTCCTGCATCCTCCTTCCATCCTTTAAAACATATTTTATTGATAATACTCTTCCACTCGTAGTCACTTTACAAGCAAAGAACCAGCCACAGTTCAGAGGCCAAGGAGAGGACAGGAACAGAGTAGATCAAAGTGCAGGAATTTATTTGAAATCTTGGGAGAGTATTTGCAACTTCAGATTCTATATATTACAACAGAGTTTGGAGAGAATACATTGCTATCTCCCAGTCTTTCAACAACAGTATTCACCATTCTGTTTCAAAGTGCCTGGGTTCAGATTTTCAAAACTATTTAGGCACCTTTCTCAGTTTGAATGAAATGCAATGACTCTGTTATTTCTATGTAGAAATATTCTCTAGCACATCACTTAATTCTTTTCTGCAGTGCAGAGTTTAAAAAAAAAAAAAAACACAGAACTTTTTCCGCTGCTGTGGTTCACTGTAAAACCAAGATCACTACTGTCGTATGCTGCTGATTTTTAATCGCCATCAGACACATGACAGTTTAGAGTTGCAGGGAATCAGCTTTGCTAATGCATTAGAATCTGCAAAGCTCCCTTCCTGTTTGCTGATCAGAAGCAGCACTTCTTGAAGCAGATTTAATCAGAAGAAAATACCGAAACAGAAAGTTAAATATTGCCTCTATTATTTTCTAATGTCATCCTTCACAGAGTTAAGCAACCACTAAATGCTGATAATTTTCCTGATGTGCCTCTTCCTGCTTAAAGAGTCTATCCTGTTTTAAAATGTCATGCATGTTGCTATTCCTACAGTTTTAGCATTTGTCAACAAATCAACTACCTGCTTAGCAGCCCTCATGAGGGATTTAAAATAGCCGCCATGAAAATCCTGTGCATTTACTATTTTTATAACAAACTTGACTGTCACCTATGATATTTCAAAGATCACTCCTCATATAGACTTCATGCTGGAAATTAGATGCAGGGCTTTGCTTTCCATGGAACATTATGCAGAGGCACTCTGGCTAATAAATCTTTGTAGCTAATGCATTCCAGATGGAAGCCATGTCTCACAGATTTAACCTTCCTAAACCCTTCCAAAAATTCCTCCCATCAAAAGCTCTCTGAATGAGATATGTTTGATTGAAAGAGGATCATCAATACATGACATCTAAGTAATAGTACAGATGATTACTGCCTGCAGAAAATTGCCATTTCCCTTCGCACACAGATATTGTTTTTGGACAACTGTGGGGCATGAAGATGGCCCTAATGCATTTTACTAGATAGCTTAAATGTTTTTCTTGAACCCTTAATGCTATTAACAGATGCTATAAAGAAAACATCCACTTCTGCCTCTTTAACTTTTGTACATGCACAGAAATTGCTGCTAAAAAGAGGATCAAGTCTTTCACAGAAGCCACTAATTAACATCCCTGCTTAATCATGTCACCGTGTTTAGCCAGTCTACATCATTAGTTTATGTCAGACAGAAGCAGTGAAACATCTAAACACCTACATGTAGATCCTTACAAAATCAGTCATGTGAAGTGGTAAGGTCAGTGTTCGACAAGACTGCAGCCACACTCTAATATTTAGAAACCATTACAAATCACCGTGCTAACAGACTAAGGTAGAACTATTTTAACCTCCTCCAGCATCTCTTGTAAGGCATTTTCTCAGAGACAACTCAAAGATAGAGCAATATTTTACTATCAACTCTGAATCATGCAGAATAACTTGATGTTTAAGCCTGTTATTGGTGTTTCACTATAGTCAAGTTCAAAGGGCAGACTTCTCTACACTGCTTTAGCAGTTGAACTTCTGAACTCCGCAGTTCTTGGCTTTAAGCAAGCAATTTATTAATTACAATACAAAGCGTAAGAGCTCTAAAACTCACAGTCGGATATGTGAATGCTCATATGAAAAAACCCTGAAGTATCAAAGCTTCTGTAAAAGGGAAATTTTGGATGGTTTTATGTAAGCTAGAATTATACCCCTCATCCAAACCCACTTCTCACACACGCAGTTATAGTACAAGCCCAGCTCATAAAAGTATGAGTGACAAGTACAGAAACAATTCGACACCAGACTGTGTAATTATCTTCTTTATGTTAAACCTTCAAAATTCTTAAGAGCCCCTTTCCTATGCGCGGTTCGCTTTGATCCGCAGTCTTGTAATCTGCCACGGGAAGCCGCTCACACCCAAATGTCATTTGGGAGCTCTCAGGGAGAGTGTGACAAGAGACCCCAACCGCGGGGCTCGAGCGGAGATCAAGCGCTCCTCAGCTTGGGAAGCAGTGGGAGCCCCGCACACGGGCAGGCACCTGGGCAAGGGCAGCCGTGCTGCACAGCCAAACCACTTCATTCACAAGAGCCCACTGCACTTAGGGGCTTGAAAGATAATAAGGCACCACCAATGCTGGAGATCATTTCGTTTAGTTAGTGTCCTCGACCAAAGGAGAAAGTCAGCATTGGATACATATTTTTATATCAAGGAACTACGCCTACCTGAACTTAATAAGAAGCAGAGGGGAAACTTAATAGGAAGTGGAATACATTTCCTTTTATTGAAGCCAAGTGCTTCTTACTGCCTTAGTCAGACATAATGTCACTGTGCAGAATGTGACTCGTCTTTTTACTTATTCTATCAATCTGAGTCAGCTTCAGCGAAATGGCGCTTCAAAAAGGCAGCAAAAGAAAGCATTTGTCTGCTTTTGGAGAGGCTCCTTTCAAATGAGATTAGAAAGTTTGGGTCCATTTTTTCATGTCTAATCCTATTATGCTCACTAATGAACTCAGTTTGCCTCAGTGGTTAAAATAAAAGCTCGTGGTTGTGTCCTAAAAGGCACAGATCCTCCTTCAGAAGAATATATTAAACTGCACAGTTCAATATTACACATTTGTACTAGCCAAAGGAGTATTTTCTAAGATACACTGCTGACTGCACTGTACAGCACAAGTATTGAACAGTTTTAATTGAATGAGAAGGCATTAAACTAATATAGATCTTTGCTACAGCTATGTCAAAAAAGGGGTAAAAGGACAACGCTATTATTAAGATAAGACAATCAGATATTTAGATAGAATTTTTTTCTTTGGAAGAGTAACTTCTATAAAACAGCAGAAATTGTAGCTACTAAGTTCACACTCACAGGAGACCTTTGCTGTTGTGATATTAAAGTTTTAAGTGGCTTTGAAATTTGTAGTATTGAAAGCGGTGCTGAAATTTGGTACTGCAGTACTGCGGCCTGAAGTGGTACTGAAATTTGGCCTAGAGTGCAGTTGATCTTTCTCATCATGTCAGCCTGCTGTCAGCAACATTTCCAACTCCAGCCATCTCTGTCATAATTATAGGGTCAAATGCTGAGTACCCACTGCAGTTTGCAAATATGTATGAAGTAGCCAGTAGTACAGTTCTGGTGACACACAGACATGGAAAACAGCTTTAAAAGCTTTTTTTTTTTCACTAATATCTAAGCATCATCTCACAACAGGTTACATACTGGTCTGATGTCGTATTTTACTCCACATAACTCACAGCAGTTTAGCATTTTGCTACAAATCATAAAGGTTTATTCAAGCGAGGAAAGGAGCTATGCTTATTACTCTCCTTTTTTTCCTCAAAAGACAAGTCAAATAGGCTATTTCTTCTAACGAATGTTTGCGATACAAAAGCGATCAAGGAAAGCTTTCTATGAGACTAGACATGGAGGTCAGCTGCACCTCTTGACCATCTGGAATTGCTGAGCATCTGCTGAGGAATTCATCACCACAGCATCTAGGTTGTTACCATTGGGGAGAGAAGGCACCACCCACAACTGCAAGCTCCCCAGCGCGTGCTCAGACACCAGGGCCACTGGAGCTAAGGAGGAGGAGAACTCATTTTGAATGAAGAAGAAAACAGGTTGCTTCAAACGTGGATGCACTCTGGGCCTGGTTTCTTGGCAATTTTTCTCCCCCCCCCTCCCCCCTTTTTTTTTTTCACCTCCTCTTTTGTCATGGGAACAAGAGCGTTCTAGAGTTTTTCCCTTTTTTTGAAGGGAACCAGCATGAATTCAGACTGCTTCATGGAATGGTTCTGGGGGGTCTCTAGTAAGGACCCACATCTAAATTAAAACAACATGTTTCAGTGTTTCTCTCTGTTAAGTTTCACACACTCCTAATTTAAGTCTAGTTTTTTCAGAGCTTCTTAATATACACTGTCTGTCATAGTGAAGTTGAAATACTGCAATCTTACAAATAGCATCTTTTGTGAAACCTCATGCCTCGTTTTTCTAGATTTCTTTTCTCCATAGGCATAGCATACAAACCATAGAAATCAGCAACACTTTGGAAACATGCTGTGAAACAGACTGTATTATGTTCTGCCAAATAACAACATGAAGAATTAAGTCCATTGTCATCATTATGCTTTTGGTTTAAATTAGTTTCCCTCATAATCTGTGTGCACAGTGTTTAGGTTCAAAGCTATACGGTTCCTTGACCAGTTCCCTTTTAAAAGTGCTCTGTATTTTCATGTTAGGAAGAAAGAGAAGTTTGCAAAGACAGGACTGATACTCCTGCAAGAGTAAAATAAAAGTATCCAGGGAACCGCTGAATGATCTCTGCTGTTCTGAAGGACAGCCAACCATATCAAACAACCCAACCCACTAAGATATTGCTAAGTAGACCACTTTCAACCCAGTTACAGAGAGATTCTGCATTCCATATGGGAAAATATCTGATTTAGGCTCAGAAACTTTGAAAGGGGTACAGATTCTCTGATGCATGAGAAAGGAAGGGACTGTTACCTAAAATCATAAGGACTTTTAAGAGAACCTGTCCTGTTTAAAAGCAGATTTACAATATCTAACTTCCAAGAGGGAATGAAGCTAGAAAAAGTGAGAATTTATATATATGCAAAACCTGTAAAACTATACTTAGGTAAGAGATAAATTCTTCATATCGGCTTTCTAAATTGTACCCCTATGACAATCTGCAGTGTAAAAATGCTTTGAGGGAGATTCAACAACACAGTGAGAAGGTCTAGAAGCTTACAATTGGTTTTCAATTAGAAAGAAAGATTATTACTTGTCTTTTTAAATGGTAAATGGTACCAGGAGATGGCGAAATGTAGATTTTGGTCTTTTACACCATGTTTGCAAGAAGTTTTTGCCCCTCCGACCCCTATCCAGCTCATTAAGAACCCCATTTCTTAAAAAGCTCAGATTCTATGCACCAAGCTGTACCTAAAGTCCAACTACCTACTTCAACGTTCAAAAGGAAAATAAGTTTCTCCAAAAAATTACTTCATTCTGCTAAAACTTTTATTCTGATGAATGATATAGATACTTAATGTAAAAAAAAGAACCACAGTAAGTCAGACCAAAGGTCCATCTAATCTTTTACTCTCTCAGTGATAGTGGGGGACAACGCAGAGCCACAGGAAAGCAGGTAGAGCTAATAATATATTTTTCTGAATGAAAAGCTCCTTAACCATTGTTTCTCAGGTCCCTCCTGTGTCAGAGATGTCTACTCTTGGAAAAGAGCCAGCATCATGAGCAAAACACAGGAGGAATGGTCAAAAGCAGAAGATAGGAAACCTATCCTCTCTGTCCTTCTCTTTATGAGCAGGACAGACTGCCAGTTCTCTTGCTCACACCCCCGATCGGTGTGACATGAGGTCATCACCCAGATTAATTCCATCATTTACTGCCTTTCAGTTGGTGTCTCTCTTGTGCCAACAAGTAAATGAGAACTTCCAGGATGACCTGGCTCACACTTGCTCTTCTTGAGAGAGCAGGTGCTCAGGAAATCAGAGGACAGCGACTGCAACATCATTTTTTTATTATTTATTTTTACTGCAGAAGCTAGTACTCTTTGGACCTCAACCAGTAGAGACTTCTCACTTTGTAGATACATGGCAACTGTGCTTACTTCATGAAAGATCTGTAAGCAGAGTCCCATGAACTGTGATTTCCAAAAACAATTTGTGATTTGCTAGTGCCTGAAACAGGACTTGGGGCAGGAGGGAAGCAACCAGTGAGGCATAAAAGTGCAATTAAGTCTAAACGAATGGGAGTTCTTTCTCCTAGGCCTTGCTAGACTACAACACTTTTCTTGCTGCAATCTAACACTTTCATTTCTTTACAATGTTTTACTGTATGCATCAGCTCAATATTCAGCCAGTTCTGAAAGTGTACTGGAAGAGAGAGTGGAGTTCTGAATACGCAGGAAAAAGAAAAAGAAAGAAAAACAGAAATAGAAGGCAGCCCAAGATCCTGTGCCCTGCTTCAGATGGTGGCAGATACGACTAAAACATCTGGGTTTTGTCCCTGGCTTACTGGACTGCTAAGCAGCAGCAGTACAACAATCTCATCTGAAGCCAGTTGAGAGTATTTTCATTAATTTTGGGGGGATTGGACCCTTACTCATGAAGAAACTTACTGTAACATCACTCAGCATCAACTCCCTGACCATTCTGGGAGCCATACGACAAATTCAAAGTAGAGCCCAACCTAATTTTGTAGTGGAAGAAAAATTACTATAATGCTCATAGAATTGCTAGCGGGAAAAAGAAAGAAGGAAAAGCAGTAGCATGTGCACGTGTGAGCATAAGCGCTAACCAAAAGTACAAACAGCAGCAGAGAAAGCACTTTCTATTGAAAATCATGGCAGAGGAGTGGTGCATTTGTAGGTTGACTCATTTGGCAGTTAACAAACCAGCTTGGCAGAGGAGATCCTCTTTCCGTTTTAGGTACAAATATATGCAATGCTCAAAGGCATCAAAAGTACAAATAAATCTCAGCCAAAAGAAAAAAAAAATTCTATACAGCAAGACTGTGGTAAAACTCTTATTTTTTATTTTTTTGTTTCTAATTTAAGCTACTTTGAATCTTTCAACACCAGCATTTAGTGACTTAACTGAATGTAGTTGATACTCCCTGTCAGCTTTATAGCAAGCAAACACATCACTAAAGCCCAAAACACAGCTAGTCTTTGCCTCATCACTGCCAGCGTTATTCCAGACTGGAGAAAGATGGGGTTTGTGGAATGACTAGGTTAAATGTGTAGTAGTGAATTCTAGAAACTAGATTGCAATTTGCAGGGGCTTCTGTTATTTTTAATCTGGGCTTTTATAAAGATTTAGAAGTATGATTGCTTGACAATCTGAGGAACTTCTTAAATTTGCGAGGTTGGAGACCTATTGAGAAGCTGTTTTTCAAAAATGACCACAGCATTCATACTGTACCTGTCACAACCTTGTCATGCTGGGCCCCTAGTTATTGCTGATTAGCTCTCTCCGGTCTCGCTGACTTTTCCTGGAGAGGAGAAGAAGGGAGGACAATCCTGCGCTAACCTTATGCTCCCGATGAGAAGTCGAGGCCTGCACACTTAGGTGTTCAGTGCCTGCTTACAAGCCTGTTGCAGCACTACTCAAACTTCCTCTCCTCTCACCTGCTCAATTTACCACTAACGGTAGAAACAGCTCAAGTATTTTTAACCCTAATGCTACTCTGCCAGCATGTCGCAAGTAGGCCAGAAGAAAAGAAAAAAAGACACCCATACACTAAGGCTTTCCTTGAAATAAATGATGCACCCTTAGATCTATCAGTAAGAGACCAGGAATTTGTATTCTCAACATTCTTTGCTCCCTCCACCCTGGGCTCCAGATATCTACTTTCCAAACCAATAAAAAATGGTTTTGTGTATCCACCCATGTATTCCTTAGGTAAATTTCAGTTTTCTTTAACCTGCTATTATATGTACCTATTTATTCTTTTTCTGCAATATTTGCATATTGCTTATAATGAAATCAGCAACTCTAGTAATAAAATCACCATGTAGCAACAATGAGCAAATTAAACATCAAGCTAATTTTTGATGCACAGAAATGACAGATTTAAACCACTTCCATAATACATGCAATACAGAAAAGTAAAAGGAATGGCACAGAATATCCTTAGTGTATTTAATATTATGCAGTGTTCTAAATCAATTATTCAGCTGAATAATTCACTAACATTATCTATAATATCCATTTAGTAACAATATATGTTCCCATGTATGTTGAAGATCTGTAAAACAGCTGTTCTCTGTCAAACCATTTTATATAAGAGAAAACAAAACGTCTTTGTAATTACGTTTTCCAAGTTGCTTATATTTTCTTTATCCACAAAGTAACTTCTGGGTAACAGAAAGCCTATCCTATATGCTTGTACATAGACTTAGGTGCAGCAGGGGCAGGGGAGCCTATGTGCACACTAGCAAGCACTATATATGTGTGTGTGTGTGCGCGTATATATATATATATATATGTCAGGCCAGAGTGTCCAGCAGAGGGCTCCTTTGAAACAGGATGGGAAAAAGCAAGCAAACTCTTTCAATATATGGACAATATGGAGATTATAAAAGTTGTGCATATGCTAAGGCTGTCAATTATTTCAGAAACTCCCCAGCATGCAAGTGGTGTGCTGGCATAATCACTGCAAGTCCCCTTTAACAAACAAAATGCTTTCATTAAACTTGTCGGATGAAAAGGTGGGTAAAAAAGAATTTTCTTTAAAAACGCTCTAAATGCTCACATTTTCCTTTATGAAGGCAATGTGAAGAGACAATTAAGGCTGATCGCCCTAACTGCATTTCTATTTCTAGTAAGCCCCTGCATACAGCAACACGTAGAACTGAAGTGGCACCATGTGAAAAGTGACGCCTATGCGCACTACTGCCTGCGCCAGGAGGGGCGCTCAGCGCATTTCCACTATTATGGAAAATAAAATTTCCACTTCTATGAAAAATACAGAAACACAGAAGGGGAAGGCAGTACTAACCATCACATTTGCCCCTCTCACTCACGCGTTTCCTTTCACAAACTCAATCAACCACCATTCTGTGATAATGTCACCAGGAGTGCCCATCCACAAACACCTCCGGACTTCCAAGCTCCAGAGCACCGCTGGGGCAGTGCCAGGCTCTTTGCCTTTTTTATCTTTTTACAGATCATATTCTGTCCTCCCTGCTTGTTCCAGGGTAACTTGTTCCTTGGGTGTTCCCAAGAAATACTGCAATACCAATTTCAGTTACAATGAATGCAGAAAGGAAATACTGAGATTGAGCACTGAAAGAGTTAAGTTATACTAGTCTTTCATATTAATAGAAGATTAAAGCTTCAATATACACATAGGTGAAATGTATATGACAAATTCACCTAAACTGTTCTTTTTTTCCTGATTCTATTTTTCAGTTATGGGTTTTTTTTCAAACTTGGTATTGCTATATAAAAAAAATACAAGCGGAAAGGAACGAATCTGTAGTCAGTAATACTTCCAAAGTCCCACCCGGCAATCAGAATATTAAAGTGTTAGAGAAGGTCACATGTCAATGAACTTTAAAAGCACAAGCCATTCCCTGTTTCTGACAGCATATAAATGCTTCATGCTTTCAGAAGCCCATCAGATACAGACCGACTGGGGAATGGGCAAGGAGAAGGGAGAACCTGAAGGAGGATACAGTGATACAGATGAGTATGCTTTCAATGCCATCCAGCTATTGCCAAAACATCCACTGGTATTTTTGTCAGAAACACCTGGAAGGAGTCAAAATACAATATGACTTTCATTTTATACATGATCCTTCATGCCTCCTTGCCATCAACAAAACGTCCCCCCACAACTGCAATGGTGCAGGATCAGGAGCCAGGAGCTTCCCTTACAGACAATTCCGAAAAGTTACTGGAGAAAAATCTGTACCGTTTAAGCCTACCAGTTAAGAAACCTCTATGAAACTAGAGCCATGAGCAACCTTGTTCAGAGTTGCTAGATTATGGGGAGCAGCACGATTTGTGGGCAAATCCTAGGCAGGCTCTTTCTTCGGCAGGTCCAGAGCCTGGAAGCTGGAAGCTCGCGCATCTCAGCTGCTGCTCCATATACCCGTAACGGGACGGAGGAAGCTGCAGCTCCACTCTCCGCGTGCGGCCAGGGAGGATGGATCTGGCTGCCCTGCTGCTCCGCACATGTCCTGTCCCGCGGGATTTCGACCTGTGCGCGTTCCTGTGCTATAGGATCCATCTGCTCTGACCTGTGCCCCTGGCCAAGCTGCCTTTAAATGGGATTATAATTTTTTAAAACTCAGGAAACAACTGTACCATTAATACGTGCTTCACACATAGAAGTGAAAGAATGTGGATAGTAAACTTTATCTTCACTACAGACTGAGAAATTGCATAAATATGCTATATTTCCTTCCATATGAATACCACATTCTGGTATTTATGTTGCCACTAGCCAGACAGCATTTGCTAATAACAGCTACTTTTAATACAGCATATTAAACCGCTTAACCCCTTGGCTTGCCGGGCAGTTTCGAAGCTCCTACTGTGATGTTTTTGTTCTCACATATGTGCCAGTAAAGGCTGTCACGCTCCTCATTAAATAAACAGACATACATGCCAATTAATAATTTAATTTACAGGGAGAATCTTGACATGGAGTTAGGAGGTGAATGTCTAGCACCTCCTGAACTGTTTCATCTTAAAATACCAAGCAATCAGTTTTTGGTCCCTCCTCTAAAGTTATGCTACTGTAATGACATCAGAACACTGGCAGATCATTAGTTTTGTATTTTACTGTCATACTGAGAATTGTCTACTGCTACGGTACCGTCAAGCCTATAAATAAAGGCACAGCTTCTTAAAATGAAGCCATACCCTTCAGTTTGGCAGGTTGACTGAATTTTTTTAGTAGTCTAAATTTTGGCAGGTTTCTGTGTGACATCTGTATATGGAACATGATTGACTTTGTACCTTTTTTTATTCAGAAAAATATAATTGCTTTAATAGTCCAAATACAACATTCTATTGTTGCTATTTTAAAAAGCAGGTTTCTCCTGTTAAATATGCACCTGAATATGTAAATGCACTTTCATTGTTCTGTTTTTTGCCAGCAGCATAGAAAATTTCTGACATTTGGTTTGGGAAGAGTCCCTTGAAATTCAAACAGTTCTTTAGAAAGGGACAGATATCTCTTCTTGATGCAAACAGTTGGCTAACAGCATCAAAATTATTTCTCCATGAAAAGCAGATACACAAACAGTTCTAATGGAAATATTTGGATCATTTCCTCACTTGTAATTTGGGCATAACGCTGCCAAGTCTTCCTGCACAACATTGCTGTTATCTAGCGTTTCTTCCTCCTCTACTCAAGCAGAACTTCGTCAAGGCTCCCATCACCATGTGTCTCAACTTCTGTCATGCCTTCTTTTACAGTCCTGCAAACAACGTCTACCTTGCCCATTTATCCAAAATGCTATGAAAGTCCTGCATTTTTTGGGTCATTGCCTCTAATGTCATGATTACTGCCACTTTCTCTCTGTTACCCTTTTCTTAGCATCTTGAGTACAAGATACCTTCCAGTATGACCTTGCCTCTGTTTTCTCTTACTGCATATTGGACTGTGGCCTTTCTGCCCCTGTTCCACAAATCGCAGCACTTTTCATACTTCTAAGCAACCCAGCAAAACTTTATGCTATCCTCCAAGCAAAACTGCAGCTTTCCACAAGCATCCAAAATGCCATCTTTCATCTTGACTTCAAATTCCGGCTGATAGTCTCCTCTATTGCAAGCAAGTTATGATAAAATCCACAATAGATGGAAAAGCTGAACATTTCATTGCAATCTAAATAGAAGAAATTTCTGCAGAAATGAAAATTGTTAGAAATTGCAGAAATTGATTGCAAACCTTCAGTAGGAAGAGAAGTACACCTGATACCAAATAATCTTTTGACTGGAAAGATCTGCAGGTTTGACTTCTCTAGGCCAAATTTCTGACAGCATAAAATTTCCAGGTACCAAAAACCCCCATAGGAGAGCAGCCATGAGCCAGCTCCCTTTTTTTATCCTAGTCTCTTCACTATCCTCAGTTCACAGCAGAGATGGAAAATCAGCAGAGATGGAAGACCAGCAAGGCTTCTTGCTGAAAAGGCCAAGAGATCCACCATTCCTGTCCCCTCCCCCCAGCTCTTGATGTCTGCGGTCACTTGTCAGCGATTTATCCCACATTACGTTCATCATATTCCCGCCTACCTGGATTCTCTCTCCAAAGCTTCTATGGTTGCCACTACTGAAACTGTAAATTTACAGCAAGATTAACCTAGGGAAAAAATGTAGCTCTGTACACAGGCATATATCAGTGTCAACATACAGCCTTTTCATATACTCAAGAAAATGCACATCAAATTTGTAAATACTGTTCAATATAGAAGAAAATGGGCTTATGGTGCATTGGCTTTTCAAAGCACATCTAGGATGCTCAAAACCACAGAACAGGCAAAGCATGTTTTTTAATTTTCATAGCGCCTAATCCTTTAATAAGGAACATGCTAAAAGCTAGAAACATCCGCAAGTTCCAGTGATAATATAAATGTTATTTTAAATACCAAACTCTGCCCTCAATTACATCCAAAGCAAATCAGATTGGATTGGAGTTGTGGGTAAGAACTGCATATTGCCCATTGCAAAAGCAATTTCCTTCTGTTCCAGTGAAATGTTTAGTTTGTTACAAAGAAGTGAATTTAGAAAAGAGAAGCGCTATTTGCTCATTTTCTACATAGTGTCTGATTTTACCAACAAAGTAATGTAACATGGAAGTGCGATTATTAAACCAGCACTCGACTACACAGAGGGCTGTTCAATGCACAGCTCTCGCCAGGCTTGTCACATTGACTGACATTTTCTAATATTGAACTGGAAATAATATGGATATTTAATACTGCAGAGTTTACATCAAGTGGAAGAAAAGTGTTATTGTTTATCAGCAATCTACTTCTCATGACACGCATCTATACAGACATAATTGTTGCTGAATGATGAAATGTGATTATCAAAAAGCAGAATAAACACATTTGTAAAAAATTTGCAACGTTTCACATCAGGAGATTTAAAAATCTTGTAAAATCCAGTTCCTAAAAAATTTCTATGTTTTCACTTGAATTTGACTAAAATTTACCTTTTAGATCTGTTATGACACTCATGAATTTTTTACAATATCCATCTGTGCATTGCAATCTCTATTCTCCATGGCTCCACATTGTTTTGGCTAACTCACAGGCCCATATGTTGCCTTAATGTATTTCTGCACAATGTTTGTGCTTTTGGAAAAGAAAAAAAAAAAAGAAAGAAAAAAATAAACCACAGGGAAAAACCACGGGTCTAAATAAGCTATAAGGAGCATCCACATACAGTTAGACTGTCTTTACTGAGTCTGGAGACATTATGATTCTGCTGCGACAAGCAGCATTTGTCTTCATTTTGTCTGACTGTCCTCATGTGTTATTATTAGTGGCTGTCAGGCAGCAGCAGAAAAAAAATAGCATCACTTGACTAAGAAGTTGAATGCATAAATGCAATAACTACACATTGGTAGCTGAGGGAGGATGTCTGTTAAGATAGTCTAAATGCAAAAAACCTTCCTATAATTACATTTAAAAGGGAAAAAACACATATCTGGCAAAACATAAGCAGCCCTCCTCCCTTCTGCTTGCATAGCTAAATTAGGAACTAATTATAAATACAACTTAGCAGCATCTAAAGAAGTTGCCTTGAAAATGTCCTTTCGGAATGTCAGCTTAGTTTAATAGCAAGAAAACAAATATGTTGGAACATTCGCAGCCAGTCATATTTTTCTGATAACGTTGATAAATATGAACATTTTAAAGATGAGTTCCTTATCATACTGAAGTTTACACTAAAGCATATTTAGCACTTTTTAGACCCAATGCATAAAACATAGGCTCTGGTTCTGATGTGTTCCATATGAAGCTTCTTTACCATAAAGGGTTAGAGTTGTAAAATGTGAAATAATAATATATGGAACACATATTTTACAAAGCATAAAATAGCAAATCAGAGATCTAGGGTGTAAGAAGGAGAAACTCCAGACTTTCAACATGAGATATGTACAAACTCCTGTGATAACTGTTCAAAAGCAGACATAAGTTCGTGGTATTTTTAGCTTAAACGTGATAAATGATTTCTCTAACAGCAAATACATTTTGAAAATATACAGACTTTAAAATTTGCGGACTATCTTCTAAAACAACCACTGCAAAACTCCTGTGTAGATCCCCAAAGAACAACAATCTCAATTCCCACGAGACTTTTATAGTAGCAAAGCTTAAAAATTTGCGTAATGATTAATAATCAGATGAGTGCCATTATAAACAAAGAATATTTTGCCTTTCTCAAGAAAAACAAATTGGGATCCATAGGGTAAAATGTGTGTCCCACTGCAGTAAAAGGCAAAATTTCCATTCACTTCAAAGGCCTTCTTTCTATGGCAAAAAGAAAGCAAATGGGTTGTGCCAGGGACCAGCACTAAGTAACACACAGCAGGTAGCACTGCCAGCAGCTTTCCAGCAGCAGCCCTCAACAGCACAAGCAGCTACCAGATATTTTTCCATTCACTGAAGGAGCTGGCGGCTCATGGGAGCTGAAAGAAGCCTCTGCGGGCACCACTACTTGTGTGCTGGTTGTGTTTTAGGTCTGTTCCAGCTTCCCAAATCCACTTTTGTTTTGAGCTGTTTTCCTCTGAAAGCCCTCTCCCATTTTTCACATTTAAAAATTCACACTCAAACAGATTCAGAGGTGTGTGGGGAACAGACTTACAGTTTTGCCACCGGTGTAATTGTTGGGTCTTATTACCTTCATCTGACAGCAGTGTTCAAAGTGATGGCAACTCACTACTCTTCACTAACAGAAACCACCAAAGGTGTTCACATTCACACAACAAATACACTAGAAGAATATCACCTCTGTATTATGCCAGCAAACGAGTACTGACAGAAACTAAGTGACTTGCTCAGCAAGTACAAGACGTCTCACAAAAAAGTAAGAACTATTCAAACTCCTGAATTCCAATCCAGGATTTTCTAAGCACAAACCAGTGCAGCATTGCAAATGGCAAAGAGTTAGGTACAATCTTAGCTGTCCTTATGAATCAGGAGTCACAAGCACTTGAGTAGAGGCAAACTTGAGTTGGGCTGGTTAGTATTTTGGCCTGCTTTCAGCACAATGATGAAATTATTTCCAAAAATAAAATACATATAATTGCTGCTGGTAGAGAACTGCAAAAGACAATACCTTGTCCCATATATTCTGTTTTATTTCTGTTGAAAAATCTCTTAAATAATTTAAAGACAGAACAAAGTTTCAGTGAAATAAATGAGAAACAATCATAGAAACCAAATGGACATACTTACAGATTTACGTTTCTGAACCACACTGAGAATCACATGAGCTTATGCAACACAGTGACACAAAACTGTATAGAGTCTTTAGCACAAATAGCCTTTTTTGCCACACATGGAAGAGAGCAACAATCGCTTTCACGTATCCTATTTATAGAAATGCCCTTGTAATCTCTGCCTTTCCTTTTAGGTTTAATCCAATTAATTGTACTCAAGAGAAAGAGCAAAACAGAGTTAAAAATGAAGAACAAAGTGCTTTGCCATTTTTTGAGCACTGACAGTTAAAAGGAAAAATGGAATATTTATTTAAACTAACAACAAAGCCGAGGAAAGGGAAAAAAAGTTAAAATCAAATTTATCTCTGCCTAATGATTAAGAGCTTCTATATTAGCATTGTATAGGGAACTTTTGATTAAAAATAAAGTAAAACTAAGAATAGTCTTGTTAAGTATCTTTCTTTGGTGATGTGGACCATGTTGGCTATATAGTATAAAATACCAAGACTCAGACTGTGTTTTAGAATTCTAGACACTGGATAACATTGAGGTGCATTAATTTCTTCCAGATTCTCCTAGGCCAAGCAATCCCTCTCTCCAGTTCCTTCTGGAATGGGTTTGGATTAATAAAACGGGATTAGCCTTTTCCTTTTATCATAAAGCAAGCACACTTCTTCCATCAGGTAGATGTCCTTTTATTCTCCAAGGCATAAACAACTTTACCCTGTGTGCTCCAGCAGTTTTAGTGTTGACTTCGTGGGCTTTTCAGGCTCAGGTCATCTCTCCATAATTCAGTAGCTCTTGGGACTTAATTCCACAGTTGGACACTGCTACTACTCATCAAGTGGGTTTCACTCCTGTTAGGTTTGAGTGGGCTTCACCCACTCTTGTTCTAGAACAAACGGGTTCACACATGGGGACTGTCAACAGCAATCAGTATGGCACAGCTCCATGTGCAGACAAGCACTGCAGTATCACAGCACAAAAGAAAGCCCTTTCCGTAACATCCAGGGCTGCATCCCAATGCAGTATGACTCCATAGCACGTACAGATGGGAAACCTGCATGAGCGTGGTCACATTTGGCAAATTTCAATAACAGAAAAGGTTTCACAGGAGTCTGTGTCTTATTATCATTTTTTAATTGCCTAGATTTGTGGCATCTTCCAAAATAAAAATAAGCAATAATGGGTTAATAAGTTCATGATTATGTATGTTATTGTCATGTTACTTTAACAACTTTGCTTCTCTGTATTATTGATGTTTGTCTGCAAGGGTAGCAGAAAAGGGGCTTGCACCTCAGTTTGCTCCAGTCTGCAATCCAATTAACAAAGAACTAACATACAAGACAACATGAAATAGTTTAAAGTATCTAAGCTATTTTTGTCCTGTTTTTCTAGCTGTGGTGCATTTTGCATTCCAGCTCACTCAGATCTACAGGGTGCAGCTTCATCCTTCAGTGTGCTCCATAAGGCGATGTTCTTGAAGCCCTGCCACCCCCTTACAGATCTCCACGAGGTTCGCAATGGATTGAGTTTGTATTGCAATCAAACAACATCGTCGCTTCTGAAGGGAGAGCTCTGCATTTCAAACTAGGCCAGAGAACAACTCTAGTATTTCATTCTTCCACATTGCAGAAGAGGTGGCACTTACTGCCTGACAGAGTACGATACTTCTGAAACTCCTCAATCACTTAAGTAGCGCATCTTCTTGTGAAGAGCTGGAAAGAAATCTCAATAACATAACCCTGTAGGAGTCTTTGGACTCTTTTCCCTGCGTGATTTCTTGTACTCACTGGGAAAGGCAATGAACACTGAAAAATTTAGGGCACTTTTGAATTAATTATTAATTCACTGATATTCTTAAGTTCTTCCCCATAGGTCTTCTGTCCTTCCCTCTACCTTTTCCTTATTGTTCAGTTCTTTTTATTTTCTATACTCTTTCAAAAACTTACTGAACATATTTCTTCAGAGTACATAAGTTCTGTACTTTATACCATTTTTACAAGGATTCAGTGAAAAATGTTCATTCATTGCAACTAGTATAATTTTAATATAGGAAACAGATTCTTCTCTGCCTTAACACTTTTCCTTGAGTCTTTTTTTTTTCCTTTGCAGCTGTTAAAAATTACCTAAACTTTGGATTTTACGGTTAGATTCAGTGTAAAAAAAAAAAAAAAAAAAAAGAGACGCTCATATGGACTACCCTGCTCCTTGTATTTTCTATTGGCTTAGCAGCTCCAAAGGCCTAGAGATCCATATAGATACAAACCAAGAGGCTCAGGTGCAATATGTGCCGAACATTGTATCAGGCTCTCTGTATGTCATGACTAAGCAGACACTCCTTTAGGTATGTTGAAAGGCAAAAGGAAGAAATGTAGGGGGAAGTCCTTTATTGGAGAAATTACTGTCTAGAATTACTAGCTAGAACATTGCTGTGCTTGATAAAATATCAGGGTCAGCCAGATGAGGCTTTCTCATGTTCATCCACATCCACAAAAGCTAGTGAGGCAGCATTTCGAGCACCAAGAAGTTTCAGAGAGATGTGTCAATTCCGAGTGACAAACCATCGCTTCAACAGCAGGCCTTCCTCCATACTGCAGTTTGGAAATGTGCTTGGCCAAGACATTCCACAAGACAAGCTCTATGCCGAAAGCTTGAAGAATTCCTGGAAAAAGCTGCAGGAGGGAACAAAACTGTTCCCCACGCCTTGGAATTGATGTTGGCTGACCATTTCACAGGAGTGTGAACACAAACAACAAAATCTCATATGTGCTAGTAATGCAGCAAACTACAAAAGTCGAGAAAGGCAGAACGTTTCCCTATAGGAATTACCTCAAGCTATTTTTTCAGTCCCCCAAATACCAACCTGTTTTCTGATGGAACCAAAGTCTATGTAAACAAACAGTCACTGAAGTCAAAGATCAAAAAATCCTAAACATAAATTCAGAGAACTACAGTGAAATTAAGGACCTTTGCCACAAAACAGAACAAGCAAAGCTATGGGCAACAGAGCTTTTGTGAACTGCCACAGTGCTGAGGACACAGTAAGTCTCAGTCTGAGATGATGAAACCTTCCGAGCACTTAACGAAGCTGATCAAACAGGCAGATAAACCTTTCTCCCAGCTTTTTCATTTGTCAGAATGACTCTATATCCAAACGTGAAATGTAACAGAAACAAGTTTATGTGAGCTGAAATGCCATCAATCACAAAATCCACAGGCAGCAGCAAACAAAGCAAAAAACAACTCAACCCTACATAAGAAGTACAAGACACGTGTCATCCTGGAGGTTCTTCTTTTTAGCATGTATTGAAAACAATCTTATGCTGAGGTTTTTAACACTAACGGCGGCTATACAAAATGGTACCCTGACTTGCAGCATGCAAAGTCTACAATGATTTCATCATGAAATTTAATGACTGCTCTTTTGGATATTTTTTAGAATAGAAGCACAGAGAGGTAATTTTGAATGAGGAAACAGATTAAGGATTAAATACAGTACCAACAGCGACAACTACAGTTGGACCTCAGCTTATCCTGGTTTATTAAGAGCCATTACCAAATAAATCCCCCAGATTTATTTCAGGGAAAGGTGTAGGATTATTATTCAATCCCATTTTTGAGAATCCAGTTGTCCATTTTATTTACATAATGAATATGGGGAATAGTGTGCTCAAATAAACTCAGCTGAGTACACAGAGACAGGCTGCTGTCCTAGAGTAGTCTGAGGACATCAGGTTATTGATAACTCAGGCACAACTGTCACTGTAGCATTTGATGAATAGACAGCCTGATCCAAGAAATGTACAGAGGACAGGGTAATGATTTCTTTTTGTGCAACTACAGTGTCACAGAGCAGGAAGCGAAGTAACATAAGGCAGGTGAGGATCACACCCCTTTGTGAAATGTTTCAAGCAAACATTGAAGTATCAGGAGTTTGAGCTGACTTGAGAGTCATGTAAATAGTGTCAGCTTATAAAAACAAGGTGATTCCCTGGATAGGAGAAGCTCCGTACGCCGTCAAAGCTCCCATGCGTACGTAAACACTCTGTGTAAATATTTGGTTGAAGGTTTCGCTATAGTTGAGCTTTTGCTGTCCCAGAGTGTGGGCGTTGTCTAGAAACCTGAGATCAGGAATGACATGATCTCATCTCCCATTACTTAGATAACTGCATTTGATGCATGCCTCAGGGAAATTGCAACGATCTTGGCAGAGGATAAAACAGAGGATTCAAATGTGCTCTTTAACTGATGATCTGGACTTTGAGAATGAAGTCCCATATGATTTCAAATAGACTTCTAAATATCAGAGAGGAGTTGACAGAAACAAAAGAGTTTAAGGAACCACAGATGCAGTTAGTATCAGGCTATTTAAGTTTGTTTTTAGACCACTTTTCAGTGTACTCTATTTGCTTGCAATTTAGAGGCTTCCGAAGCTGAGGTTACGGAATCATGTCATTGCACTAGACTTACAAGCTGTTAAAAGGGAAGCAGACATCGATTTGGATATTCTTTCTGGAGCATTTCACATGCATTCCAGGGGCCAAAGGTAAGGCACAGCTCATAAAACTCCCCAGCACACGGTGTTCTTATCGAGGGGGATACAGTCTGAAGACTACTCTCATTGCTTCTGGTTTGCCAGAGAATACGAACACGACTTTCAGATATAACGAAATGAGTCATATTTTTGTCTTAATAGTCCTGATTTTGTCCTATAAGGTAAGACCATAGGGTCGTCTTTTGGTCAGACAATATAAGAGATGTGCTGTAATTAACAGGCAGACAGCATAATCAGGAATGGTGATTAAATTATAAAGAGTTTTTGTCCTAAGGTGTTTGATCCTCAATATATCTTCCGGACTAGGCACGTGCCTAGCATTTGTAAATAAAATGGTTGATGTTTGCACTCACTCACTTTCAGTGTTCTGGCCTCTGAAGACAGGATCCAATGCTGCCAACCATAAGGGATCATCAGTTTTTAAAACCAATTTAAGAGACTTAGGGTCAGCAACACAAACATTGCAACTTGCAAAGAAAAATGGCTAGTCTCAGTGCAAGCCACCAGTCTGGCTCCATGATTATTGCCGGTTTGGTCTGTGACATTAGCTCCAAAGGCAGCAAAGGTGGATTTCTGCTCAAAGGCTACCAGAATAGGTGTCTGTCCAAACTGAGGTTTACAGTAGGTAAGCTCATTAGAAAGCTTGATTGAAAATTCCCCCCAAAATAAAAAAATAATAATTGCACATTAATGCATGCTTGAAGCCTGGAATATCAGTATTCCCTAGTTTCTCTAACTAGAACCGCATTTAGCAGTTATTGTGGTAATGGACAAAGAGAAGGAGCAGAACAGTATTCCCACACCTACATCTGCAACGCCACACAGCACTTGTGCTGTGGTGACACAAGAGTGGCTATGAATATGTATGCAAGTTTTAGAAGGATTTTTATAGCTACTGTTTCAGGAGAGCATGTAACAAGGAATCTCTGATGCACATATGTTCCTTCGTCAGACAGTAGCCACTGGTGATTAAAAGCATTAAAAGCATCACAAGTAGGATCAGTACTGCAGAAGTTCAGATATGACTATAGTTCTTTGACTAGATTATTATCACTGCAAAACCTATTCATTTTGACTATTCCAGTAGTTTGGTTGCAAAATAGAATTATTAGACACTGCTGAAGAGATGGCTAAGAGCCTGACAAGACAGTTTCTTGTTCTGGTTTGGACAGTTCTGAACGTGGGGTTCGGGTCAACGTACACTGAGCGCATTTCTCACAGAAAGGCGCTGGAACGACTTGCTTCATAGATTACGTGTTTCTTCCTCTAACCCGGGACTTGCTCACTTGTGATTCTGGCAGCCCCTCCTGAATAAACACCGACCGGACAACTCTTCCTCATGGTCTAATTCTTAATCACCAGAGTGTGTATAAAAGTTCAGCATCAGGCACAATTCTCAGGACCAGGGTATGTAGCTTTCAGCGTGCTGATAATCACTGCAGACACAGAATAGAATGTGAACGTACTGCTGACCCAAACTCCCCTAATTAAATGCTGTAGAAAGCCAAAACTCTGGCTGATTGCAATTATATTTTGAAGTGCGTGTCTCTGCCAAGGGCCTGCTGGAAACAGCTATAGCATTTTTTTCCTTTCTCATCTCTCCAAGCACACGGAAGTGAGGTGAGTCTCTACATATTTCTTTTTCTACCACGGAGCGGGGAAAAGCGATTGCTGCGTGACATTTGGAGCTGGAACCAAGTGAACTATGACTTCCTGATTGCAGATGGAGCTGATTTCCAGGCAGCCTCTGAGGACTAGGCTGCAGCAAAGACAGGAAGGAGCTATGGGTTGAGAGAATTAAGTACAGTCTGATATCGACTTAAAGAGAGAAGGTTGCCATTTCTTGCAACTGCAGGAAACGGTCGGGGCAAAAAAGTTGCTGCTGATGTTGACTGCTGAATGCAAGTATGGACCATAAGAAACAGAGTCTAAAGGGAGTTTCCTGTGAGTAGGTGAAATAAAAAGAAAAAACGAGCAACTGTGCTGTCTTAAGTCTGCCTGTATGGTACAAATGACCTCTAGTTATAGACACTTTCAGATCTAGCTTTTCCTCTTTATCAAGGCTGGATGATACCAGTATTTTTAAGGTTGAATTACAGTGAACAGGGCCAGTCTGTTCCCTTCTTTCCTGTATGCAGTTAAGAGTCACCAGAGCCAACAACAGAACTGAAGTGTTTTTTTTTTTTTAAGAGAAAGTTAAGTCTCTGAAAGCTACAAAATGCCAGAATTAAGGTTCCTTGGGCAAAGTTGACCTTTCTCCTCCCCCTGTGCATAAGCATAATGACACAAATTTTAATTATAGTATCATATAATATTTTTTCCACAGCAGCCCCCTGACTTCCTGAGAGCCCAAGATAAACACTGCTCAGGGAAAGAGACAGCTCTTCAATATTTCTATCCTTAACATGCTATTACTGGCCTCTGTTTTATTTACTGCACACCATCAAAAGCCTGCAGTGAATGCAGAATTGTTCATTTCCTCGTGGTGTTTCTAGAGTGCTCATCACCACAGAATCTTCATGCCTCGTAAACATTAATAAATTCATCTCCACTGTGAGATGAGAGTGTTATTATCTCCAGTTTACAGGTGGGGAAATCAAGACAAAGAGACTTCCCGGAGGTCACGAAGTTAATAGGTAGCCGAGCCAGCACTGGGACACGGGGCTGCCTTATGCAAGGGGCTGGTCTAGAGCGTGGAGAGCAGGGTCCCACTACAAGCATTTCCTAGCATGAACTCTCACGTAGGGCAGCTGAATACTCTCATCTTTTCCATACCTGCTTCTGTGACCTTGAACTGATGTATAGAAATTGAGGAATGTAAAATTAGTGGCCTCCTGCCAATGTTTAAGTTTAAATAACATATAAATTGTATTGTATAAAAAAATCTGGCAGGAACAGGGATCAGACTAAGTTCTCTGCTGTGACGTGAACTTTTGTCATTCAGGAGATAAAACTTTTTTTTTTTTTTTTTTTTTCTCCTGAAACACCATCTTTTTCTTTTCTCTGTGTAAACTCCTTTTCCAGAGACAATATAAAAAAAAAAACCCTAAAGATACTTCCTGCTTTGCAGCACTGAGTCCTGTTCAGGACCTTGCTTTTGTGCATACTCAGTAATGCCCCCATGATCTTGAAGCAAAAAAAAACTGTGATCATATGATTGAAGAGTTTATCATAAACTCTGTAACAGGGCAAATTAAGGTTGTGCAGAAAATCATAAATCCAGCATTGCTTCAGCTTCTAGTAATTGACTTTCCAGCTCAAGTAGTATTTTTTAATGGAGGTTTTTCCTTTTTAGTTTGTGGCTTTTAAAGTTGCTGGCCTTTTTTTGGTAGGAAAAAAGTAAATCAAATTCAACTGCATGCAATAACATGCAAGTCAGATTCTATGCCGAAAGGGTTGAAATTCTCACAGTTGAGTTTGGGCCAAAGGATTAACTAACTAGATCACTGGTGGCAGGACACGGGTGCTGTCCAGGGAAGGGGGGAATAAAGTTACTGAGGCCACGAAATGGGCAGCTGATGGCAACGGTCTGCTCCTGCTCACGCTTGTTTCTGCTGTCAGGGCTCCCAGTGCAGTGTGCTTTGTTGCTGCTCTTGCTCTGATAGTGTTAGAGCCTCAGCTTTTCATGAGAATTAGAGATGACATTTTTTGAACTGTTCTGAGACAGAATAGTGACAAATATTTCTTGAAATTTGGGTACTTTTCCCCTCATGCTCTAGACAGAATATTGGATGTTCAAGCAGTATTTTGACAGTTTGCAACATAATTGCCAGCAGTGCAGGTAACAGAAGGTAACAGATCATTTTTTCCTCAAAATATATACATTTTAGTCAAGGTGAACAGAACTTCAGTAAGAAAAAATAAGAGACTTCTTTTGCCACAGTCTTAAGTCCTGCAGAATGTCCAAGTCTTCTTGCAAACAATGCAAGTCTTAAGAGCTCTTGAAAAACATGGAATAAAGAAGCAAAAAGTCTTACAAGAAAAACCACTGGGCCTCCTAAGTATAGGCAGCAGTGGGTATTTGCTAGCCAGCTATTATAAGCAGGTTTGGAAAGCAATTGAGTCCAGCCTCTGCCTCCAAAGTGCTGCTGCTACTGCTTGCTTCAAGAAATTCAGTGTAATTTAATATTGCAAGACTGGACTCTGTGGCACATACACAATGGTAGAAGCCTAGGGATTATCTAATATCGTCCAGGGATTATTTAATTATTTAATATCGCTCAGCTGAAATGAAATACCTTTGCCATTCTGAGAGATGACTATTACAACGGGGCTAGAAAAGACCTATGAAAACCATAAATGAATCTTTTTGTGTGGAAAGTTTCCATATTTTCTCTGGAATCTCTAGAATATAGTAAGTCTTGCCTCAAACGTGTCACCCCAAAAAGCTTCTTGCCAGTCAGAGGGGAAACCTGTTCTGCGATGAAGTCATCGTTCCTCAGGGGAATATTATTTTGGATAATACACCGAGATGAGCACAATTACCATTGCATCATACATTATAAACGACACTGCAATCTCATTACTTCTCCTCTTGGTATAATGGTTAATTAAATTGGGAGCTAGGAGTATGTGGGAGGATACAAACACTGACATTCCCCTTCCAGCAGCTTTGAAGGGGAAGCATAACACGTTATTAGTGAAAGACCTGGGACCAAACAGATCCTGCAGACTCCACCCTACTATTTACAAGCAACAGTTTGTTTATACCTCTAACATCCTTCTTCTTTCCAGGTATGGCTCCCAAAGCTACGTTTGCAAGAAGACCAGATAACATGAACAGAGATAAAAATAGCGTCAGTGGCCATTATGATCCTACAATGCTAAGGTGTCATTTAACAAAGAAATAGAATACAAAACATACAATAAAAAAAAAAAAGAAAAAAAAAGGAAAAAAAAGGCCAGACCTACAGGCAAACTATGTAGCTTTATGCAAGCTGCATGACTGACATAAGCTATTTACCATTTTATCAGGGATTGAATAATAGAAGCAGGTGTTTCTACTGGTCTGAGCAGAATCCTCTCACTAAACATTTTCTAAATCTATCACTCTTGTATCAGCAGCGCATTGTGTTGCGGCATTTTCCTGGGCCCAAGTTATGAAATAAATTTACAATACACTGCCTTAGCATCAAGTAGCAGTGCTTATATCTGAGGTACAGTAAGATATTAATTTTTCATTTAGGGAAAATGAATTCAGCTCATCAGAAGAGATAGCGCATTTTCCTTTAAATTTCTATGTACAGAGCCTAGCACACTGTCTATATATAAAACATGAACAGAGATAACCATTTTAACTACTATTTTTTCACAGACTTCAAAAAGAAGAAAAACAAGCATCTGCAAGTAATAATATCGTTCAATACTATCTGCGTATTTTTAAACACTGTCACTTGCAGATACAGTGTTGAATGTTCCTAAATAATTAAACATATTTCAGAGCATTTCCAGTATATGCTCATTTTTTCTTTTTTTGGTTGTATTAAAAAAAAAAGGGATCAAATAAGGTAAGCACTTAATGTATTCTGAAATATTATTTACAGCTATTCTTTTGATGCATTCATCAAAAAGCTGCAAAGACTCTAATGATATATATACACATGCTTATTTAACTGCATACCATTTCAGATCTATCTCTGCATATATATTTTTTTATGAAAAGTAACTTACTGTCTTTTCACCTACCATTCCTTTCCATACCGCAGAATATCTTCTTCACAGAAAGAAAATTCTATTTTATTTTATTTTCAATAAAATAAACCTTTTTGCTTTTTATCTCACCCTATACTGTAGCAACAGAGAATTATCAATACATTAAATTATCAATCATTAAATTATCAATACAATAACTTTAAAATTTTCTATTATTTAGCTTGAAACATTTTTATTATAAAATTGTCATTAGAAGCAAATTGGGGTAAGTCTGCATAATAATATGTTTTATACCTGTGAAATCTAATTTCACTGTTACACATAATTTGGAGTAATGGAAAATGCACATATTCGTAGAAGGCATAATTAAAATACCGGACTTGATATATTCAATTTGTAGTTAGAGAAAAAATCAATTCTTAGGATTATATATGGAAAAAAGTAAAATATACCTATATTTTTTAAATGAACATAATTTAATATATCTATAAAAAACATAAATTATACTGAGCAACAAACACAAGCAAATTGCGTGAGTGGCTAAGCTTGTCTCCACTGTTAACTTAATCGCAGACTGTTTAGACCAGGCCTGGCAATGGATGGCGGTTGTAGAGTTTGCTCAGATTCTGACTGCAATTTGCATGGGAAGTTAATGACTTCAGAGGGACTCCTGAGTTCAGCCAACAGAAAAGATGTTGTTCGAAAGGGAGAATACTAAACTTTAAGTACTTTACAGTACCTTCCAAAACTACACTATGTATAGTGTTTAGTGCTGTGGTCTGTATGTCTGTTCTACCTTCATTTGCCATCATGTCAAACTTTGTCACTGCTAATGTGCCTATCTACCCCTTTAGTATATTTAATTTTTGTTTGCTATTGTTGACTCGATTGTTGAATCATAAGCAGTAAAAAATATCAAAAATATTGCCTTCTACTGCTTCTCATTGCATTGTGTGACACTGTATATTCTGTGCCACAGAAATATATCATAGAACACAGAAAAATGAAGAGAAAACAAGTCTTTGATTTATCAGAAGCTAGTAAGAAGAGTGCAACATAACTCTACACAAAGTCGAAACCTTCCCCACCATATGCAAGAACATCATGAGGAGGGCATTACAAGACCTTAGGTCTTGCTGGTGGCAAAGTCCCAGAGAAGTCTGCGTAAGCAGTAAGTCTACTGCTTATTTCTGCATGCAGGAATCTGTGTATCCCAACACATGAGCAGCAATTTGCAGTGCTCTGCGTCTTCCAAAGATCTCAACACCCGACTTCCCATCCTGCAGAAAGCTGGCCTCCTCCACAGGGAAGGCAGGTCTCTCTCTTGGCACCCAAGCCAGAAGCGATTGGTGGCAGTACTTGTGGCATTTGTGGCAGATGGGTGGCAGTACTTGTAACACAGAGCAAAACTAACTCCTTGGTTCAGAAGTAATTCAAGATGAAGATGGAACTAACACTTGTTTCTTTCTTCCTAATTCATCCCAAACATATACTTTCATAGCATAGTGCACTGAAACACTGATCAAAAATACATCAAAAAGCCAAGAGCTTAGACTAATCAGAAACTATGTTATGTGCTATATTAATTTCAAAATTCAGATTTGAAATGCCGATACTTACTAATAATGAAGTGGAAGTAAATAGGGTTTACGTAAGAAAGGAATATACCTTAAAAATAAGCAAGCAGGAAAGATAAACTTGTCCCACGCTGAAAAGGGGGCGAAAGGGGGCAAGGGGAAATGAAAGCAGGTCAGAACTAGCCTAGTTGCAGATGATATACAGATGCAGACTGAAGTCCCAGCTGCTGTAAACATCTAAAATAGTAAGTTCCAGCCTTAAGTGATCCATCATTTCCTGGGCAGTTTCCCTCTCACCAGGTGCAGGGAAGACACCGCTTTGTTGTAGCATGTGGAATCAGGCTGGAGAGACCTGAACTTGACTTGGTGTACTGGGGTCAAGCGGTCCTTTTTTCTGAACAGGATTTCCATCCTGAGTATCATAACCCTTTTCTGGCAAAATCTTTTCTTATAGAAGCTATGAAAAGTTTTGATCTGATCAGTTGATCCTAGGGAATAGTTTATATTAAAAAGAAAAATCCCAACAAGCCTTAGCTGCAACTTCTTGCCCAGACAAATATGGAAACCGATGCAAAAAAAGTGCTGTCCTTTTGAGAACACCAGGACCTCTTTCGTTACGGGGTTCAGCGTGTTTTAACTTGTGCACGTACTAAATTCCATAGAGAGTCAGCAAATACGTTTTAAATTCCTGAAGCAGGAATTTTGGCTACTACTTCTTTGTCCCTAAGGAATAGCTTTAAGTTTTGTTAACATCCCAGCAATTTCTATTAGGCTGAGCTACCTGTTGCAGATATGTCTTTAATAACTCTCTTGGAGCCTACTAGAGGTGACTCAATTAAATTACCTTGAAATATACGGTTGTGCTTGTCCAGTAAAACACTTTATTGAGGGTCCTTTGTGTTCTTAAGCAACATCAGTAATAATCCGTTTCCAGTTGCAAGTCGAGACAGCATCAGCCCTTAATGTTCCAATAAATAAATGGTTTAACAACTGGGAGCTAATTGTCACAGTGGGACAGCCTGGGAGGCCTGTAATCAGGCCGGTATTGTCACAATTCATTTTCATATTGTAGCAAAATAATAACCTCAGGAGCCCTTTTAAATTAAAAGAAATCTCACTTTATACTCATAGATGTTCAGATTATACACTTTAAATCAGATTCAGTAATTTTAGACCAGCTTAATCTCCTCAAAAGCAACAGCCAATATTTTCCTGCTCTGTCTGGGAATGAGACTTCAACAATAAAATACTAGCTGCAAAAAACGGATGGGATTCATTCAATGGCAAATTACTTGTAATATTCACAGATTTACTCCACTACATCCTTACTACAAATCTTATAAAATCAGTATTTATTTAAAGCATAGGTGCATTTATAGACAAGCAGATTCTGTAAATTATAGCTATGATCCAGCTGGTAAAATAAACTTACTTGTGAAAAGCTATCTCTTCTAGAAATATGCTAATAAATCCAGGGTACAACAATGCTTGAGATTTTTATGAAATAAACTGCATTCCAACTCATCACTAAATCTGTCCTTTGTGCTTTTTTTCTGAGCTTATTACACTAATGTGTAATACTACTAAGGTTTTTAACACGGAAAACTATGACTATATTCAAACATCTATATATACTCAGTTAAAAAGACTTCATTCTAAAGAAAAGTTTTAAGAAGGTAACTGCTTAATGAAAACTGCTTCACCTCAAAACTTCAGAAAATGAAAATGGAAAAAAAAAAAACCCAAAAAAACAAAAAGCAAGGCTTCTCTACTTGGTATCAGTTGCCCAGCTAACAAATCTATTGACCATTTTGGTGCTACTGTCAGTCTTTGCTTCAAAAAGGCCCAGGGCTAGCACAGAAGGCCTGTTAGGGGCCAAAATTGAATTGCCTTGGTAGAGGCATTTGAAAAGTTTGCAAAATGCTGTTGAGTCAAAAGTATTTATCATTATACTTATTATATCGTTATTATACATACTTACTTATTATTATAAATACTACAAACCTAACCCAAATCTAACCTCCAAATCTTGAAACAAACAATATCAATTGTTATCACCCCTGATATTTCTAAGTAATAAAATAAAAATAAAAAATAAAAATAAAAATCTCATGGTGACTGCTCTTTTTGAACCTGATCTCTTGACCCAGGTTTCAAGGCAGTTGTTGGTTCAGAACTTTCTGCATTTCAGCCTTGGCTTTCAGCATCTTAAATATTCTTGCTGCTGTTTTTCCCCATGTTCTTAAGAAAAGAGCTATTGTTTAAAAAAAAAAAAACTCAAAGGATAATCACAGAGGAAATGAGAAGAGGAGATGGATGGACCGTCAGAACAAGTCATTAAGTCAGGATAACATCATAAGCTTTAGAATCAAAAAAACATTACGCAGTATGAAATGGAAGTTTTCCTAAGCATGTTTTGCAGCCACAAAATAAAAGCAATAGAGAAAGGTGATTTTATTTTATAAAGATTTAGTTCCAGTTTGTACTATTAAGTTTTGTTAAGCATAATACTTTTTGCCTAGCTTGTGTGGAGTAAACAGTGACATTCAGTAGACATCTTCTAGAGAAAAAATATATAGTATGCCCCTTCGGTGGAACAGTTTTTAAATTCTAATAGAATTTCAAGGTTATTATCTATTTCAGATCAACACTGGAGGTCAGAGTTCACAGCAGCCAGAATTTACAAACCTCCAATGGGTTTTGATTGACAGCAATCAGCATCTCCTCAGCATCACTGAGGGAACAAAGTACAGGTCAAGACAGCAGGCGATTTCATCTGTCATTTTTAATTATCTAAATGATATTCACAGACAAAACCTTTCCCATCCATCAGGGCATCGCATTACCATAGACAATGTTTGTTTAAAGAAGAGGCCATAAAATCAAACAATTATGAATGCAGACAAGCCTTGCTATTGACTGCATAAATAATCAAGTGAGATTTCCAAAACTCTCTGCTAATGAATTGGTAGATTGCTGGCAGGAAGTGGCAAGTAATAATACAGACAACAATTTAATGTTCTTATTGACTTTTACTAAAGCTTGGTTACAGTAGCAAAGATCCAAAAATGACGTCAAGCCAGGTTTCCATAGGAGCCGTATTGATATCAGTACACTGCTAAAATACAAGTAGTTAACTCCTGACCTTATAGTAGGACCAGCAATCCCCAGGGAGCAGTGAACCACTCGCAGTACAATACATCATGCGCCGAGCCAACAGCCTCAGGGCTCTGACAGTGTTACTGTGCCAGGAAGGGTCCCTTCTTTTGCCATGCATAACACTGTAATCTGCCATAATTCAACTGCAGCTCTGAAAATTAACTCAATTTGAGTCCGTTCTATGAGTAAATAAACACTTTTGCAAAACCGAGAGTGAAAAGTTCTGAAAGATACAGTGTGCAGAATAGGGTCTTTCTGAACTGAATGATCTCAAAGTTTTTATCCTGATGTCCCTAACAAGTTAGCAGCACGCACAAATAGTTCAGAAGCCAGAATCCCAGGTGACTTCAATACCTGAATGGTATCGTCATCATTAATCAGAAATGCAGAAAATGATCTTCTCTGCTTAAACCATACAAGCTGAAACTAATGGCAATCTCTTCTGAACACTCTCGCATTATGAAACCCCTTTGAGGAAGAAAGGTTGGTAACGGACGTTGATCGGCGAGACGCGCAGCACATCTCTGCTCAGGGGGGCAAAGCTTACAAGGGCTTTTACTCTCATCAGGAAACTAGAGCGGGATTTCCCCTTTGGGTAGAGGGGAAAAGGAGTTGGGTGAAGCACAAGATGCTCCGTGAAAAATGTAGCTTTTTGCACAGCCCATAAGGATGGTTATTAAAATAAAATAAAAAAAAAAACACGAGACAGAGAGAGAGAGAGAAATATTCACTCGCATTTCCACATGTAGACTGTGCTGCTTTTAGCACGTAATTGCCATTCCTTTGACCTGAGAGGATATCACTAACACTACAGGTCCAGCACATCTCACCCTTATGATGTGCCTGGAACTGGTTTGGCAAACAGTACAGAGCAAAAAACAGTTTTGGACTTCAGAATCTCAGTAGTTTATCGTGCCAAACAAAATAAGCCAATATGCATTTACACAGACTTACAACCACCAGCTGTGTTTCTGGGACTATCCTCCATAACCGTCGTCTCTGAGTGAGCCCAATCTAGTTCACTGATGGTTTCACGTTACCTCAGACACGTTTTTCAAATCTTTATTACATCTTAAAGATCTTTCACAGATGTTAAAGGAGTAGGAAACTGCACAGAGCTCAATAGGCTTCCAAAAACTAAAGTTTTAAAAGGAAAACTGGAAAAAGCCCACGATCCAGAGAAATAAAAGCTTATAATTTGATCTTAGATCTCAGAAAGAAATGTGATGTCTACATGGTCCATTCGGCTCACCTTCTGGCCTAAAAAAATAGTGGAAGAACTCTACCTTTCCTCCACCCTCTTCCTCCGTCATGGATTCGAATCAGCCTCAAACAGTACAAACGATAAACAAAGTCATGAAGCCTAAACAGTCATTGCAGATTACATCCTTCTATGGCAGTTCTCTCCCTTGAAACACAACTGCTAATGAATGCAAAGCAGCACATTTTTAACATGGATTTGTGGAATTGCTCCTAGCAAACAGAACGGAACGTGAAAATCTATCAGCACTGGTAACCTAAGGTGGCCACGCTGCCATTGAATTGCAGTACTGCCTTACAGCTCGTAGAACTTAAAGTTTTAGCTTATGTACCAGAGGTTCCCTTTGTGAGTCTCAAGACCGCCACATCACTAATTGTTCTTATTAGCTTCCAAAGAAGACTGCAGTACCTTGAGTTCACCACGATTGGGTGTCTATGGAAAATAATGTATTCATGCCGATAGAAGTCAGTCTAGATCACACTTCAGTCAAGGCACTGGCAACCTAAATTAACAACACAGTTTAGCATGACAAAAAGCTTTCCTTAATTTGAATCAAGATGTTAATTAATTTCCAGTTCAGATTTGGACAACCTGACCATGGCTGTACACACCAGTGGGTGAGAGACATGCAATTCATATTTACATTTGGGCTTCTGGGTCAAGGAAGAAGCTGAGTCTCTGAAGAAGGCAGTTGTTCACAACCAATAACTTCACTGACATTGCTAGAACTACAGGTGTTCCTGTCTGAGATGCCTCTAGCATACACTGCTAAAATTCTAACAGGAGGAATTTCTGTTAAATTTGTACTCAGAGGAACATGGTAAATGCTTGTTACAAGACAAGCAGTGACTATTTCCTAATCTGGAGATTTTTATTCTGTGCATTTCACCAGGAAGCTTTTGCCAATTTTTTACTTAGTTTTAGTATCATAACACTACGATATATTGATAGTTTCCATGTCTTGCCTCTTAGGAACTGCTTTTTGCACCACTAGCACTGCAAAAGAGACCTTAAGTTTACATTCACTGTATCATAAAACATATTTGCTATACTGTAAATCCTACAGATAAATATTTCAGGGTTATCAGAATCAGTGTTACTTTTTTTTTCCCAAGAAAACAAGCTATTGTTAAAAACTCTAGAATATTTTGAAATGTTTTATGAAGAATAGCTCTCCACAGTGTTAAGTTCTGTTTAATAACATTCTTTCCTTTACTAAAGCAATCATTTACACCATGGACAGTCTGAATTAAAATAATCCATCAATGCATCATAGTTTGGTTGCAGGCAGTAACACTGAGGAGAGTGCCATGGCAACAAACCAATGGAACTGCACAAGTTTCATACTTGCATCAGAAAAAAAGGCATAGTCTCAGCCAGCGTCTTTCTCAGAGAGGAAGCTGCCAAGATTTATATGAAGCATTACTTATAAAAATGATGGTTAGAAAGTTTTTAATGGGACACAAGCTTTTCTTGATTTAGAGAAGATTCCTTCTTATATGAAATGGAATGCTCTCCTGCTTCCTTCCATGTACAGTGAAAAGAATTTTATTTTACAAGTTGCCTGGACTCCATTGAGAACAGTCATAAACTCTGCATTTATTTTGAAGAAGGGTGGTGATATTTGGTCCCAGATAATTGCCCCAAAGCGCCCATGGAAGAAAATAAGTGTTTATGTGAAGATCATATAGAAGATTTTGATCTGAGAGGCTAGGTACTATAGATATTACTGTTCACTTTTTACTTCTCCCCTGATACTAGTAATCAATGATATTTTCAGAAGATAAACGATTTCTTATGGAAAATATATTTTACAGAACACTTTGGATTTCTTTGTTTTCATAGTTTTCTTTTCAAAAGTAAAGGTATGCTCCAGTAAAACACTTTAACCATGGGATTACTGACATAAAGTGAAGCACGTTTTTAAGTCTTGTGGTAGGTTAGTGACCTAGGGAAGTTGTGATTGGTTAAAGATCTTTGAGAAAACAAATAATTAAACTTAAGCCGTTAAACCATCATTTCCAATGGTACCATTATTCTAGTAGCTCACACGGCAGCATTCGAGCTTTCAAACCAGGAAAAAAGTCCTCCTTTTTTTTTTTTCTGAAAACTTTTCTAGATTTCAAAGTCTATCTGCAGAAAGAAATGTTAAGGTATTGACCTCAGAAACTTGAATCCGTCTAGAAGCATTTAGCTGGTGTAACTAGAAATGGTTCTGTTTCAAAGGGATCAGTGGTTGCATAAGATATGACTGTGACCTGTGACCGCAAGACACAACACAAGATAAACAATAAATGCAAAGGCAAAAAAAAGTTTGAACAGCAAATAACTCTCCTTGAGAACAGAAATCAGAGTAACATATGTTTGCACAAAATAAAATATGGAAATTATCAACGAATCTTAATGAATGATTTTGTTATACTGACAGGGAGCTATTAATAATCTTGTTCTTAAAGGAGGTACTTCATTTCAAGTAGGAAATCTTTCTACCTGTAATACAAGCTGTTACACTCTCCACCAAAAGTCTCTGCAATACAGGATACATTCTGTTACTCCCTTCCCCAGAACATGACATTCAATCCTGGATACTATACCTTTGGTCATTCTTACCATAACCTTTATATTTCTGGTTACACATATCTAGTAAGAGAATCATTTCAACACGTTTTAAGAGTCCTTTTGAACTGAAGCACAGAACACACTTGCAGACAAGTTTTTTTATCACAACTGATGGGCCAGGCAGACACTATGGGCTCTCAGGATGGGACAATTTTCAAGTCTGATTCATTAACAGTGATATGAAGCAGAGGAATCGCTGGAGTCAGCGGATCACCCTGCTTAAAATCAGAGCAAAAAGAGCCACATGCAATGGCCAATGTTTTTTCCTTTTTAATCAAAGCATTAGAGACTGGGGAAGCAAAGTGCCACTTAGATGCTGCTGTGAACTTCAGCAGGAGAAGGTAACAGTTGTCGCAAGTTTTCTACTGCTTACAAACTGCCACCCAGATAGCACTTCTAACAAGGCAGAAACAGTTTTTTTTTTTAGTATTTGGAAACTCTTGGATTCTGAATCTTTATTCACAATGAAAGTGTAGCACTGTTGAAATGAAAGTTTAACAGTGCAGAGCACTATCATATAGTCAGTCATTTCACATACTGAAAACTTGTAGAAAAAAAAGTAGGAATTTCCTTCTTTCTACCCACTCAGGTAACTGAAAACCAAGTCTCACCTCCAGAGTGAAAAGCCAGTTCTATTCATTCAGACCAACTGCAGTGAGGCTTTAGTAATCATTATGGCTTTTTTGGTTTCAAAAAGAAATGCATCTGGGCAGCTTCTCAGGTATCGTGTCTTCTGCCCTCCTAGTCTGTTAGTTATAAGATTTTGGTCCTTGTTTTGTAATGTAAAAAAATAGCTTTTATTTGTAGAAACACGTGCATTCAATGTTTTTCACACTACATTAATTTGCAGTGCTAGGTATTACAATCTTTTATTTGAACTGAATTTTTCAAATGCCATTAACTACATACTGCAACTCCTGCAGCAGTAGGAGCATAAAGTTCATAGAGGGATTTGACTCAAGATGATTAGCTAGAAATTTATCAGATGTGACCTTAAGGTTTAGCTACTGTAGCAATATTTCAAAATTTAGGAATAGAGGAACATGAAACAGAAACACTACATCATTTACTTTTTATTATTCCTCTTAAAGATCTTTTTCAGTATGGATGCTGCTTAGGAGTCACATGAATGTCATCACTATAGTCTATAATGTTATTCACTACTGGTTCCTTATTAATTTTTTTTATTTTGAGCAGTGACAAAGACAGCGATTCACATCTGAATCTTTCACATGACAGGACAGAGCAAAATACACAGGCACTGAGGCCTTTAAAACGTGTGTCAGTAGGATGCATCAGTTTAAATGGATAAAACATGGCATTCTTGAATAGTCATTAAATTACATCTCTTCAAATTTTAATGAAAACAGTGATTCAGTAAAACATTGGTTACATTATTTAGGAAAAACTTCAATCACCTTCCTTGGATATTTTCTCATGAAATCAATGCTTTTGACCTGCCAGTGTGTGGGGGCCCCTCATAAAATGCAGACAACTGCAGTTTAATGCAGTAGAGCTCCTGCTATATTCAATGAAAAGATAAAACTCACTCTAAAGGCCAATTCAGACCAAAACCTTTATTTGTTTCACAGTTGTGAAATGCCTTCTAGAGAGTCCGTCTCAATGTTTGCCCCGTATGCCCCAAACATCATGTACCTGGCCTTGTTTGGATAGAGTACCTCTGACAGAAAAGATGTGATTCATCTCCACTAAGAAAAGTCTGAGTCTGTTTAAACAGCGCAAAGCTAAATAATAATGAAGAATATTAAAATTTTTTTTTTTTAGTATTGGAAGTAGTAAAATATCTTAATATTTTACTACTTTCCAATAAAGGATTTCTAAGGGAACTTCCTACAATGTTTTTGTCTTTTATTATTCTTTATATATAATTATTAGAAAATAATCAATATTCAAAGTTCTACATTTAATAGTGCCATAGAACAGATGAAAGACTATGGAACTCTACTACTGTAGAGGAAAGAAGCAGGGAAGAGGCCCTATCAAGAGGACTTCTCAGGACATTTTAGTTTTTAGTTTTAATTTCTTGTCCAAATTTATCTCAAAAAAAGTTTACTAAGACACAATTCACCTGTGTTTTAGCAGGCTAAAGTGGTAAAAGATCTAGGTTAAAATATTGCTCTTTTAAAACAAACCCCAAAGTCTCTTTGCCCACTCAGTATGAGCACTGATTAAAAATGATAAAAACACTCAGATAAAATCACACCTTTAAGAGAAGTATTATTGTTGTTGTTATTAACAACACTTTAAAATAAAAGTACATAATTGCTAACCTACATTGAAATCCCCAAGGTAGAAGCATGTTAAGCCACATTAGTTCCAAATGACTAACATTTTTATAGTACTAGCTAAATGAATTAGCAATTATTGGCTACTTATTTTAAAGGATTGCCATTTTTTATTTCAAGAGCTATGAAGTACATGCTGTACTCTCAGCAATCCTTTCAGTACCATTCATGTTCAAAATAAAAAGCATCTGTGTTTTGTTAAACATCATATGTAAATTCACAAGGGACTTGTGCAGCTCTCTGGACTTGAAAGATCTGCTCCCACTAATCCCTATATGCTACACACATTTTATATCGGAAAATGTTGACCAACACTTCTCAAAATTAAAACATACAATCAAAACTTTGCAGGAGGGCTGGTAAGACTTGCATGTATTCAAAGGAACATATAAATGATCCTTTCTATGTCCACTGTTCACTCTCGCTCGCTCTTTGAAGAAATCCACCTGTATCCAAGCCTAAATTCACCCCGGGCACTTTGATCACTTAATGCTAACATTGAATTTAGTCTAAGGCTGTAAAACAGGAAAGAAGCAGGTATTTCACTGATGAATAGAGCGACCACTGGAAGATGTTATTGGCAGTTAAGGAAGATGGTTTAATCTTCGTTTCCAACTTTTTGTCTTTTCTACCTTCATCCTGCACCCCATGTGCTGAGTTTCTCAGTCCTGGGGTATGGTAATATTGACATCAAGCATTCTCTCTTAAATGAATATTTCCATTTCAAACTCTTTGAAGGGTACCTCATGAAAGGGAAAAGCAGCATTGGATAAAGAGCATTGCTGGAGGAGAAATGTCAGGGAGGAGGAGGGGAGGCCAAAGCCCTCATCGCTGTCAGAGGATTTTCTCATTCCCCGAGATCGCTCCGCGTGGCACAAATGCAGTTGGCCTTCATATGGTTTTGAAACTGGGACAGTAGAGTCAGGCAATGTCTTTATTAAAGGGAAGTTATTTCAGGGTTTCTGGAGATGTGGGCTTATTTAAGAACTTATACCGGTTCTCCCAGGGGAATGAGCAAGTAAACATTAGCTATGTTTCTTTTCCACACAGGAAAAAATGCATGTAATTTGCAGTCCTTTCAGATAGATTCTTTTGGCACTTAAAAAAAATGCTATCATTTCCTCACTGTGCCGCTTCTTTTTATATGCCTGCATAAGCAGAAAATAACCTTATGCATCACAATCTTGCCATGAATAGGAAGAGCCCCCACACAATCTCACAGGACATCTTTCGACCTAAATTGGCCTTACAAACACAACAGCACTGCTTCGCAAGACTTGGCTTCTCTACTCAGCCACTGCGCTGGCTGGGAGCGCTAACTCGCTGGGAATAGAGAAGCTGCTCAAGTTTGGAAGCCAACTGCTGGTGTAACAGTGACAGATGCAGGACCCATATGCCCAAGTCTGGATAGGATTCCTGCACTGCTGGCAGCTGGATGTCAGCTTTGCCTTCCTGGCTCCGCTGCTGGCTTTGCTGATAAACCCGGCTGCCTGGCTGCTGTGGGTCAGGCTGCTGCCCTTGGGCAGCGAGCAGTGCAGCTCCATCAAGGAGTACTATAGGAGCACAGTATGCATCCCTTAAAGCCCTCCCATGCCATGACACATCTAATCCTAACATTGCTGCTGTTCCTGGTGGTTTAGGCACAGATGGTGAAATCTTGCAGGTGCAGAGAATGTGTTTAATGTATAAATGTGCATTCTCTGTTCAGTGGCTTTGCTGATACCATCCATTACTTTTTAATCCTATTTTTTTTTAACTGCTAGATACACTGCCACAAATTGCAAGTGAAAGATTGTATGGCACTGTGAAGACATTTCTACAAAGAGAAAAACACACTACATTAAAATGTTCTGTAAGGTAAAGAACTCTGTGTAAAAAAAATCGCAGTATATAATTGACACCTATTTAGAAATTTGCATGTGTTACCCTTGGCAGGCACATTCTTGAGACTAAAGAAAATAAAATGTTCTGTAATTGAAATGCTGTGCTCTGCTGTTGTGACTGTTCTTCCCTAGCTGCTTTGAAAAACGACAGGGAGGATTTTTCCTCTGACTTGTGAATGCTACAATTCCTGCATACCTGGGAATAACACCAAGCTTGGTGAGACTCATAAGTCAAGAAATGTTAACTGTTTCCTCAGGTAAGAAGCAGGAAAGGCCACTTTCCGTTTGCATTCTTAAGTTCCCAAAATCACAACCTCTCCACTAAGAGGTCACTAAGAGGCAAGAAGGAGGGGTCCTTTCTGTTACCCTGCTGAACCCACCCTCAGATTTCATCTAGACATTGCTTTACAAGTCTGCAACTGCACAGTCAATTAAAAATACGGTATTTTTGATATGCTTTGGGTGCCAACTGAAACACACCAAACTAGCAACTTCAAAAAATGAGACAGAAGAAACACATGGAAACACAACTTCCATTGCAGGCTAATTAGCTGTAGTTTTGTAGTATAAACAAACCCACAAAGCATTTGTTCTCTTTTTTTCTCTCCATAGACCAATCCAACATAGTACATTTAATAATTTGAATTGATTCCTACCTCCAAACATACATATTGGTATCTAATATTTATGTTTAAAATAACATGTATCCCTTTTCCATCAAAGGGATTAACATAGTTTACCTCCGATTCTTCGTCACTACACAACTTGTAAGGAATTAAAAACTATGTGCGATCAATAATGTAATCATTCAATGAGATTATTTAACGTCCCCCATTTTTGTTCTCAGACTTAACAGATAGCTTGCTTTTTATTTCTGGAATTGTCTGGTGACAGTTCATTTAATATACTAACCCAGAAAACAGATCGTGCATAAAATCTTGGTTGCTTTACTGTACACAATATTGTAAACATTGTATACTGTCTTTGAGTTTAAATCTCCTTAAGTGATCATTTTTGAGACTGCCCTGAGGAAACCTATGAGTCTTTACAGGTCTGTTGTAAATAGAGACCTCTATCTCTATTTACTCTATAGGTCTCTCTATCTCCAACACTTATTTTTCTTCCTTCTTTTTCTAACCTAACACTCACCTATGAAACACTTGCCGACAGCCTGAAGAAAGCTGACCAAGTAGTATTTCAGCTAACATGACTTTTTGGAATGCAAACAAGCCTGTACTCTTATCAATGGACTATGAGAGGGCTGCTGGAGCAAAGAAGGTGGCCTGCATATCGGCGACTGGAAAAAGCAGCTCTGTCCTCTGCTGTGGGTCCTGCTTGAAAGGTTATGAGGACTTCTGAACTCTAGACACAGACACATTCCCATCACAGATTTTTTCTCATCCTTTTCCTAAATTGTGCATTAAAGACAAATAATACACCCCTCTGAGCAGATTATGAAGATTTTAGTTCAGTAGAAGATATAATTAAAGAGAACAGAATAAATACCAAGTACAAAACAGGACAATGATGCACACTTCAAATCACTATCTAAAATTCGTAAGAAAGTACTTACAACTCATAAAACAAACTTAATTCAATCAGCCTCTGAGAGGTATAGTCTCACATTAACCTAAAGGGATGCATATAAATTGTATTCTCTTTAAAATGCAGAAAATGTGAATGAAGGAAACAATTCATTGGACAAGTGCTGTGCATAATTAATGAAATCAATACTGATTGGTGTCTTATGTGATCTTATTAAATGCTGCCCAGAGAAAATGTGATACAAGATAATTGTATAGAGTTTCTGGAAATTTTGTCCTCTGTGTGCACACTCACCTTTTTATTTTTTTGTACAGGCAGAAATTCTAATATACTCATATTTTAGCAGCAACTAATGAAAACAACCACTTTTAATCAAGTTTTGAAATAATATTCTTCAGAACACCAAGTCTGCCTCCAAGACTGGTTCCATCTACTTCACCAATATTTGCACTGCCTTAAATGTTATGTGCTTTAAAGTCTGTGTAAAGGTATTTGCACTTCCAAGTCAAATGTAGGCAAGAGAAAATTCTATCCAGGGCTCCAGCTTCTAGAGTAATGTTTAACCTCCAACTTCCATTTCAATATGCATTTTTTTTATATTTATTTAGAGCTCATGGTTGAAAAAAATATATGTGACCAGCAGGAAACTAATACAATGTGCTAAGTCAGGGCTAAAAGCAGCCTGAAACAATAGCATTTATATGATTTGGAACTGCGTGTGCTCCAACAAGGGGCTCCTTGTACACAGTCTGCAACAGTACCTGCTGCCAAGTCTCATGAAAAAAGAGGGCACAGTAGTGCTGTTCACTCCACTGCAGAGGCGGACAAAGGTGGGACAGGAAAGGGGATGCTGAGCTACTCAAGTTGAAAACTATTCAATTCAGCCATTTTCCATATTCACGTGTACGTGTACATGATCTAAAAACTACTCAAAAAGGAAATAAATGAAAATTTGCACAAGTCACTAAAGACACTAAATGCACAAAGACATTAAATATCATGCCTTTAAGTAGAAATGTTCCGCAAGTATTCACGCATTTTCAGAGTCTACCTCTAGTGGGTTTTGTTTCCACTAGGTCTGAAATGGAGGAATACAGTTATCTTTGAAACTATGTCACCAAAGAAAGCAGAAAGAAATGCCGTTGCATACTTGCTTACAGCTCACAGCCTTCCCACAAAAAAAAAAAAAAAAAAAAAAAAAACTTTCCCCACTTTTATTTATCTGTATGAAATCGAAACCCTTCCTTTCCTTTCCTGATTAATAGTATGACTGAAATAAAGAAACAAGGTATTCTGAAACCCAGATATTTGCTGTGCTCTTCTGTACCTTTTCAATCAGCCTACAAGACAATTCTTTTAGGTGAACCCATGCATTAGTTTATGCTGTCTCTACTTTTCAAGTCACCTTCCTTCAGAGGAAAATAGGGCTAAACCCCAAATCAAAGTTGAATGCAGTCTCCATTAACTACAGTTTTATTGATGTATCTCAGGAAAAATTCCTCCTTCAGCATCTCCCGGCTGCGGAACGGCCTCCATTGCTGCTAATGACCTCTTCCCTCGCACCGATTCCGCACAGCCCACTGGCTGCGGAAATGACAACACTCAGCAGGCGACAACAAAACGGTCAACAAACAGCACCGAGATATGTCATTTTCTTCAAATCCTTACTGAGGAATTAAATAACACACTATGATGTGCCGTACCCTACTCAGATCAAATATTTCTTTATTAGGCAAAACTGCATGTTGCTGTGTGCATTTGCTGCAGTAAATGCAGATTTAAGTGTACTGCTTCAAGCTTCAGTTGCAAAACAATTTGCTATTATTTCCCACCCTTCCCCCAGGCTCCTTTTAACACGTAACCCCTTGGGCGGCCGCTGCACCTTTGACTTAACTCCAGATTGAAAGCGCTGCCCTTACGGATCCAACCTGAGTCACTTACTGTGACTGGGACAGATTGGAGTATGTAAATGAGCACCTTTCAAGTCTCCTGAACCCAGGAAATCCTCTTGCCATGTGTTCCAGCTAATGGACCTGAGATGTCCCTTTTAACAATGCTGTCTGTGCAATTCCTTTAACCTTTTCAGATTCAGACCTAGCCTTTTGTTCTGAGCTCTTTTTAGAAAAACGAAACATTTCAGGCTAATCTCTTTTATAATTTAAACCAGTGTAAAACCAGAGCCATATCATAGCATTCAGTGGCATTTACACGTTTAAAGTGCAAAAGTAGTGTCCAACACTGAACAGAGGCTCCAAAATATTACAGTTTCTATTAGAGACATTTTCTGCCTCTTTCCATTGCAAATCACTATCATTGCTCTCTATCACTTATATCAAAATGTACAATTGGACAAAAATCTAAATAAATGAGCATCAGGAATAAGACTTTAACATTTGATTACCAAAGGATGACCTCCTGAGAAGCACAGATTTTCAGTTTATAAAATATTCAGAAGAAAGAAAGGCAATGAAAGTGAACAGATTCCTATGTAGACTATATATACATATGTAGCCTTAAATTTGAAGTAGAAAACTTATTGCAGGTGCTTTATTCCTAGAAACCATGGGGCAAAGTCAAAATACTCATCTTTTCTACTTACTAGAGTCCAATGGTTCTTTTCACTATATATGAGCATTTACACTATTTTTCTGCCTTGACCACACAATCCTGGAGTAGTGCTTGAGCAGTTAATAACTGAGTATTTCATTACTTTTTCCAAGTAAAAATTATCCTTCTATCTTTTTATTAACATAAAACTGCATACCCTGACAATATTCTGCCCTGCCCAGTTAGAGTCCAGATTATTTTCTTAGGCTCTGTCCAATTAGAAATTGTATTTTCTTAGAATGCTACATGTTGCTCATAACATAATACAAAAAATAATACATAATACTACCTTCTCATACATCATAAATCCATCATTTTAGCTCAATATATCCTAAGACATTACAGTATCCAATTTATTATTCTTATCTCACTGTGCTTCTGAATGACTAATTTGAACTTTATACAATTGCCAATTTTTTTTGGTAATACACTATTGCATAGTGAATGCTTTTGGTTTTGGACAGAGAAGTAGATTAAGTGCCTATTTTTCTCTCTGTGTGTGAGAATTTCTGGACTGCACTTCATTTTTTTACTTGCAATTGTTCCTTTATCTGGTAGATGAACACCAACCTCAGGAAAATATCTGGTAACAGGCTGTATGTGATACAGATGAGGTTCACATACAGAATTTAAATATACAAAGATGACTACATGTGTGTCATAGAAATCATTCCACCAGGAATTTTATATTATCTCCAGATTCGATTCTCACTTCTTAGGCACTCATCCTATCTCACTGCATCACACACAGCTCTTCCCTGCCAAGAGCAAGGACCACTTTGCTGGCTGGTTTGATCTGCAACAACTATTTCCTTCTAAATCATCAGCACTTCCACTTTATTTTGCCTACCACTGCGTAACAACCTCTACTACCTCTCAACAGCCTATCTCTTCAGCCAACATAGACCATTGCTCTCGAATACGTGTTAATTTTTTAGGCTTTCTCATATTTTTCTGGTTTTGTCTGCCATTGACACATGTCAATATAGGTCAACCCATTCCCAGAATTCAAAACAGAGTGTAAGAAACTGAACAGTCTCCTTCATCCTCATAAGGTCCATCACTGACATCATAGAATCATAGAATGCCTAAGGTTGGAAGGGACCTCTAGAAGTCATCTAGTCCAATGCCCCTGCACACGCAGGGCCACCTAGAGCACCTGGCACAGCACCGCATCCAAGCAGGTCTTGAAGATCTCCAGAGAAGGAGACTCCACAACCTCTCTGGGCAGCCCGTTCCAGTGCTC
>JAWLRI010000215.1:5828922-5844226 GCA_034781795.1 Crypturellus tataupa
GACCACCAGTGAAAAGAGGCCAGCCCCATCCTCCTCACTGCCTCCCTTGAGGTACTTATAGACACTGATTAGATCATCATTAGCAACTGCCCTTCTCCACAGGCCTCCAAGTCAGGAGTAGTCTCTTCTGCTAACACCTTGTTCTGTCTGGAAAAATTCCCTCTGTATTCATCAAAACTGCTATCCGCTACTTCCTCACCTTTAGTTTTGTGTTACCATTTCCATGCTGACCAGTGTTATATGCAGAAATAACCTCACTGTGTTGGGTACAGCTCCTGCACTCTTCAACTTTCAGTACTGCAAAATGTGTTTAACTTGCTCTCTTCACTAACCTTTTCTTTCTTAACAAGAGGTTCACAGGTACTGCACAAACTAAACTGCTGGCAAACTTATGCATTTGCACCATGCATGAAAACTTCACCTGCTCCAGCTAGGTTCTTAAGGCTTTAGAATCAAGGAGGAATCTCACTGCCTTTCTCTATTCAAGATACTTATAGGTAAACAGCAACACCTTCTAAATATGCATAAACATTGTAGTGAAAACACATGGGGAATTCTTTCCACTGTTTCTGTCTACAGCAAACTTGACGAAACACCATTGCCCTTTCAAAAGGGTGCAACAATGCTGAAAAAAATAGTAGAAAAAATGGGAGAACATAAGCCAAGCATAAGTGTATATATATATATTATTTTATCTAGAACAGCAGGTTGGATGGGGTAGTACCCATCTGCAAATGGAACAGTAGCTGTTGGAGTGATCACTCAGAGAGGGAAGAGCCTTATTCACTTTCCTCTTTTCCCCAAGGAAGCTTAAACTTATCTCACACGTCAGAAGAAAACTTGTCATCAGGATACAGTCTAAGTCATTCTCTATGGTTATGGCATCACCTGCAATGATTCACTAGGAACAAGTACACACTGGACTTTTCTCACAATTAATAAGGGATCCACTCCAAAGAACACTAGTATCCTATGTTGACATGCAGGGCATGTTCACACAGTTACATATTACTCCTGTTATTACAGTGCTGGATCCATTAATAATAAAAAACAGTAATGGTTATTTTTTCTTTCATGAAAGTAAAGGCAGTTAGAATGAAGACCATTTATCAAAACTGAAGAAGTTTATCTACAGATCAAGATAAAATTATTTTTTTAAACTACTGTGATGAAATCTGTACTTCTACATTTGAGGACAAATAATTAAATATAAATGAACATATAAAATAAAATACATATTTTTATTGTACCCAGACAATTTGCCTGTTAGTAATTTACACGCTAACTAAAAAATTGATTATCTGTGCGTTTATGTTTGTGAATCAAGAAGTAACAGTTTTCATTGTGAAAGCTTGGAATTCTTATGTTAAATTGTTTGAAATGATAGTAAATGCCAAGCTTCTTACATACATGGATTTTGTATGTTTTGTTTGTTGACTTTAAATATGGAAATACTACCATAGCATTAATGGATCTATTAACTTGTGGCATCTCCAGGGTTCGGAGGTAAAGATAATTAGAACTCCGTTAAGTTCCACGCAGAGGTTGAGCCTTCCAGGGACAGTGAAAAGGACTTGAAGCATGTGTGTAAAAAGCTGGACTGCTCTCACTCATGGAAAGCCAAGGACTACTGCATGGAGTAAAGCCAAAGAGTAGCACCCTGAGCCATTGGTGTCTTCCATGCAGTTCAAAAGCTTCTTGGGCTGCATTAGGTGGTCAAGTCTACGAGCAAGCATGCAGGAAATACTCCTTTTCTATGTGACCCAACAGACTTCGGTAGCTCTCCCATGTAAGGACTTCGGTCACATCAGACTAGCTTGAGGCAGCGCAGCCTACACAGCTGAAGACAACTAGCGCCTAAGTTGTTATGTGTGGTAATGCGATGCCACAGGAAAGCTCTGCAGTTTCGTAACAGCTGAGGAGGCAGTGCTGAAGCAAAGAGCACCGTTATTAAAGCTCGCTCTCCTGTATGCGGGAGGACAAAACGTGTGCCACTCGCTATAGCTCACACACACAGCTCTATTATTACAACTCCTACTATCTTTTGATCCTAATCTGACTTTAAAAGCTATCCCATAGTGTTTAATTCCAAATATTTATTCTTCAAGAGGCTTTGGTTTTTCTTTTTAAATGAAGAAATATTTTTAAGTATTAATTTTTATTTGAAAATACTGCACATTTTAGTTTTAATTGCTTTACAGTTTAAATCATAAGGTGTGTTCTTTTTTGTTCAAGAATTTTAAAAGCAACTAATTTAAATATGCAAAATTATCTTGAGTTGTTCATACGTGAACTTAAAAGCCATGCAACACAGGAAAATTAAGTAATTATGCCTCCAAGTTATTTACTGCAATTAAGCTCATTTATCATATGCAAATTAGTGCAAACTGGTCTCATTAGTTACTAAATTACTCAATATGAGCTGAACAATGTAGCACTCCAGTTTGTAATGAAAAATCCCTGTAGAGGCAAGCAGTATCAATTAAGCTAATTTGCATATGCAAATATATTCACTAACTTTCCCTTTTCTCTATATTTAGTTCTACATTTCCTGATCATTCCTGATTATATGAAGAATATGGGGTTACTGACCCTTTTCCATACCTTCACAATAGTAAGAAAGTTACAGGGACCTCGTAAAAACTGATCATCCTCTTGCCAGCATTTACAACCACTCTGCACCAAATTTTTCAATAACAGGTAACAGAAGTAATTTTGCATTGTATTTATAAATAAACACGAAATATATACACAGACATATAAAACCAAAGATATCTTTACTAAAGCTTACTCACTTTTCAAAATGAGTGTAGAATATAACAAAACAGAGTTTGGCAAATTAAAAAAAATTGTCAAAATTTAATGGATATATTCATATTAGCTTTTTTTCTTCCCTCTCTCCCTATCCTACTCTCAATATTCGCCTCTTCTAATTGGATGTTTAAAAGATTTTTTTTTTTTGCCATGATCATAGAAATACTGATAACCAACATAACAGAATTTGGGCATTTCTGGTTTGGTCTTTTTATTTATTTTGGTGGTGGTTGTTGCTTTTATGAGCATTCTGTGGCCACTTACTTTGGCTACAAGCCTACTGCAGGATGCCTCTTCGATGTCATACTCACAACCGGCTGTGGTGGGGAATTTTTTGAGATAATTTACTGAGACTCCTTGCTTGGAGAACCAGAATGTTAAATATCACAAGGTGCTCTTCCATTCTAGTTTATTTAGAGTGGAGTAAATCTATGTTCACTTTTGAAACATACCATATTATGTCCTTGTGTGTCTATCAATAAATTTTGAAGTATCAAAATATTAGGAAGATGAGAGTGCCTCCTTAATTTCTGAGCTTACTCAACTCAGGCGTCGAAATATTAATAGCAAAAGGGATTAAATTACCTATTAATTCAATTTCCTCAGACAGCAGACTCTGTGAAACTTGTGTATTCCCAAGACACAACTAGTTTGCAAGCCTGTTTGTTCAAACAACACTTACCATACAATGCTGCTTTAAAAATTTCTAAGAGCAATACCCAAAATTAGAGCTTGTTGTTTCACAGGTTTCCTCTGCAGGGGCTGTTTGATTGTTGTTTACAGATTAGTTTGTCTTCTGGAGATTTTTTTTTTTAACCTATAGTACCACAAGGCAGTCCCTTAAAGTTCCTGCACATTTGTTACAAGTGCTGCATTTGAATACTTGACCCAGGCTTTGCTTCCAAGCGTTGATTACATTGCTCACGTAAAACAAGATTGCAGCATATGACAAACTTGCAAACATTATTAATTCATTGCGTCCTTTATCCATCATCAGTAGTCTATTTTCCCTTAAATGTCAGAGCAGAACTTCCCACTATCTATTTGGCTAAAGATTAATGGGAGTAATTTGGTAAAAGCACCACCCTCTCTGAAAAGGCCACACCTCAACAGATATTCAATATGGTATTGATGGTCATTTTGACAGAAAATCCTCAGTTAGATACAAATGCAGTAGAGATTTTTTCATAGTGCTATAATAAGCTTTTATCTGGAAAAAAGAAAGAGGAGGGTGGAGACATCTAGTTCACAAAAGCAAGAAAATCACTAATTGTCTTAAATATGCGACAAGAAAAATTCAAATATCAAATACTTTTCAAGTTCGCCATCTTCATTTTTTTTTTCCCTCATATTAGCTAAATGAGTCATATATTCATATAGGGTCATACTTAATGCCTAAAAAGTTTATGTAAATAAGTTTCAATGAGGTTTTCATGTAGATATTTGTAATAACACATATTGTAAAAAACAGATCTTTAGGATACATAATGTACATTTATATATATATACAAAGCAACATGCTCACAAATTACACAAACTGGAACACCACAAAAATGCTGCTTACTTATCTATTTTCACTACATCTGTGAGAGAGCACTAAAGCATTTCTGTCTAATGTGCAAAACAGTGGCATAGACATCAGTGCGGTATCTTTGGTAGTGGAGCTGTAATAGCAGTGCTTGCTTACAAAATTGAAAACTTGGACTAAAGCCCTGCCAAGGGTGTACAGCTAAAACCACTCCCTGCATAATCTTTGTCTCTAACAGAAATTGACGGTACTGGTTAATTTCATGTCTCCCTAAAATCACCTTGGTTGCTATTCTGTACTTAGTTACTTTAAAAAGATGTGAGAGATCTGACATTATCCATCCTGCTTTCGAAAGCCACAGCTGAGGTAGTACAGAGAGCTACCTCTCAATCATTTCAAATTAAGTGGAATATTTCTCATGATAATATCCTAATTTACCTCTCTTGTACCTCTCAAAAGGTAATACACCAAGCAATATACTTGCATTTGGAAGCTCTGTATACTGCTAAATAACAGCAGTGTTGCACTTAGGGGGAAAAAAAAAAAAAAAAAAAAAAAAGTGGATGTGAAGGATTTTTGTTTTGATTTCCGTAGTGCCAGGTTTTTGCCTTGCTGACAAAACACTTCACATTTTTTCCTAACTGCTTCTGCTCCGTGTTTGATTACTGCAATCTAAGAAAGGTTGTAGTAAGCCCGACAAAACAAAACATGCACAAGGATATTTCCGTCAGGGCACTGTTTTTCTATCTAATCTTCCTGGAATATAACTCTTGGAATATAACTCTAGGAATATTGGTGGTGTGCCTGAAGTCTTTAAGAAATATCCAATTATTTTTTATCTCAGAGTTCGGGAGACCTAAGCTCCTCCCTGCAGGCTGTTACAAATTTGTGATATACAATCATGACAACTGGTCTATCAGGGAGGAAAGCGCTCATAAACCAAAGCAAGGGGGGAAAAATCTAGATCTGTGCATGACACAAGGAAAGCAGAAGAACCAACACAAAATACTCTTTTGCGCACACACACACACATACACAAAAACACACAGTCATTCTGCGAGCAAACAGCTACTGCACAGGGCAAAACAACTAGACCGATTCATCTAAATCATTACAGCACAAATAATACTTGCCCTCCCTCTCATTAAAATTCTCCCAATCATGGGCTTTCTAAAAAGAAAAAAAATATGAATTTGTAAAAAATCTCATTAATGTAAGTGCTAATAACAACAATATTCAAACTACTGGCAGAAATATGACTGGCTACATTTATTTTGATTTTTCTTGGAAAAGCCATTTGTTTTACCTGTAAAATATGACTTCCCAAATGTGATTCAAATACTTCAATGGCAAGGGCACTGGGACTTCTCCTGCGCTGGGCACCTATAACTGAATAAAAAACAATTATGTTGCAAGGTCTGCACATTGACTTCTAATGCATCCCTGATCACAGCAGTGGACATCAACTATATTTAAATAAAATATTTTAAAATTTTGCATTTTAAACTCCAGAGTTAATTTCAGTTTTGCCTTGCACATAGTAAGTAAGCTTGCTACATAATTTTCAGTGACTGAAACTTTAAGCAATTCAAATATTAAGCAAAAAATATATTTAAAAAAACTGCATTTAAATGTCTAGAAACAATGGAAATGAATAGTGAATTCAAATATATCCCAAGTCCCTGCAGAAAGGTTTTTTGTACATAGTCTTGAGCACATGCAGAATTTAGTAAAAAAAAAAAAAAAAAAAGAAAAAGAGTCTAAATATAATTTAAACATTTTGAAATGTGAGAACGAGAACTAAGTATTATTTGGTAATTTGAAAGATATCACAGAGATTTATCTGAACACGCTATTTATTTGAAACGGATATGAAGTGTGCAACATTAGAAAGTCATCATTTGTTAACGGACACCCCATCACAACAGCTGAGATACCAAAGTTATTCCTAAACATGAGGAAATGTTGTTGTGTTGCAGATATCACTGTTAGCTGATGAGACAGACACTTGATACTACAGCTTCTGCTCTTAAACATATATGCTTTAATAGTACAAACCTATAGGCAGCAGTTTTGAGCTGGGAAATGATAAAACTCAACTTTTATTAAAGTATCTGTGGTAGGAGCACGGTGACTGGGAGCAAGCACGAGTGTAAGGAAAGGCAGGCACCTCCTGCAAACTGAGGTTTCTTATCAGGGCCAGGCTAGATTTGCCACGTGAGCACAACGAGGCAGAAAGGAGGAGGACAGAGTGTAGGGCTGCAGGAAGCCTCTTAAAGCACGTGCAGAAACATTCACAGCCAAAGGGGCTGGGATCTCGGGTCTCTAGAACTACACTACGTATTGCTTTCTTTTCAAGGCACCATCTGATTCAAATCACTTAGCAATGACACTCAATAATAATGTTTTTAACAAGGAACAGGAAATACAAAAGAATCACCCAAGCAAATGGAATGGATGGGTGCCATTACTGAACAGGCTAATTTAACACCAAAGACAACAAAATACAGAGCCATTTTTAAGTCTTCTATGATACTAGCTGCCAAATATGATATCAGTAAGAGAAGACACATGCCAAGTAAGGATAGTCATATGGACTTTATGAATGAAATATTGCTCCTTATTGATGCTCCATGTAATTTCCTTGCAAGAAATTCTAAGCTATTTATCCCAGGCAAACAGATAGCTTCATTGCTGGTGGCCAAGTAACGGCTCATAATTACACTGGGTGACCGCTTTAGAGCCGCTCTTTTCCAAGTCCTTTTCTTTTCTCTAAAGGACTTCAAGGGCACGTATGATAACAACTTAAGAAAGTAGGTCTTCAGGACTACAGACTACTTCTTTATGGTGCAACTAAAATTGCTAACAGACTGACACAATCTACCTGTTTTTTTTTTTTTTTTTCAGTTACCACAGGCACAGGCCAGACACATCAGCGCAGTATTACTCTTTTACTGGCTTTAGGTGCTTACTCACTCTTCTATCTTTCCACATCGTTTTTATGATCCTAAATTGTTCTGCTTCGCTTTGCATTCTCTTGTCTTTTCTCTAGCTATTTACACTAGAGCTCATTTCAGAGGAAATGAAACATCAGAGCATCTTAAATTTTCTAGCAACTTAGACTCCTTTTGCACAGATGTATAGATGATCCCTCCTTATTCCTCACTCTATCTCCAGATAAGTTATCAAGAGAACTAAACAAAATATATGGGCTTTGTATAGATCATCAGCATTTCCGTTATGATTGTAATCAGCTAGCAATGTGTTTTTATGGTCACTTATAATCTACCAGAAACCAGAAATTTACAGGCTTTGAACCATTAGGCATGGTTTAATATTAATCTCTAAAATCACACTGCAAAAGCAAAAAATAAGACCACCCAAAATAACACAAAATCCCTGACTTCTTTTAGGAGGTTTTATTCTTCCCATCTAGACTGCAGTAGGATTTCCCCACGTTGCTTGGACACGCCAACACTCAGGCTACATTACTACTCAGAACTCATCTTCTGGTTAATTTTCTGTTTCCTGCATTATATCACTCCCTCACAAGCTACTGGCATTTTTATATGAATCCATTATATTGAATATTGCTTCCAATTCTATGATAATAATTGGCGATCACAGATTTTTAGCATGCGAGTTAAACAGTATGTTAAACTGAATGCTGTTTACTAGTAAAAGTCATCCCTGCTTCAGACACTCTCAATCCCAGAGTTTAAATGAAAACACTTCAATGTCAGTGAGTTAATGGTAGAAAATATAAGAGGGCTCGATCTTATCTTTAAAAGTTGTCAGCTGCCTAAGAGTCAGTGCCTAGTGGCTGGTAGAGACGTACACAAATATCCTGTATTATTTGCATGCTATTCACTTCATTGCCATTTTTATAGCACTGGAACATCTCCTGTTCACTTATCAGCTGATATGTGGTTGTAATGACAATGCCTAATTTTACAAAAAGCACGAAGATGTTAAACATGGAGCCATTAGGATTCTGGTAGCCATACCACAACTCTCCCTTTTTTGGTAGCTGAATACATGTCAAATATGCACTTTTTATATCTAAAGACGGCCCATGTGTCGCTATTGTTTTTAGCACTTTGAGGAATGAGACAAGAATACTGAGATAAATCCAAAACAGACTTATTTTCCTTGCTCTTCTGACCTTATTGCCTCATTATATTACTTATTCTAACTCCCACTATTTGTTGATAACCATCTGCATCTGGAAAAAAACAAAACACTTTTGGTATACAAATGCCCAGCATTGAGAGGCCATCTCAGAGTCCAATCACAGTGCAAAGCCTTTTATTTGTGCTGAACTGCTCACTGGCGTGGCAACAGATTAAATGAAGACAAACACTGAAATGGCTGGATTAAAAAGCAGGCCACAATTTTATTTTATTATAAAATTTTGAAACATAAACTCTAAATGCTGAATTGGCTTCTCCTCGCATAAGCCACAGCCAGGCATCTCTAAATCTCTCAGCCTGTGGATGGAACCATCAGCAGCCAAAGCTTAGCTGCTCACAGAAATCTTGGAAAGCAAGGGATTTAGGATTTATGTCATAACATCTATAAATCAAAAGTAGCTCAACAGCCTTCACAGACCTGAAGATTTTTTTTTTTTCAATGTGGATTCCTTTTAACATGTAGGCTCTCTACAGAAGTAAAGCATTCGATACATGAACAAATTGCTTTATGAACAAACAGGAATTAGGAGAAATTAGGATGTGGAAAAACAATGAAGTATGGGTACCAGCTGGAACAAGAGTTGCAAAGGAAACAGATTCCCAAATTAACTGGAATTAAATTAAATTAAATTCTTCCAAGCTTTTCCTGTCTTAGTAGTATGAACAAACTTCTCTGAATGGGCTTTTCCTAGGTGGCTGTATTTTTCATTGTCTACATTTAATTGTCAAAGTTTAAAGTTTTAATGCACAATTGCTGAGTTTAAGAAGAAACTTGGCTGAACCATTATATCCATTAAACATTGCCTATTAATAATGACATGAAGAGAGATTGTTTTCACATATGCACTTGTACTGCTGGAGTAGAAGCATCTGTCTAGTGAAATTTTTATGACAATACCTTGAACCCTGAATTTACTATCCAGACTGACATGTCTATTCCTAGCACAGGATTACTGCATAACAACCTATCGACAAGGGAAATATTCTAACTGCTAACTAATTCCTCTTTAAATTTTCTCCCTCAATGACTAATCTGGCTGTGCACGAGGTGAAGGAAGAGCCACATCCCTTTCAGCGTGTCTTGGGGGCAGTCTAAGCATGCTTACTGCAATCTCAAGAGCAATTCCAATTGTGATAGGAAGAGCCAGAGACTCCATGGGAAAGAAAAATGTGGGCTGCCTAACAAAGATTTCCACGAATCCTCAAGAAACAGGATTTCCTCTTAAGAATTTCTACTCAATTTGAAGCTATGGAGCACAGAATGACCAAAGGCTGGTGTCCCCTGTGAGTTTCTAATAGAGAAGACAGAGCTCTATTTAGGCAGAAGCAGGATTGCTTGATGGCCAGGAGTTAAAGCAGACCACAAGCACAATATTAAGTTTCCACTAAAATAAGACATGATTTTTTGGAGAGACTTTTCATGCCTCCTCCCAACATCAATTTGTTTTGTGTAATGCTCTGTAAAATTTAGACCAACTGTGACCAATAAAATTCATTAAAGACTGTTCTTATTTTTTTTTAATTAATTCTCCTGAATTGTTACTTACTCATTTCTCAATTGAGCATCCAAGTCCCTATTTTTGTATTCACTTTGTTGAGTTTTCTAAGGACCACATTTTTATCTGCCTGGACGGTAGGGAAAAGGTAGAGCCATCCTGCTACACCCTCTAAGGTATACTGCTGTCTGGAGATTTATAAAAAAGACAGCCCATGTTTCACTTCTTTGATCTTGAAGAGCTATGATTATGACTGCCGATTCAGACTTTAATTAGCAAAGCCAGAACAGACCCACATAAATATAAATGTCCATAGACACCACACCAAGAAGAACATTGTGCATTTCATTCACAAAATACGTAACCAAAATCAGGCTAATTGGATAGCCGTTTCACATAGAGTTTTCTAATACTTCTGCCTGTAAGTATCAACAGAATATATGATTACTTCAGATGATAGAGCTAAGAAAAAACATCTGAGCTGTCAGAGGCAACAGAATGTGCCCACAGCATGCACGTGGCTATAATCTTTAAATTCTTATTAAATATATTTTTCAATATATTGAAAAAAGGAAAAGACCCTTAGAAACTATAAGACATATACTTTTGTGTGTGTGTGTGTTCACAATAGAATATTTATCAGGTTTTATTTTTCTCTGTTTCCAAGGACAGCTCCAAACACCCAGGAATGAATAACGTAGATGGAAATGATAACCAGGGTGGTCCCAAAGGAAGCAGTGAGAACTTAAAACCTTGGGGTTTTCCCATACAATACAACAAAAAAATTGGAAGTGCTTCCAAGCTGGGTTTTAGAAAAGACAGAGAGATTGACTAAAGGCCAAAACGCATGGCAGAAGATATGATGTGTGGGAAGGACAAAGTGCAGCCAACGTCAGACTCAGGAAAGAAGGTTTATATTGAGGTATGCTAAAATCCACAGGAGCCTTTTACTCCATGCTGAATATCTTGCTACAGACACCTTTTTCTTCCACTGACTGTGGATCCACTGCCACTCCATCAAGAGTGAACTTTTGAAAGAAATCTCTGGCAAGAGTCAAACTCCCTGCATGACACACATGCTGAGGACACAAGGTAGAGGTGACAGACATTCAGATCTCAAGTGCAATCAGGTGATAGGCAACGGGCACGACATAAGCAGAGATGTTGCCCTCTGATTTGGAAAGGATACTCAAAGCAAGTAAGTGATAAATTGCTAATTTATCTCACCGTTAAGCCATCATGAAATTTAAAATTTAGGTCTCTTATAACATCCACCTTCCCAGACGGGAAGAGGAGGAAATAAATCGCAGCTGGAGTTGCAACATATGTGCAAAAGTATTTTATCTTGGTTTAGTAAGGCTACAGGATTCATTAATGCTGTGCCATTACCAATCCAGTATCACAGCAATAAAGTATCAGAACAAATTTGTCACAAAGGACTACGTGTAAGATGCATAATGCAATATATGATAATCAACTTAGGAAGTTAACAATGGCATTTCAAATCTATTTTTTGTGTAGGCGAATGCCTATTATTCGAGGTGTCCATCTTCCAGTCACATGTATAGAGCATGTATTTATTACTGGAAAGTCCACAATTGAGAAAGTAACCCCAAACTTTCCATGGAATAACAAAGTAGTTATCAAGGCTGCACTCGTTAAAATAAGAAAATGTTATGTAACACAGTGATTACAGGTGTGCTTATTACCTCCCATAGTTCATCTATCACACCTCATCAAAAGCTCCAAAAATGAAAAGCTTATTTGTAAGGTTTGCTTTATAAATACAAATTAATACCTTTCTTAAAAAAAAAAAAAAAAGAACATCTTTTTGCTTTACTTTTCTTAGCTTCAGTTCCTTAGAGACAATCAAATGAAACTGCATCCAAAGAAGCAGGAAGTGCTGTATCCCTGTTAACTGCACTGGAATGGGTGGATTTGAAGATGCATTTCCCAGAGTGTGCCCTCCTCCCAGAAATGATTCAAAGTCAACAGAAGAAAAAAAACAAACTAGATAAATGGTTGTCGTGGTGTAAATCTTCATCCGTTTTATAAGCTGGCTCCTTCCCTCATTATTTTCATCCGCTTTATTTGCCTTTACTGTGTGTACGAGGCAGGAGGGAGAGGGACTAGAAGCCTGGAAGCGAGAGACAAGGTTTCCCAGATCCTAAATATCTGCTTTTTTTTTTTCAGAATTTCTTAAAAAAATCAAGAATGAAACACACTTAAAATGCACGCTTAAAAATGGAATATTCATGATTTCAGTATTTGTGACTTGACACCTAAAATAGCCTAGATCTGAACTTATTTTTTAATTTCAAGAAGCGCATTTCAGCGACTTCTCTTTTCAGCGGGAAGGCTGCGGTCTTTGCTGTGCAAGAATTTCGAGGCATCTAAGCAAAGCGAGGTCCCCATCTGGGGCTGGGGGAGGGAGCCCTGGCCTTTCTCCCACACTGTAGTAGTTACTATAGGAACTATTGTGCCTCCTTCAAAAGGGCTACAGACAGGGTGATTAAAATTCTTCATGGGAGAGCCCCCACTCTTCTCCTTGACAATGAAATTCTTCAGGGAGAGGGCTCAGCCTCCCGCTCAAGAATGACAGCACCTGAGGGAGGGATGTGGCACCGAGAAGCACCACTGCTTTAAACTGAAGCGCTCGGAAAAAACACCAGCGCCTGTGGATCGCCAGTACTTTATTTTCCTTTCCTCCCATGAAATACAGGAAGATTGGCCAAAGCCAACACAAACTTGCAAAGACACCGCCTTTTGCTCCCTAAATATGCAGCCGAGGAGGAATCAGACATGATGTAAGAGTAAGAACTGTGACTCTAATACAAACTGTTTACTTACATTCCACTTGCAGAAATAGTGTAAGAAGCAGGTAACTACGCCTACTTTTCAACCACAGGTCAATACTATTAGATTATATCAAAAGTTTTCTGGCAGCAGTTTTAGGGAAGTGGCTTCACAGTTCGGTGCAAGAAGGGGGTAACGCAGAAGGAAGTACAAAAATGTTTCAGAAACTGTCAAAAAAAACAAGGTGGAAAGCTGAGAAAGTGCTCGTGAAAGCAGCTGCATATAAAAGATGCTTTGCATGTTTTGGATATTTGGATAGTTTCAGTGAAATTTCATTAATTACAATGAGTTTCCCAGGAAACAGAGTTGATGTGAAGAAAGAGGAAAGGAGGACTACACAAACACAGAGGCATATGTGGGAGGCAAAAGAGAGAGGGACACAAAGACAAGGAGAGTCGGGGAGTTAAGAACTTAGGAATTTGGCAATGGTTTAGATACACGCCAGTGACAGAGATATTTGGCTCCACCAAGAGAAAACTTCATAAATATTATGAAAGCATGCAGAAATTGTTTAATATTCTCAGTTCCCCCAAGAAAAGTGATGAGTATAGAGTACACATCTAGATAAAGCAATAAGATACTTTACATTTTGAGTAATAGGTCTCCTGCTGTACCTTCAAACTAGTATTAAAATTGCCCTGGGAAGAAAACTGCTACCACCCACTTCCAACTTCAGCGCTGCAGAAATTCCTAGTGTCACTGATTCTGTTCTCAGAAGGAGGGTAGGGTATTAACATCAAGTCAGAACAGTGTTATATAGTGTCAGACTATACTTGCTGGTAAAATGAAGAGGCCTACATCTGTTGTCTTGCTTTTTTTTTCCAGTCTGATCCCAAAGGTTCATGTTATGACATTTGTAACATCTGCTACAAATGCGGAGGTAAGTCAGGCACAACCTTATTACTTCCAATCTAACGCTCCATCCATCCACAGGGCTTTCGTATGCCACTGCTATGTCAAGGAGACCAAAAGCTGTTCGATCTACATGAAGCGAGGTATAATGTATTGCTGAGAGCCAGGAAGGGGAAACCTTGCTTTGTTATGTCTCCCCTTTTTTGTCATTCTCAACTTATAGTTTGCTGCATTAGCATCCTCGGGGAACAGAACAGGCAATGTGCTGCTCCTTTGAGCTGATAGCAAGGCCTGCTTAAGCCTCAGATGGTGGCGTATTGCAAAATGTGACTCACACCTTCCCTGCTTGCACTGAGACTAAAGCAGTTTCTGCATCCTCTAAAAGTTGACCCTGCTAAACGGAGGTCCACTTTCCTGCTTAGTCCTCTCTTCATTCCTTCCCTCTGTTTTGATGGACTCACATCATTTTATGAACAAACTTAATTTTTTTCAGTGCTCGAAGGGAGGAAGGAAGATGAATGATAAGATGCTTTAACAAGTAGTATTCTTTCTGTTACTTGCTCCCTAATATAGAGTAACTGATGTAGGATTTTAGTACTATATCCAGGGTCCCTGAAGATCTAAATACTTAATGGTTTAACACACAGTATGGTATCAGGGCTACAGTATCATCACTGTGTATTAATACTAAGGCTATCACAGACTTAAAACAGTGTGGGCATTTCACAAATACCTGCACAAGAAGTCAATTCACTATGTGGCTACAACTGCCCTTTGAATTTTCTTAAGATATAACTCTTCTGAAAGCAACTGGCATGTAATTTTAAAAACTAACAGCTTTATATGCTATTAAACCACTAGGGAATATGTCCCACACTCAGTATCAGAAAATAGAAAAGGAAAAAAATCTTCCATTTTATGTAGCCTTTTAATTTTAATTTTAATTTCATAACAAAGGCTACATAGCACTCCATGCTAACAAAAGGAGAAACAAACACTGCAAAAATACAACAGGAGTTTTATTTTTGGTCCTTAGCACTTCTAGTATATTCACTTTTTTTTTTCCATTACACTATCATGCCTATGTAAAAGGAAGCCTCCCAGAAAAGAGGGGAAAGAAGGGAAAAAGAATGGAACCACTGGGAAAAAAAGACCCCCCCATCTTATGTGAATGCTAGAAATAAAAGAAATGGTAAAAATTGCTGTTAGCAAATGGCAGGGTGGCCCTCATCACTGGCACACAAAATTCCAGCTACAACATCACTGGACAGGAACTGACCCCAATGCATCATCGTTCCGCTGGAGCAGGCCGTGTACCGAAATAAATCTAAATACACAACTATTTAGGGCTACTTCTGGTCCTATGGAGGAATTTAGGGCTTTACTGCAATGACAGCCTTGGTTTTCTCACTGCTGGATAGAGGAAGTGGATCTATTTGTTCATTCATTGACCATGAGGCAGCAGTGTGCCCTCGTGGCCAAGGTGGTCACTGGGATCCTGGGGTGCATTAAGAGGAGCGTCTCCAGCAGGTCGAGGGAGGTGATCCTGCCCCTCTACTCAGCCC
>JAWLRI010000215.1:5844326-5871765 GCA_034781795.1 Crypturellus tataupa
CCTGCGTGTGCAGGGGGTTGGACTAGATGACCTCTAGAGGTCCCTTCCAACCTTAGGCATTCTGTGATTCTATGATCACATGTCTGTCTTGCTCTTCACCATGCAGAGAAAGATACAATGAAGTTTCACAAACAAAGTGGGAGTGGGTACAACTCTGCAGTCAATCCACATTTTCAGGGAAGGAATTTGTATCAGTTGCCAAAACTGAACTGTGTAATTAACCCAGGATTCTGGCAATAACCAACTGTGCCACCAGTCAATTACTTTTGCTTGTCTTCCAGCTGCTGCTTCTCTCCATTCATAAGACAGACTAAAAGAAAATGCAACTATTACGAATATGGTGGTTTTTTTTTTTTTAATTTTAACAATATTACCAAGGAATAATTAACAGAAATTTTCACCAAGCTGTGGACTGAAAAATGATCTAGCATAAGCAACACTGAAAATTCCCCAGTGCTAATGTGTTCAAAGTTACACACATCAGAATACCAGCTAAATCCTTGCAAGTTGGAGATTGCACTGCTTGCTTTTAAAAGCATTGCTGCTTATGAAGGAATTGGGGTTGATCCAAATCTCCCAAGCTCCAAAGCTCCCAAGGGAGAGACTTGCCATTACTTTGGATCAGGCTTTTATTATGGAAAAAAAAAAAAGAAAAAAAAAGAAAAAAAGAATGTGTATCACTATTAAGAGTCTGTTTCTGCCCTCATTAAGGAAACAGAATCTCTCAAAGATCTTAATGACTGGTAAGAAATATAGTTAAATCTTCCCAGGAAATAGTGATATGGTGTTTAAATATTTGCTTTAGGTAAGACAAAAAAAGAAACAGTTCATGGTGAAGGAAATGAGAAATAGGAAGCTGTTGTAACAGTTATGCTGTTACTATTGACTTAGCAAAAGACTGGTGATCCCCTTTTAGGAGCCTCAAGATTTTTTAAATAGATAAGACTAGCTTGTTGCACCTCTGGAAGGGGTCCTCTTGGAAAAGTATGGAAAGGCAAAAATAGTTATAATAGTAAGACCTTAATAATGAGAAACCAGAAATCAAATCGGCTACAGTTGTAAGCAGGTACCATTCATTTAAGCAACGTTGCATTCACTAGCACCAGGAATTAATTTAGATCATGATTCTTTTGGCAGGGAGGGAAAATATCCCTTTTCTTTGATAATTCCACTGAGCCAAGATTCTCACTTGCTACCTGCACAAGTCTCTCCTGCTGTAAAACAGCAAGGCATGGCATTTATTGTTCAAAATTCACCTTAAACATCTTAACCAGCTATACTAATCTGAGCTATACTAGCCAGATTTTCTGCTTTTCTTTAGTAAAGGGAGTTACAAGCACTAGAATTTATTCCCCACACTGTGCTTGAATCAGGCACGGACACAGATGGTTACCTTGGCTTTGGGGGCAAAGTTTCTTTTTGCAAGATAACACTGTAAGTCTTTAAATCAGCTCTTTCTCACTTCCTGTGAGCACTGATAAATATATCTCCCTTTTTTTTTCTTTTCTTTTTTTCTCCTTTTTTTTTTTTTTTTTTTTCCCTGAGAGCTTTACAATTATACTGGTAATGTATTGCATTTAGATAGTTTCTCAACAATTACATTTTATTATACACCCACCAAACCTAAGGTAATATCTGTATGCATTTGCCATAGAAGAGAAATAATTTGCCTGATGTAATAGCTCTACTGAGTTAGTGAGTTGAGAGGTTAGTGAAATAATATCCTTGATATTCTGTAAAATTTTGTAGCATTCAAATAACTAGCATTTCCCTCTAATACTTAAGTATATTCTTTCTTGTGCTGCCTCCGTCCTGCTGAAGAACTTGATTTTCACAACTAATAAATTTGCAATTAAAGCTCATTAATTTAAGAGGGAATTTTTTTTCCAGAGTATAGTACAATATGATGTTCAACTAAAATACAGAGCTGAATGAAGACTGCTCAAGCCCAACAAAGCATATGTACCTTTCTTCTCTCCTGTCACCCACAACCTTTATACATTCTGCAGAAAGGCTAATGTTTAATGCCTAACATTGTTTATCTGTTTTTCTTATTTCTTTTAGTAACCTCATTGAAGACATTTTGCACTCTGACATTTTTCATTATGTGTGTGCTGTAGGGTGTTTCTGACAATTTTAGATTGTACATCAAACAAGATCTAATTTTCTTAAGTATAGCCAAAAATCTGAGAAATTTCCATGTAAAAATGCATTTGCACTCAACAATGTTGTGGGAGGACAAGTCAGAAATGCAGCAAGTTATTTTCCATGAATAATGACAAACAAGTCTTTCAACACAAAGGCTTTACCCCACAGATGCAATATTATTCTAAGATCTATTCTAGTACTCTTTATAAATAAGATGGAGAATCCAACAGAATTGCCAGAGGAAAAATTAACTGAGTTTGCCAAAGAAATCCAGCTTTTCCAAAAGCAGCACTGAAAAAAAAATCTGTTTCAAACTTTTCTGAGAATAACTCTGATGTAATAGTGACTCAGTCTTCTAAAGAGAGTGACCTAAGGAATGTAAAGGCGCCTCCATAGCCTACACAGGAGGAGAGGAAAAGCCACAGTGCTGTGGACAGGTTGCAGATCATGGAGAGGTGTCTGCTGAAGAGAAAGGTTTATTTTGAAGAGTGATGAATTCAGAAAAGAAAACCTGCAACTTCTTCATAAAAAAAAGGAAAAAGTGGATGGCAGGAAGAATAGGCTGAAAATCAGCACACTTTGCTCAGCAGGGCAATTTATTGCTAATTGATTCATCTGGTGAGGCTCACGCCTCCTTTTGGGCTGCTGCCGCCTTACCGCTAAAGGTGGGTAAGAGCGTGTCTGCACAGCCAGAGCATGGGCAAATCTGGAGCTGCTGCAGGCAGGTCAATGAGCTTGCGGATAATGGTCTTGCTCTGCTAACAAGACCGTGAAACTTTCCCAAGAAGAAGGATAAATTTTTTTTTCATCTCTTGTTTCCACAGCTACACTGCTTCCAATCCCTGAGCTGGTTTATACTGCTGTGAAAATACAGTGCATAAAGTAAAATTAATTGTACTCGAGTTAGAGGGAAAACACGCTGTGCAAAGAAACCCTGGAAAGGACTGTGCACACCCTCTCCTCCCTCTCACATGCTCCTCCTTTATACTTCACTTCATCTTTTCTTTCTACAGCTTTCTTCTTCAGTTTTTTCCTACTTGAGCACTATCTTATTTGAATTCCACTCTCAGCCTAATGCAAGTGGCTTGGAAGAAAGTTGATTAGGCTCACAGGACGCAGCGCTGCGCTGAGTGAAGCGGATTGCTTTCTCAAGCTGCTCAAGCTCCACAAGCCAACTTAGCTGGGACTGCAAATAATGCAGCAGGTATTTATTAAGTTGAGATAGCTGATTTATTTAAATTTGCTCACTAACCATATACGCAAACAAAACAAGCAAATAATAAAAACCCTTGGATGTCATTCCAAAAAGCCTTGTAGTGCAAGAAGTTTAAAGCAAATATCCATAGTTTTCATTAAAATCACACTGCAGAGGATCTACTATTGACTCTATCAAAGTTTCAAGGGCTCATCCTCCAAGGGAGGGAGCCTCTTGCCTCATTTTGTTATTGATAGCAGAGCCCACAGTGTTGTAACCTACCCCCATTTTCAAGTTAACTTCCTAAATTAAAAATATCCCCATGCACTGAGGAAAGTGATGTATTCAACCCCTATCTCAAGCAGAACTGTTTGGAAAGGAAAATAAAGTTAAACTACTCAATGTGCCATCAGACAGCTGCAAATCAAGCGTCGCAATGCAATGGTGGCTAGGCTCACAGTGTTGGCTTTTAAGCTGTACTTCCTTATTAGAATTAAAAGGAATGCGCAGTAATTAATGAAGACACTATTTTTCCCACCAATTTTCTTACACTACTTCTCCTACCAATTTTGCTTTTGGTTAATTTATTTTAAGACAATTGACATAAAATATCTGTTTGGTTTCAAGATAAGAGCATATATTTGTCCTTCAGTGAAGACCTGACAAAACCCCTTGCTAAGCTTGAAAGGATCTAATTTTATCAATCACAAAATAAAACTAGATATTTCTTTATGACTCATATAGCAGTGAAAACTCCAAACATCACCATCTCTTTATGGGAAAAGGGCAACATGTCATCTTACAAGCTCAAAATGTGATACTGAATCCATAAACCAGGCATAACGCTCGCTCGCTGACAAAATGTCATCCAGCTATCCATTCCTCCAGATTTCTTCCCTGGAACTGCCCTCACGATGGGAAGGGATGTCAGCAAGTAACACTGCAGAGGCAACATGCTTCACATGGATGTTCTTGCCAGTAATAGCACGAGGCAAAAGACCAAACACTAGCACCCGCAGTGCTAATCATCCCCTTTTCCATCTGTTAGCTATCCCAGTTTGGGTTTTGCTACTCCTCAGCTCATTCCACAGTAGTTCCCGTACAACACTCCCAGTCCGTATCATATTGCATTTAACTTACTGAAAAATAATGTGGCTGCCATCAAGCCTTTCTGGCTTCTCCTGGAAATATTTAAACTTATCTATTTCTTGTTTCTGAATTCTCTCATTCATTTTACCAAAATAAAAGTTCCTAGTTTACGAGCCTAACAAACTTAGCAAGTTTTCTGGAGCTGACTTAAGACAATAACAACTTCTTCTTTACTCATTTAATTACAAAGTATATATATTAAGGAACTATTTTCCAAAGCTGTTAATGAAATGAATCTTTAGCAATGCGTTCAATAAGTCATGCTTTGAAAAAAAAAATTACTTAATGGCTTGATTTTAATTTTTAGCACTTGGATAAACTTACCTCTGGTATTTTAAATATTGAATTGAACAGTACAAGTTATATGTTTTAAATAGGATGTAGGCTGGATGTCTACTCAGTTCAAGTAAAATCCCTAAATACAGCCTTTCTCCAAATGGTGTTTTCATCCATCGGATGATTGTAGGAGACAAATGTGACAAAGGCTTTTGCAACTTTTTAAGTGGTTTTGTTCCAGAGCCCTTTTATAATTGACTTAATAAAAGTGGGGTTTGATTGTATATTTTATATGTTTCACCACACTGCATATGATTGTGTACCCAATAACTTGTCATAAGGTAAAATTATCTAAACTAATAAATGATTCATAGCTCTGAAAATATGCAGTAATGGATGAAGTTTAACAAGGAGAACCAGTTTCAAAGTTCAAACAATTTTCATGGTATTTAGCATTTCTCAGTGTGCACAGATTTATTGCTCCATTCTTAGTCAAATAATAGTACTATTAGTTAAAAAATAAAAAGTGTGGAGCTGCCATTTGTGTTGAAAACTCAAAAGAAATGCAAAATTCCATGGAGGTCTTGACAAAAAGAGTGATTCCAAGACTGAAATGTGCTAACCCAGATACTCCCATCTACATAATAGTAGAGATGTAAAGGTCTAGATAAATAGAGGAAGACCCTCGAAACATCCCCCAAAGCCTTCTGTCCAGCCTGCTTTGCGAGCATGATTGACTGTGTCATGTTTATTGTCTGCCCATCTGGCCAACAGGTGCAGTCCTTAATGGCCTCAGTGTATTTGAGTATTGACTAGTGAATATTTCTGCAGGACACAAAAGGGCTCGTGACCTACCCTTGCTACTGAGCAGACTTCCTATCCATTTGCACATGCAAAACCTAAAAATAAAAAAGATTTAAGATTTTAACCTATCTTCTAGCTAGAGTTTCTTTTTTTTTTTTTTTAATTGAGCTTCTATATACAACTCAAACCCATCAAATAGCTTGGCAAGCTTGTATATAGTCTATTAAAGAAAAAAAAAGTGCATGAATTTCAAGTTTTGGGGCCTCTAATTACCCTATGCTTAAAGCTTAACTAGAAAATGTAGATAAATTGCTGCGCTAAAACCACGGAAGATCCTCCACCCGACTTGTGCCAATGTGTCTAAAGCTCAGTGATGCTGAGCCCAGGGAGACTTTTTCTACTTAGTCCTAGGAGAATTCATGTTGGACCCATTTCTAATGAGTATAAAGGATTACTTGGATGTTTTGGTAAAGCTACCCAATAAATTAGTCAATCTAAAATTTTATTAGCCGAAAAGCATTATAACAGTCATATAGTTGAAGAACACTGAGGGAATTGAAGCTGTATTAGTCATCTATTTAGGCAGATACCAGAGATCAGTACTCAGTACAGGCTGTTAGTTGTAACATTAAGCTAATTGGCTAATAGTTGCAGCAGTTCTTATAATGTTTTTGTACTGAGAGGTGTGACCCCTTCTTGAACCAATTTATATAAACCCAGAGGGAGCCCTAAATTTATTCCAGTTTCATGAATGTATGGGCTGGATTAAGAACCCCAAAGCAGAAGGAGTATGCACAAAAACCACCGTGTCAAGCAAACATCTAAAATTTACATGCTGTCAGGCTGAAAACTTTCTGTTTAACAAATTATTTAAGAATGATAAATGCTTAAAATAAATGTAACAATTTGGTATTAAAAATACTCATATTTCATCCAGTGCATATTGCAGCGCTGTGGCTTTTCCCTTCCCAACCAGGCCATTTAGACATTTATCTAGTTACAAACTTTTATGGATGTGAAATATTTTAAGAAGTCCTTTGGAAATGGCCTGAGGTAATTTCCAACTTAACAGACCCTGTCCCACCAGAGCTCATTACAGTGAATTTTATAACAAAGTACCCTCTACTTAATTTTCAGAGCTTAGCCAAGCGTACTAGAAATGCAGCTGCATTAAGTGCAATTAATGGTATAATAAAAGCAGTGGAGGGCTGTTTAACACTCAAGAACCAGCAGTAAACAGTGGCTCCATGTTCTCTAACAGTCAGTGATGTGTCAAAGTGCCAGAAGTGTAAGATTTCCTCTGACAGGAGAACGAAAAATGTAGCAGCATGTCCTGCTGGAAAAAAAAAATCCTCTGTCCTTCAACAATTCCACAAAAATAGAGGGACGAAGTAGGAAAAAGATTCCCTCCAGTTATGCCGCTAGCATTCCCCTCTCTCTTTTGAGCAGGAGTCCAAAACAATAAACTCATATTCCCATCAATGAAGAAAAAAGGCAAATTCAATTCCATATAGAGTGAGACTAATAGTAAGTGACTCATATAATACACAGAATGATCTGGTTTCATAACTAACAAGGCTTACTGTCAAATGACAGAGAGGGGAAAGAAATATCATTTTGTGACAGGAAGCAACAGTAGATTCTTGCTTAAAATAAAACAACCCACAGTACAACACAGCTAGAGACTATAAGGGCCTTACACTACAGTTAAACTTGGAATTATCTTGGTAAACCATCACTCCTGGGAACTAAAGAAACTCTTGTATGAATTCAAAAAGAAAAATATCTTATCCTACAGAGAGAAGACAGCAGACCTCTCGTGATCAAGAAGAGTGATTAGGTTCTTACAGGACTGCAATTCCTTTTTTGTTTTAGCTCTGAAACTTATTTTCATGTATTTACTTCAGCTATTTATGTCGGCAAAACCAGAACCTTGTACTCATACCAATGAGCAGTAGTAAGTGGTTTACAACCTGGCTTTTTGGCTAATAGCACAGAGAAGCTTGATTATCAATGGTCGGCAGATACTAGACTGAGATACTTTGTGCATAACTAATACAAAAAGCTTCACATGTTAGAAAGAAAATCTAATTTTGTACTCCAAGAATAATTTCCAAAACATGAAATAAAACCAATTTCCTATTTTCAATGCACAAGAAGTTTCATAAATAAATAAAGGCAGAATTTCAAAATATCTTCTCCCAAAATAGGTAAATGAATTAGATCAGCTTTTACTTTATGTTGCCATTTTTTCTAAGAAGAAATGCAAACTAAGAATTTTTCACCTGTCTTTAAAGATTACTTCAATTCTAAATGAAACTGGATAGTAAAAAAGCTAAAGAAGTGTGTTATTTGTGGACTATACCACCAACAATATGCAAGTTCACACTTCATAGAAGTTTCCTTTGTGGGCTTGGAAATAATCAAAAGTATCTAGAAAGAGAAATAAAAACTGCTTTGTCAGTTGAGATGTTTTTAAGTGCTCCCTCCTGCCTGTTTTCTCTGATTGCTGAATCAGACACACAAGGGCTTTGCCTCTTCCCAGATCAATGGCTGTTGAGTTCCATGAGGACAGAAGGCACCCTATTTACTTACAGCATTCTTAAGCATCTATCGCTTTCCACAGCATCATAAAATTCTGAAAAAATCACTTCAGTAACATGTGAAAGGTAATGCTGTTTACATAGCCCTAGACTGCAGGGACAAGTCATCATGTTACCTCAGTAGATCATTGCTGCTTCTGTAATTAAACCAAAGAGTGACGCTTTTGGCTGACTGAAAATACACAGAAGGATCACATCCTGCTGCCATCACAAAAGTGGTCAGGACCAAGAGTGCCTCTCTGGCAGCTTGCTAGCAGTGAACTACCACATCAAACCCCCAAACCAAAATGAAACCTCTGAAGAGGCTCATTCCACTCTGGAGAGGAGACCACAAGACTCTCTCCAGATAGAAGGTCAGAATTTTTTGAGCATTACAGGCAGTGTAGACACAACCTTGAACACTAGTAGAGGACAAATATCTCAGTGTAGCTTTTGGGAAACCTGAAACACTGTTACTGAACACTTGTAAGATGAATAGTGATTCATTTACCAATTAAAATTAAGTAGTCATTTAAAAACATAAAATATAAAAGATGAAAATGCAATTTTTATGATGAGAGAAGAAAGAGAAATAGATAGCAGTTATGGTGAGTAAGAAAGCAAGCATTTAGATCCCTTGAGAGGGAAACACTTAAATATGACATTTATACTCTTAAAGAAACTACAGGATAAAGGGAACTGCAAACTGGTGACTTTTGACAGGATCTTTTTCCACCAAGGAGGAGTTTGAGTTGAGCTCAGCTGTCCACTGAGAGCTACGCTACAAGGAGGTGCTCCCAGAGCACTTCTCAGCCGACAGGCACACACCACTAGTAAGAGCACGTTTCCCAGTTCCTCCTTCAAGGAGGGAGGAGCAGTCGATCCATCTTAGAGACCAAAGCCTCAACCAGCTTGTGCAGCTTTGTAGATGTTTACAGAGCTAAAAAGAAAAGCACACACTAGAATTGACTACATTGAATTTGCACAAATATTTTCCTTGTAAAAGGTTGCTAAACACAAGAAACCGTTGACCTAACATCTTTTACGGTAAGTGACTTCACTGTCTTTTTTTAACTACAGCTTTTACTTCAATCTGCTGTCCTTTTTATGAGATAATAAAGTTTAGTGATGAATTACAATTTATAAAAATAGGTTTTCATAATTTATGTGACCCCAACTCTCTGATTTAATTTTAAACTGCAATTTTAAACTTGTAATGAAAAGACTGAGCATTTAATTGTTCCTGAATTCAGACATTCCACATTTTTTTATTACATTCATATATTTATGGAACTTTACTAAAGCCACATCATGTAAAAACAAAGTTTAAAAAAGAATCTTGTGCCTAGAAAGAAAAAGGCTTTATTTTTCAAATGTGCATCCTATACCTGCAGTTAATGAACTATTTTCAAGCAATTATTTACTGTCTTCAAATGACCACGTAAATAAGCAGCTAAGCTTTCTAATGAAGGAAAGGGATTCCCAGCCTTTAGCCTCCAGCTGAAAGGACGGCCACCAAATCACTTGGAACCAGTGATTTTACTTATCCAGGTTTTACTTATTTAACTGCAATACAAAACTGATGTCATCCAAAGATATTGTCACTCAAAGGAAAAAAAAAAAAAAGTATAAATGGAACTAAAACGAAAAGTCCAGGCTGAGGAATAAAAAAATAGAAAAAAAAATAAAATAAATGTCATGCTTAACATGGATAATATCATCTCAGTATTTTTAATGCAATGATGATCACTACACTTAGCACTGGGTAGCAGGTCAGGACATAGAATAAAAAGAAAACTGTATTAATCACAATCTCCAAAGACAGGCTGTAAAAGCCATATCACACACTGAAAATAATTCATTAAGCTATATCCCAGCTGGAAGCAGAGAAAAACAAACAGAATAAAAAGACACTAAGCAGCAGGGAGAAATAAACTTTATGGAACTGTCAAAGCATGAACAATAAGGCTGGAAAAAAAAAGAAAGAAGAAAGAAACTATAAACCTGTCTGTTTTACTGGTAAATTAGCCATGTTAGGACAGACATAAGAATTAAATTTAAAGCAGAATCACAGATAGGGACATAATGCCAAGCTTGAAGTATCAAAATTACCCTGCTGCAGTTCAGGACATTCAGTACTTGCAAACTGTGGCTTGGCACCACCTCACAACGAGAGAAACACTGCTAAATGCTAATCATTCAGGGAGCATCGGGCACATCTCTTACGAGTTATGTACCACAAGATGAACTGAAAGCAAGAATAGCCACATTTCAGGCTTGACTGTTAGAGCACAAGTACGTGGATCCTCAACAAGCAAGTGAAAGAACACTCTCTGTGCTAGCTTGTCTCCACGTTTCATTTAGTGATGAAAATAGTACTTTGCATAAACATTTCCAAGAGTCCTTTTGTAATGTTATATACCTCTCTTTTTTTTTTTTTTTTTTTTTTTTTTTTTGAGGAACAGATGGGAGAAGGGAACACTATGGTAATGCATTCCTTTGTATAACAGCATTAAAAATAAGGAGGAATACCACATAATTTATTCTGTTCAAAGAAAAGCTAGATTTTGTTTTTGTTTTTTTCTTTTCTTTTTTTCTTTGAAGTGTCCTTCTTCATGTTTGAAGCACACCAGAAGCTTGGTTTCCAACACTGCCCATCAACCATGATTCCTACAGGCTTCATCAGGGCTTCAGCCTTCTCAGAACAACGAGAAATGGGGCTAAAATGTTTGAGCACCCAAAGAGGCATCTAAAGCCACTGGCAATTTTGAAAAAAATCAGACTAGACATCTTCCTGGTCCTGATGTAAATGGAGATTTTCGTAAGCACAGACAGAGTATGTGCAAATGTAGGTATGCAGCTTATAGAGCCAAAGTAGAAATGATGGCGCATGGCAAATATAAGCGGTGTCAATCTCTCTATTTGAACTTTAATTAATTAAAATTGTTTTGTTAATTTACATATACTGAATACACCTGAGCAAGGCTAGATTTTTCAGATGAGCTAGAGGGGATTGTAGTTGCCCAGCTCCTACTAACGCTCAGAAAGCTGAGGTCTCAGGTTGCTTCAGAGGCTTTAATGTTCCTATTAGAAAGCATTAAATCAATTATGTCAGAACATAATTCATCCAAAAGCCATTGACATATGACAAAACAGACTTTAAACTATGAGTTATTGACTTTACTGAATAAAATAATTTTTTTTTCAATTAAAAAAATGCTGTATATCCCAGATAGAGTTTTATGAATGCTCACTAAGAATTCACAGTAAATGTTCTCACAGAAAAGACATTGTGAGTTTGTAAATGCCAAACTTTTGGATGTCAACCCTCTCTCGCCCTCTTTCCCCCTTTGGAAGCCCGCTTCCTTCGCTCCACATTATGGGCTAATGACCTGCAAATTACATTTTTATAAAGCAAAGCTGTTTTTCAGCTAGAGGAATGAATAAAACTATATCTGACACATCAAAATTTCTTTCCTCCACCCTCGTTTTTATAACAGAAAAAAGAGTCAAACTAATTTAAACCAAATTTGATTTAAAAATCCTGCTGAGCTGAGACTTCTAAATACCATGTTTCAGGCCTGACTAAATTTTTACGGTCATGTTATAAACACCTGAAAAACAGCAGGTGCCACAGTAATATGCAGTTTGGATTTTTACATGATTTCCTTAGTTTCAGAAAGTACATTCTAGTCAAAGTGGGCTTCTTTCTGATTTTGTTAGGGATAACTAAACTAAATGCCTACAAACTAGAAGATTGGAATGAACACATATATACCTAGGTATTTTATAGTTTATAAAAAATATCCAATGGATACATTTACAATTTGGCAATTTTCTTACAATAAGAAAACACTTTGGTTAAAATTTCTGAGAGTGGTGAGCAGAAAATAAAACCTCTTCCAGTTAAAGCTGGTTAAATATCTCTCCCGTAAGTGTGCTGTGCTTTAAACACATTGCAGGAGAAACCTCAGTTGAGTAGTGATTTCAAAACTCAAAACAGTTCTCTTGAAATAACAATGCAAATACTATTTCAAAAAAGGACAAAAATAACTCTAGTCTTAGCTAAATATATATATTCTTAATCCTCCAGGCTTTAAACTTTAACTACTTGGCAACGCTCAAGAAAATTAATCCAAATTAACCTAATGTGAGAACGTAAAGTGGATTTGTCAAATTGCATTAAACTCTTTGGCCTGGACAATCTCTTTCAGAATTAAAGTAGCCTCAATGCATTTATGCTTAATTCACTTTAGAAGCGAAACAAACAGAAATTATTAAAGGCTAGTTTAACCTTGAATAAAAGGCCTGGCATACCAACCAGTTTCTTTAAAGCACGAACTTCATTCGCTCTTAGGGAGCTTAGGTGCAGATTACTGTAAAAGCGTGTGACAGTTACTCTTTCAAAGAAAGGTGGTCTGAACTACCCCTAAAAATATATTGTATAGTTAACAGTGTATTTTTCCTAAAATTTCCTTTCCTAAGAGAAGTTCCATGACTGGATTTTGAACATCTAAAAGACTCTATATATATTACTGAAGATGTTAAGACCAAGGTTTTCAAAAGCATGCACAGAGTTTTTGCTTGCAGTTTCCAGTAACAGATGCAGTAAGTGTCCACACACAAACGTGCATTACTCTAAACGACAGTACTTGCATTACAACTTGCACATGCAGGTGAAATAACTTTTTTTTTTTTCTTTTTTTTTTTTTTTTTGCATACCTAGGTTTACCAGTGACCTTTAAGCATGTAAGTTGCGTACATATGTGTTTGTCTGTTTGTCTGTGTATGTGGCTGGTTTTGCTTGCATTTAGTGCAACAGACTTCAGCCAGAGCTACTTACAAGCTTATAACTTCAGCACATTTCACATGCTCTCCATACTAGATATTTGTAACACTTCAATACATTTTAAAGAGATTGTGGCGGATTCAAATGGGGACTTGAGGACAGCTTGGGTACCCAAATCATAAATTTTTGACTTAATCTCTTAAGCATCCACATAGCACATACCCGGCTTTTCCATGCGCCCGGTGTCACCTTTGCAGCCCGGTGGCTGTTTTGCACTGAGCCTGCTGGAAAGGCTGCATTCAGTAGGAAATCTCAGGTTGTACCTTCCGGACTGAATATCAGAAAAATACAGCAGTTGGCTTATTTACATATGTTTTAAACCATTGATAACCTGAATAAGCAGTCCTTAGGTTCAAAGGCTGCACCCAAGATTTCTGCTGTTGGATCACTGTTGCAGAGAAGCAAAGCAGAAAACATCCCCTCCAATTTCAGGACATCTATAAGCCTGGGGAAGTGGAAAGGGCATATTCCACATGTGGAAAACGGGGATTTTGGTTTTCCCAGTGAGACGAGGTGCAGCGTCAGGCCCGAGAGCCTGACGAGGTCTGAACACAGCGAGCAGCAGCTCAAGAGGCCCGGCGAGGGCGCGCTCTGGGCACCATTTTGAGAGCTCGGCCAGGGCCCAGGCAACGCTGGGGCTGGAACGGTCGCCGACCTGTTTTGCCTTCACTGGGCAACTGAGAGTGGTGGCACCTGCTGGGCAGCTACTCACCTGCCCCGTGTGACAGTCTGGTATTTTAAAGTAAACTGGAGAAAACGGTCGCCTTAGAAGTGTCGGCGGCAAACAGTAGCATTATGCCGGATTTGCCGCTGTCCGTGCAACAGCGGCAAAAGGGACGGCTGGGTGACTAATCTCCCAAGCCTCTCCTCAGCCTGCCACTTGCTGCCTCAACGAGGTGTGGGCAGGACCCACGTCCTCCACCACGTCACGCACTGCAGGCACCTCTTGGTGCCAGTGTAGTGGGAGCCCAAAACCGAGGTGCCAACGTGGATCGGGCTGTTAGCCCTATTCCCGTAAATACAGAGGGAGGCATGAAGCCACGTCCGCAGCCTCCTCTCCCACTGCGTGCCGTATCCTCGACATAACGTCATGGCCAGGAGCCCCGGATTACCGGCATTGTTCAGGCAAATCCAGCTAGGGCACATAATGAGCATGTTAGCACAGGCAGAGCGTCAGCCCTCATAAAATGCATAGGTTAATAAAGTCCTTCCTATTACCTTTCTCTCCCCGAGACTGTCTTTGATGTGCCATGGGAAAGCTGGGAGAAAAAGCGAGATTGTCCCTGGGGATTTTGAGGAAAAGTAGCCTTCAGCTTAATACAGAGCCCGGAGATTAGCGTGGAAGTATGTAGAATTGGAAGAATATAAGCTATCTGCTGGCTAAACATTATCACATGTGCATTTTTATTTAAAATATGCATTTTTTTTTTATTAATTCCATTTCCTTCAAGTAGGTGCGCAAGCTACAAGCTGCAGACATTGATCTTAGGCACTAATATTAAAGAATAATTGCAAAATACTGAATCTTTTATCAAGGAGATCACCATTGGAAAGGAAATTTGGAATACAATATAATCCTTAGCACATACATTAATATGTTTTTTGGGACATGGTAAATTCTAATTATTATTCCAAAGGTAAAATTTGTCAGCTCAAAACTATCATTATGGTGGTCTGTGTAGTTCTTACCACTCCTCTTCCATGCTTAAAATCTGCTTGTTTTTAGGTATTCACATAAGTTTAGTTTACTTAAAAGACAGTTAACTACATGATACTTTACAGTAACTAAGCACATGGTAAATGATCGACTAATCAGAAAGGGATTAAGCACTTGGTTAAATATCCTGCTGAAGCGGGACCCTGTTAGCATCTGGAGCTACATCTGCAGGGGTTGGTGGTAGACCAAGTCCAACTTCTGCGCATGCAGCAGCCACATGGCAGGAGGTGCAAGCCTGGAGTAGGCTCCTTTTGCAGAGTCACCACTGTTGACAAATCTTTCAAAGACTTAGTTTTAAAACAGTGAATTTTATTCAGGAATGTTCTGTCTTCCTCCAGCCAGCATAAAGTTTGTATAAAAGCATAAAGCTGGCATTAACTCCATGAACAGCCTCGGGCTAATCCAACAAAAATGTGACTGTGGGTCCCTGTCTAAATTAATTCAGATCTATGGTGCTCTGCTAATATTCACATTCAGCTATAAGTGCTACTATTTGTAGTACCACAGCCTAAGCGTAATTTGCCCACCAAGCAACTACTTCATTTTGCTGGGAATAACTAAAGAAATCATGTTACTCAGCTCTTAAATTGTTTTCTACAAAAAGTTGAATTTAATTCTCCGTGGCTCTCAGTAGAGCCATATACTTGGAAGCAAAATTAAAGGACAGAGAGTTACCCTGACAATAACGACAGCTTCTGTTTGTTAAATTTGCCAGTGGCTTATGGGCACCAAGAAGGTAACTGCTAGTAAAGGGAAGCATCTGATGAATTACTGTACTTCCCCATGCCTCAATTTCCATGTCCTTAAAGCAGAGATTTGCTTGCCAGGTTTATGGAATTTTTATATATGGTCTATGTAGTAATGTTTTTTAAAAAGAATTGTCTGACCTATCATGCTCACTACTCTTGCAATGTAGAGCAACAAGGAAATAATTCAAAAAAATATACTTAAAACTACAACATACTGTCATGTCTTTTAAGGTTATTGGAAAAATAAAACAAAGACGATCCTCAAAAGTGCTGTAAATGATAGAGAGTACATAATGATATATAATAATTATGCTTGATATGTCAAATAGTAGTGTTTATTCAATAATAGGGTTTTTGAAGTCTATAAAGAACTCACAGTTCACAACGCTTCTTTCAGACAGTTTAATGTAGACAATGTATAAACATAGGTTTGTATTAGAAAGCAGGTTTTGAAAGTTCAGCTGAGACTAATCACTACATGCTGCTGAACATGGGAACTTATCCATGCAGTGCACTAAAGCACACATAACCCAACAGGAAGAAAAAAAGAAAAGAAAAGAAAAAAAAAGGACAGTTTAATACAAAATTATGAATTATCTTCTCATCTATCTTCTGTAATGACTTTTACAGTTATTGCAAAGCAGATGGTGTTATTACTCAAAATAATACCCTACATTCTTTCAGTGTTTTTTGTCCAGGAATTTTGTAGAACGCTACAAAACTGGTTGTGCGTCATTAATTCACACATGAATAAAGCGAGGTGCAGAGAGGAATCTAAGGTTCATTCTGAAAGATCACAAGCGCCTGAAATTTCCCGAGTCTGGGGTTAGACAAAGTCTTACAGAAAGACAGCAGCAGTGCCAAGATCGTAGCTCTTCAGTTCCTGGCTCATAGACTCATGCTTTGTCAACACTCCCAGCCTGTTACTCAGTGTCTAGTGATATCCAACAAAATCCTGCAACAGCTAAACACAGCTATTTGAGTCCAAGACCCCTCCTGAGCTTTACTAGTAAAATAATCTTGTTATGCTTACTTTACTCCAAGAAAACAAAAATAAAATAAGATTCAGACCTTGAAATCTGTGCTAGACCAACAACACTGGCGAAGTAGCAGAGATAATGGAAGATTTTTTTCAACAGTGGAGGAGGAATGAAAGAAAGCAAACAGGTTTATTCTTAATAATAATAGTTACGTTAAGTATGGGCAAGTATGATTCAAACATGCTCACTTCAAATAAGAATTATATTAACATATCAACTAGTGAAGACAATATCAAGCAACTGAACATTAAGACTAGGGTGGAAAAAGTGACCTAGTGCAAATTATAACACAGGTACCGAGTAACAGTGTAAACTGAAATGGAGCTTCCAACTTGAGAGGTCAGTAGTTTGTCCTTTCTATGCACTGAGTAACAAGAGTAACACATTCAGTACTATCATTTAATTCAAATCTTCTATGAAATAACTAATTTCCATTTTTTCTCTCTCTCCTTACCCAAATAATTCATAGACATTTTCATTTGAAAAAATGTGAACTATCCAAGAAAAGGTGGGGACTAGCATCTGACTCAGGTCACTAAACTGCTTAAAACTACCTTATCTTTTACTTTTTGTTTTGGTCTGATTTATTCTCACTTGCTTAAATGAAAATCGTTTAAAAAGTCCTGCCTTTTAAAAAATACTTATTAATTAGAATTGATGTAGCCTTGTATATGTTACGAGAATCCTGACAACTTTTTTTATTTTTGCTTATGTGACGAGAGCTCTCTAAAATTATTTGAAATGAAATAACCATATTCAACTTGGCAACCAAGAAAGTGCCCCAAAGTGCTGTGTGCAAGCAGGACTTGAGGAAGGAAGACATAGAAAAAAATGTAATCATATATGCAATGGCTAAAAACACTTCTGATCATTTTTACATTTGCTAACAACCATATTCAGTCCTTTTGGTTCTCATCAGCCAAAAGCCAAATGTTTAAAATTTGCTCTCATCAATCAAGTTCCAAGAGCTTCTATGCTGTAATTGCTACAAAAACCAATGCTACTGCAGACCCAGTTCTTCAGTCTCCATATGATTGCTATATATTATATATGCTATATGACATTATGCCATATCCTTACCTTCAAACTATAGACATCATTAGAGGCAACTGCTCTTATGCCCAGATAATACTACCTTCATCTGCCTCAGATAAAGTCCAAGAATTAAATGAAAGTTTGTACAGAGATGTCACCAAACCTGAAAGCATGTGCTAACTTTTTTCCTGATTCTATCAGCTGTTCTAAACATAAAGAAATATGAAGAATATTACAGTGGCCTTTCCCATCTATCTAAGCAAAACTGCCAAATATTTAAGTAGCTCTTCTACTACTTTTACACTTTGCCTACTTGCAGTGTTGTCTGATTTAAGCTTGAATTAATGCAGATTGCCTGAGGGCTTGTAAGCTATTCATTTTGCATACATTTCAAAATCCCCTGTGAACTTCATGAGTTTATGCAACAGCTACAATGACAATTAGTTCTTTGAAAGCCAAAAATTTCTCCTCAATCTGTCTTTTCCCCCTTTCTTCTTTTGGGGGTGTTTACAACATCTAAGTGGCAAGAAATATGAATGTAAAGATGCAAGTTATGCAGTGCAGCATCTTGTCCCCAAGGAAAGATTTCCTTCAGAAGGGAAAGAATTCTTGCTTCCATAGAAGATGCCCAGTTCTACCTGTTGCCTTGGCATCTGTGCCCTAATGGAACAGTCCGACCAATGAGTGAGCAGGCACTCTGCCATGCAAGCATATGGGCACAAGCACAAGCAGCCAAGCGACCATGTAGGAGAAGCAAGTGTGTTTGCTGAGGGCAGGCGTCCCAGTCTGAAACATCCAAACAGCTGTCCATCCCGAGGTTTACACGTCTGTGGTTAAGAGCATGCGTCAAAGCTAATCCAGACTTTGGCTAGATTAATTCTGAAATACTAAAATTAATTTTCTTGGCACAAAAGACATTTAGGGTCCTTACTGTCTAACAATATCTTCAAAATAGTGTGCTAGGAGAATTGCTGAAAAGCTAAAGATTGCTGAAGGCTGAATGTTTTGGGGTTAAATTATGTTGTGAAATATCTAATGCTCTTCCACTGATTTACTTATGTACTTAGTGTTAAAGAGATACTGGACAATCCTTTGAGACAGTTACATCATTCATTTTAGAGTATTTTAATATTTCCATTCTGTGGGCACTGAGAGCTGGTTGGACAACCTTCAGCTGGGCTGAGCGCAGGACTTTCTCAAGTTACCATGTCCTTGAACCAGCTGGAAAGATATGGACTGCAGCAGGTAAACAACTTAAAGGAAGTGAAGATGTGGAATTTGCCAACGAAGAGGAACTAAGCAGAACAGCGAATCACGAATCAACATGCAGCCATGACCAGGATGAAGAGTATATAAGAAGGGCTCAGGAGGGGGAGAGCACGCACGCATGTGTACACGCAAGCTTGGGGTCCGAAGTACCGTACCTGCTTGGTCAATAAAGGCTGAAGTACAGCAGGCATCCCTGTCCGTCCCGACTCCCATCGTGGAGCGAACGCGACACCGTTCAGTAACACTAAGGGGAGTCATGTCTTTATCAGGGCACAACTATACTAGATCACATTGACATACGGCCTTATTTCCCCTAGGGCTATGAAACAACAACGTTTTAGACTAAAAGAGCAACTCATTCCACAAATTAAACAAAGAACCTCTTGCAGTTTTACAGACTATTTAGCAATCAGTAAGATTATTTAATATATATGCTAGCTTCTAAAATGTACACTATTACTGAAGTACCTTATAAAATCCTGTATGCTGGCAATTTCTTTATATTTTAATACTGCTTTACAGCATTACTGCTCTGATTATATATGTACAGAAGGATTACTTTTATTGTTTACAGCAAAGGGCAACATCTTCAAAAGTGGATTATGTTTATTATTGTGAGCAAGCAGTAAAATCTTCAAAATTGCTTGAATAAATTTAATTAAATCTAATTTTCAAAGTAAACCAAGTAGCTAAGGAACACTCTCAAAAAGCACCTAACTTTCATTGAAATCAGGGGGTTATAGGTGCCTATATATTATATTTGCAGAATTGGAAGAGAAGCCTAAGCCTTACAGAAAGCCAACAGAAACAGGCTTATACAAAGAGATTTTTAGAGCTATCATCCTAAACCTCAAACAAGTCTTCTGCCAAGGGGGAAAGAATATACAGCCAGAATATACAGGTACAAAAACAAAACAAACAAAAAAACTGCACATAACCTTTTTCAATCCTATGCTCACCTGCAATTATAGCAGTTGAAAATTATTAGTATCATTTAAATAAATATTTTATATGTCTGGTTAAAAATGGGTTTGGGGTGTGATTATAATACTAACTTGGATTTGAATTATTATGATCGAGTATGTAAAATACTCGTCAGCAGAGAGCCACCTTTACTACTACATTGTTTTGAGAAACTGGTATTTTAGTTTCTTGCCGTGCTCTGTTAAATCATTTACATGTAAATAGAGTTTTTGTTTTCTCACCATTTGCCCTTTAAAAATACATGTTCAGCAAAATACTTTTTATTTTCTCTCTTCAGCAAATACAACTAATTTCACTTCATTAAGTGAACAAAATCTCTATTATTTCCTATACACAATCAAAATAATAAACCACAACAAAAGTTATATTGTCTTCAAACTTTATCTCAGAGATTCACAGTAAATAACTTTTCTAGAAGTGTTTATTCTAAGTCAAAACTCAGCAGCATAAGTTAAAATCACCAAATATGAGATCTTAAGTTTGAATTAAGAACCAAACTTGTCCATGACCAATCCAAATATTCTGCTCCCTATTTAAGGATATCAACAGAACAGTGCAAAGCAAAAAGAAATATGGTTCAATTTAGCATTTACATTGATAACATTTACAGAAAATTCAGCTGTGTATGATTCTTGAAAGAAGAATCACAGTTGTCTCCAATGCAAGGTAGATTTAAAAAATCAGAATTTATGCAAAAAGCTATATAAATAATTCTCTTGCTTCAGTCTCCAATTGTCTCAGTCTCTCATCATACAAAAATAAAGTTCTAGTTCACAAAATAAATTTAAAAATGCTTTCACTTCTCTCCTGTGGTAATCATAACTTCAGCTATTAAGTATTCTGAGTTCAGGTAGTATCAGCTGATACTGTTGGACTGTATATAAATTACTGAACACAAAGAGCAACAATTCCTACATCAAATACAGGGGTCTTAACTACCAAGTTAAAAAAACATTCTCATTCTCTTGGCTTCAGTGAGTCTGAAAATATTTAATAAAAAGAAATAGCACTAAAACAAAGGATTTTAAGTGGAAGCTCCTTTAGGCTTGTACTCAGGACCTTCCTGAGAGGAGGGGAGACTCATGAGTAAGTTCACTGTACGTCAGGTAAAATCATTCATTTGCAAAATGTTCGTTACTAAAATTATTCGTTTCAGAGAGTCAAACAAAAAATACATTTTTTTTCAGCTCTTAATTATTCCTGTTGGCACACAATTCCAAAGAGAAGCAAGTATAATGTATCACAATTGGTGATATAAATTCCCTTTAACCTCCTGCAAACGCACTACGTAAGATTTCACTAGTCATACTAAGAGTATCACTAAGAATTATGTGCTAAGACGGAAGAGCAGTTAGATTTTTTTAATTGCCCTTTAGATAGCAAGACTAGGAGCATCTCTCATTAACTGGTACAAAAATGAAAATAAGTAAAGGTGAACAATGAGTCCTAAACAGACGTATTTAATGTTTTCACTAAAACAGCACTCATTATGCCATTAATAAAATTGCATACTTAAACACATGGATTTAAATGTGTTCAGAACTTCTGCAAGCCTCTTTGTCTTGCATACACCTTCACCAATTATTCTTATGCAATAAATAATGTATAGGGAGAATCCTTCATTTTTTACACCGCACTTCATAGGCTAAGAGCCAGTCATGAGACTCTGTGTGCAGCTCAAACTGTGAAGCCAGCTTCCCCAGGGAGTCCCCAACCTCTTCCGAGGGAGGCAGAAACAAGCACAGTGAAAATGGGGTGAGGAGAGATTTTCTGTCTTTATCATTATCAGTTAGGACTCTGCAAACCCAGAACTGTCTATCCAATTATTATACCATTCTATATTGAGTATTACAGATAATTGTTTACTATTTTGCTGAGTTCTAAATGAAAATGAACCAGCAAGCAAGCTATATTAACAGGCTGCTCCTGGAGTTTGAGAAATCCTGCAATAAGAGTAAAGAGAAAAAGCTCTGAAAAATGGCAAAGCAAGTTTTAGGAAAAAAGCAAGCAGAGCTTGCTTTCTACCAAGCTCTGAAAAGCCAGGAAGAAGACACAAAGCTCTTTGACATGAGCTGAATGAGGAAAGGATCAAGGAAGGATCTGCAAATTGGGGGAAAAATGGTGTCAGTGGGAGAAAGGAAGAGACCAGCTCCTAGAAACAAGAGACCAAGCACAGCCATAGTCTTCTGACCTTATGATCTTCAGACAATAAAGAGTTAAGAATTTGGCAACCCTGCAAAACAGATAGAAAATTGAAGCTACCTCGGGACACAGCTAGAAAGTTTTTGTTTTTTTCCTCCCTGCAAGCAGAGTAACATCTCCATCCTGCATCAGCTCTCAATCCTCTTCAAGGTATATTTTTTCATATTTTTTTTTACCTAGACACTTCGTTATGGCCTGTGCTTTGGATAAGTGCAAAGTATCCTTCCCTTAAACTCTTACTCTGCAGCCAGAGGAATACCCCAAACACTCAACCAACAGCTAATGGAGGAAAGACCTTCCATGAGTCAGCCATTTCTCAAATAGACTCCTTCTACCTTGCTTTAATAGTTTAATGTGTTGACCTTTTGGTTGCCCCGTACAAACTATTTAATATTTAGCTAAATAAGAAGAGAACTAGTGAGATTGAACTTTAGTGTTTCTGTGAAAGAAGTTTCCCAATTAAGACATACATTGCTTTTTCAGTCATGCCTTTACTCAGTTTAATTATCCTAAGAATTACAGATGTACAATATAATTGAAAATAGTATGAAATAGGAAGGAAAATCTAGAAAAAAAAAGACATGGAAAGCACCTGAAAGCCTAAATCTGTAACTTGACAATTTTTCATGACGTGATTTTTGAATAGGACTAAATTGTATTGTAAACTTCTTTTTAATTTGGCTTGTGATCTGTATATAGATTATTATGTTTTGAAAAAATTGAAGGAACTAAACTTAGAAGACTTTTAATAAGTAAATAAATGTTATTGTCATATATTACATATAGGAAAACTGAAGAGTAACCTAGATGAAATCACATAGAAAACCTGTCAGAACAGATAAAGCCTTCCAGCATCATGCTTTAGACCAGACTAAATATGAACTTTCTTCCCTTGAAAACCCATTAGATGTTTGATTTAGCCATGTAATAATTAATTTGAAAATATAATAATTTAATTTAATCAAAATAATTATAATATTTATAATATAATAATATAATATTTATTTTGGTTATTTAAGATCCAGAATTTCTGGACCACATGAGCTAGTATTCTATGAAATCTCAAGTGATTGGAAAAGTTTCTGACAAACTCTGTAAAGCAGAGCTTTCAAAAATCACTCATAACCGTCCACTCAATTTATTCCTTTCGCTCCTTTACTCTGCATCTGCTCATCTTTGCTCTTTTTTCGTCCACTTTCATACTCCTAGTAATTCATTTCTTATGCTATAGCTAATCCTCTGTAATATTAAAACACACATTCTACTCGTAGCTACCATGAAGACCAGCCCGGTTGTGAGCGTTCTGTTCTGCACTCCCTTCGATTTGTCAGTCGTCTTCTTGGGAACCACGAAATGACTGTCCATACCTCAGTCTTCGTCCGGAGCATAGCTGCATTCAGTTCCAAGATCACAGTAATCAGATGAAAAGATCTTTTCAAGCATGCAAAAGTTATTAAGCCTCTTCTGTGTTGTACAATTTATTATGTAGGAAATGGATCAAGCTGTTCTGTGCTTCATCTAGTACTGCTGACATGTGCTACATGCACAAACATTCTTGTGATGGGAATGACCCATCCTGGGAAAGGAGCTCCACTTGCTCTCAATAAATCTCTTAAAGTCTGCCTGACTGACAAGCATACAAACAAGCTTGTACAAAGTTGGAATATTCTTCATCTTGGGGCAAGAATAAGAGCTGCAAATCTACATACTGGTCTTTTGACATGCAATAACCATGCTAATTTTCAAATATTTAAGTTTTATAGATTTTTAAGACAGCAACTAAGTCCTTCAGCCCTCAGTGACTAATTCACGGGTATTTTGGCTACTATGGTAATTGCACAATGAATCATTAACAAGTAATGCACAGAGATTATTAAACACAAGAAAACTGAAATAGTAGTAGTTTGCTGAAAAATGCCTTTTCAGATCATGGCAGTAGGTTCCACAGAAATTTAGAGAAAGGCAGTAAAGCTCCCCACTGCAAGAACAACTATAAAGAAGAATCTTCTAATTAACAGTGTTTAGCCATGGTTGAAAATTTTGTTTCTGCTCTCCCTCACTGACAACCGTAGAAATCAGGATCTTTAATATTTCATTAAGTTATCTGTATGAAACATTATAACATAACTCAATTTTTACATGGCAAGAAGGAAAAAAAACAGATAAATCAAAAGAATCTCACACTAATAAAACAGGTTAGCCTCAAAAACACTGCCTACTTGGTCCATCAGATGATACTATTTAGGGTATATAATACCGAAAGGGCAATCTGATAATCACACTAAAAGCAATTTCAAACCAGACTACTGCTGAAAAGTCAATTTAACTTTCCAGCTATATAAGACTTTGTTATTGCTATTGTTAATTATTTCTCATTTAATGGGAAATTGGCAACAAGGTCCCCAACTGTCATTTTAAATCTGCAATAATATCATGTGAAGCTTTTCGTCCTTATTCCCAAGTCCTGGATTATCAGAGCTAAATGGCAGCTCCAGCATTACAAAAGCTCAGGGGCAGGTACTGTTACACAAATTGCCAATTCAATTAACAGTGTGTAAATGCTCCACTGGCAGGCTGAGGGAAGGACAGCCATTTTGGCAAGTGTCATTCCTAATTTATCAAACTGTCAAACCTTCCACTCAGGTGCCTGCGGTCACTGTCTGCCTCTTAATGCCACGTTGTAAAGCTGCAGGAACCGTTCTTGTAGCTTGACAAGGCACAATACTCAAAACTGATTTTAAAATCAAATGTACAGTTGTCTTAATTATTCTCCGTATAAATGATGTTTTAATTACAAAATCAGAGTGGGAATATTCAATCAAGATCCAAGATTACATGTATATGTAAGGAGGAGTATCAAAGCTTGATGTCTACCCTGTTTTCAGAGGTAGCTATTCAATTTTACTTAATTCAGTATAATTTGTGATTACATGCAAATGCCAGGTTTCTAAATTGTTAATAAAGCTGCTTCAACAACTCTCCTTTATGATTTTTCATCTAACTCTACTCTTGGTTCTCACCAAGCCACTTGGTGTGAATACCTTCCAGGGAAAAGTCAGCCAGGAGGACTCCGCATCAACAAAATTTTACTCTTCCCTGGCCTTCCTCCCTCAGAGGTACCGACCCCTTTACATTTTATATATTTTTTAAAAATGTCATTTCAGAAATAACAGGTTACAGGGCTTTTCTGTCAATGAGAAAAGCTGAATAACTTTGCATGTGAAGGCCTCTGCTCGTTCTTTGTTCCTTTGCTTTTGCCTGCGCTGACAGACACAACATGCAGAAGCTACGGCGTGTGCGGCCGAGCGGGGCTGCCCTGGGCGCGCGCGCTGTGCCGAGCGCGGCGCTTGCAGGACACTAGCAGCGCTAACAGTGCGCCCATTATGGACCTCCGGAGGGTTACGTCAGAGCATCTACAAACGTTTGCTTTGGCGTTGAACGCTTGCCGAGCGTGAGCTGGAGAGCGTTTCACTTAAACCAAGCTTAAATTGGCTGGATCATTTTAAAGAAAATGGAACTAAAACAGTAAAATGCCAAATCATAGCCCATTCAATGTCTTCTGTGACTCCTGCAAGTAAAAATGAACAAAATACAGAGCAACAAAGAAAGTCCATAGTGGATAAGAAAATGACCTGTTTCATCCTAAATTCTGCGATTAGTCTCTGAACGGCATGGGCCAGCAGGAGACGCTCCAGAGAAAGACGAGACTAAGTAGTTATGTAGTAGATAACATTAGCAATAGTTTTCTACTTAAAACAATTGAGTTCTTAAAAGCATGAACCTGTACTCAGCTGTGTTCAAAAAATGCACTTTTTTTTTTCTTGTTAGCTCATTTTACTTAGGTATTTATTATCACAGCAGGAGCAATCTGAATACTTTTCCTGGGACTCCATGGTATCATCTCTTAAAAATGTGTTTTGTGAAGGATACAGTATATCCAGATAGCAATGTAGTTCAATTGTTCCATCACATTTTAGAGTGAGGATTAATTGTTTTTAGAACAAATACTTACATGCCTGGAACAGGCATCGTTAAAAACACTCCATTTGGGATTCAAAGTATCCATTTTTCAGCTGTGTGCCGATAGGGGTGAATGAAGAAAGTGCTCTGGAATACTGGGAGTGAAACAGGGTTTACTGAAATAATGAGAAGGAATTCAACACTTTGGCACAAACCAACTATTTGAACTAAAGTTGACTTCTGAAGCTTTTAAGGATTGGTTCTAAATCAAGCCAAAATTGTTTATAAAGCTCTTCAATAGATCTAAGAATGTGCACTTTATCTAATGCGCCATGAAATCAAGGGGACTGATCTTAAATCCTTTACCTGCCCTATTGCGGTCATATCAATGAAGAGGTATTGTATCACTAACTGAATCCAAGTGCATACACGTTACAAAAAAGCTAACATTTGAAAATAGTAAGGTAGACTACCTCCATTAAGTCACTTTTCACAACCTCACAAGAGTACAAAACCAGATCAAACTTTGAGGTCTAATGAGAGAGACTAAAAATAGAGTTCCAATGAAGTTACAAAAACACACAGACACCTAAAAAATCTACTTGTTCAAAATATTTGCACAGATCTGACTTTTCCTCCACAAAATGTTGCCTAATATTGGTAATATTGTTACACTGCCTATTTACCTTCCTTTGTGTAAATCTAGCTCTTTCAGTGTATCACTTCATTCAGTCAGATAGCATAAATACTCCTTTGGAACATCAAAGTGTGAGAAAGAAGAGGCAGGAAAAACTCTAATATCTTAAATCAGCAAAATAAAACAGCTGTTCCTAAGGCTATACATTGAAAAGTTTATTACCTCTATAGATTTTGAATAAGAGTTCAGAAAATTACATGCAATAGTTGAGAGGAAAAAATGCAGTGCTGCACAAAAAGCATCATATACGACCCCAAGAAACATTCAAAAACTCTCAAGTAAATAAAACATGATTAGATCATAGATTATATTGATACTGAGTTCTAGCCAGAAATCTATGGTAGCTCTAGCAGTTATCAAGAAATAAAAAACACATGAATGCAGAAGGCTTTCTTGTTAAAAACAAAAAACAAGGTAAAACAGTTTTCAGGACTCAGACTCTGAGAGTCCTAACCTGCAGGCCAAAATGGACAGCCTATGAAGCCTAAGTAATTCTATGTGGTTGATTAAAATTAGGTGAAAAGAACAGATAATAAACAGTTTTGTATCTATGCGATTATTCCAACTCAATTTTATTTTCCGAACATCAATTTAGCTAGCACTGTGATTCAATAAACCGGTGTGCTAGGGCATTAACTTGAGCTGTGCAAGAAGTTGAATATCAATCCATATTATAATCAGGGAATTCAAATGATAGATTGTTCTAGATCTGAGTTTCTCCAGTCAAGAATATTTGCAGGAGATGAGAATGAATACTTTGACTTTGAGAGATAAAATAGATAC
>JAWLRI010000215.1:5871865-5884605 GCA_034781795.1 Crypturellus tataupa
AGAACAGATAATAAACAGTTTTGTATCTATGCGATTATTCCAACTCAATTTTATTTTCCGAACATCAATTTAGCTAGTACTGTGATTCAATAAACTTGAGCTGTGCAAGAAGTTGAATATCAATCCATATTATAATCAGGGAATTCAAATGATAGATTGTTCTGGATCTGAGTTTCTCCAGTCAAGAATATTTGCAGGAGATGAGAATGAATACTTTGACTTTGAGAGATAAAATAGATACAGATAACAATTCGTATGTATTTAATCTGATCTCTATGCATTACAAGACTTTGCTGCATCAAGACTAGCCTTTTTAAGAAAACAATTTACTGTACTGAAAAGCATCTTGGTCACTGTAGAACGATAGGAGCTTCTACACAGAGAAATCTCAGGCAGCGGCATAGAAACTGTAGGCATCATGAGGCACCAAGTGCTATATAATGCCACTTTGGGACAAAGTTTAACAGCAGTTGTTATCGAAGAACCATATTGCTTATGTTACCAACTAAACATTCCTAATTCAGAAAACATATTAACATGGTCAGTTTTATACAGAAGAATTATCCAAACTACCTTCAGAATAACTACTTTGGATATGAGCAAACTAATCAAAAATCAGCCAGGAGCTTACTGTACACTAATGTCCACAAGCAGGAAGTTGAGAGTCCAGTGCAGACTCCTCTGCATCTTTCCCTAGAGTCTGATGTTGAGTTACTCACCACAAGGTATACTAGGGTGAAGTACGAGTACAGCCACAATACCTCTGTGTGGCAAGGACTTGGTGAGCAGCTCTCCACTTCCATAAAGCTCTCCACTCTCATAGAGTAGTTCTGCACTTTCTCCCGGATTCTAAAATCGTTGGGTTACGAGCATGCTTGCTGGATGCTTAAACTGAATGAAAATCTCACCTAACATGTTTCTCAACTTTGCCCATGGACACATCATTCAGAGTGCTAGGTATAAAATATGCTCAGAAAGGTTATGAGGAGAATGAAGGACAGCAGAAGATGATAAGATCCACTGTTACTCAATGCCATATTCATCTTTTTCCCCCCAATGCATATACAGCTGCCTTCAGTTTAAATGTGCTAAAAGAGCAGGCTCCAACCTTCTGCCTGCCTCATGCCTGTGTTTCTGGCTCTTCCTTGTTCCAGCACCAGCGCCTGCACAGCTGCACAGAGAGCCACACTGGGCAATTAGGGGACAGAAAATTACTTTTTCTTTGCATTATTTTTCAGCTGGATGGGTTAGTCATCTGCTAAACATGCCATCACACATTCATGCTGGCATAACAGAGAATCATGTAACAAGGAATGCAGAGGAAAATGGGATCATCCTTTCTAACTACAGCTGCAATCAGTAGGATTTGTTTCTTTAGCAAAGAGGCCCCAGCATCACAATAAGTTGCCTGGGTCTCCCAGATATCCTTTCATCAGAAATGGGAGTGTAGTAAATGTTCCAGTATCATCCAGTGTCAGACAACAACAGAGTACCTTGAAATGGTTTTCATTATGTTTAGCGCCAAGTATCAGAGAGAAGATATCTCAAAGTATTCAAGTAAAATCATTTGTGGCATTACTAAAAATGTACCTAGAGCAAACCCATTTTGGCTTTGACAGTAAGCAAAATTAATAATCATGATGTAAGATTTGGCTAAGTTCTGCCTCCAATTTTAATATAGCAAAAAGGCAGCATTTGTGCACATGGAACATAAAAGAAGCAAGTACATAAAATATCGTTAATGCTTCTTTTTGCTCTTTCCGCGCCATCTCTGCTTCTAATCCAGAAAAACATCACTACTTCTTTCCTAATTCATGACAAAAACACAGGCACAGATAAGAAGGCACAGAAGTAGGTACAGAAGAGAAATGGACTAAACAGGGTTGCCCACTTTTAGATTTAGCATGCTTTCTCTAGTCTTTGCTTTTCTTTAAGCCATCTGCCATTTCTCCGTATAATCCCAGCCCACAATTCTTTGAAGTTGTTCTGAAAAGGCACCTCAGTATCTGCAGTGCCTCAGGTAAGGCTGCATGTGCATGTAAAAACAGGAACCCACTAAACATAGTCAAAAAGGCATTTTAAAATGCATCCAGGTAATTTGTAGGAAAGTAAATGTGGCAGTCGTAGTTGGTTTAAACATCTAGTCAAATACATACTTTGCAGCAGAGCCATGAATTAGATGAAAAGGTCCTGAAAGAATTAACTTACTGCACACCAGGGAAAGTCTTGTTTCACAGGATACAAGCAGGTGCTACCTTGGCTGACCGGATGGTTCACAATACGCTACGCATGCAAAACCACTGCACAATCATAGTCTATGTTAGATCTAAAACAGTCTTGAGTGCCTCGGTTACCTTTCCATTCTTTGCACTAGTGGGAGAGATTTGCAAAAATGTCTAGTGGGTGCTGGAAAGCCTTCCTACACCAGCCAGGGAGTTTGGCTGGCCTGCAGAGAACAGGCCCTCTTCCTGCCCTCTCTTGCTTTTGTAAGAGGCACTGCTAACCCAGTCCTTTACTTACACAAATACAGTCAAATATGCTGAGAAGAGGAGGAGGGAGGAAAGGTTGGTTCCTTTTCTCACACTGTCCTGAATATCCTAATGCTAGTCACAACCTTGCCATGAAAGAACAAATTAGAGTAACAGATGTCCATATATCAGTAAGGTGACTTCCCTCCCTATTTTTATTTTTTATCACAAGTGGTGAGTCTGAAAAGTCAAAACAAAATTAAAAAAAACTCTGCAGCATCTGTCTCAGCAGAGTTCAAGCTGGCTGACAGTTCCTTACACTCAGAAGCTGAGAATGATGCTATAATTAAAATTTCATGAACAAGGGAAAAAAATCTATTTTGTTTCGGAGAAGTGGTATGAAAGTATACAGAGAAATACCAAATGTGGCAATTTGAGTTTCGTCGCTTGCCCTGCTTTAATGATTAAACTTAAAAATCCTGAACAAAATTATTGCTAGCAACACCTCCTAACTTCACTAGTAACGAGCGTCACCTCTGCTGCCCGTGGAAGCAGGTCGAACCCACGACCAATGCAGGGGTGGCCACAGGTCCAGAACCACTCTGCATTCTCATCTGTTGGATAACTGAGGATTAAACTCCTCCTGTCCTTGTCACAGAATTTATACTTAGCCCAGTTAATATTCAGCCTAAAAAGAAAGAAAAAAAAGGCAGGAAAAAGTGAATAATTATTTCAAGATGAAGGGAAAAGGCAGTAGGAGTTGGAGGCGTTCAGCTGGCACCTGTGCTACCTTCTTTTTGTTTTTTTTTTTGTATTGCATGCATTGCTTTCTACTGAATTTCAGTCAACTCCATGGAAGACAACACCATCCGTCTTATTTCATCTTTTAACAAGGACTTGATGAGGTGACACAGGACTGATTCTTAAAAACACATTACCTGTTATGTGAGGCATTGTGTGACAGGGAGAACTATCTTCGTGACAGGCACCTGACAGCAGATTTGTTGATTTCATGGTCACTTCATTTAAAGTAACAACAGGGTGAAATATGCCATCTGATAATCTGTTTGAATGTTGACTGTGAAAAGCACTTAACATTTCTGCCAGCTACTACTACTACTACAGAATCTGTTCTTCAATATGTGCTGTTTTTCCAGCCTCTTTAATAATTATAAGTCAGAACCTCTTATCCTAGATTAAAGGGTGAAAAAAATAAAGTTTTTTTAAAAGTCACCTTAGAAGTCCAGTGTTGCTTTATGAAAACAAGGACATTCACATAAGGAGCAAGTTCAGAGTGTGACACAGGCTAAGACTGTTGCCTGCGAGATGACTAGCTGCCCAGGGACAGTGGTTGCTCCTGAATTATACAGGTAAGTTTGGGATAGATATGTAGGTTTTGTCTGTCAGCCTTCTCCCATGTAAAAGTTTAATTCCTGATACTTATGATCAATTTTCTACTTAATTTTCACTAATATGTAATGGTAGCAAAGCAATAATGACTTATTCCAGGAAGGGGCTACACTTAATTCTGTTGTTATAATAACACATGGTGAAATTTTAGTGAAGAAACTGGTATTATCAGTAAGCAAGACAGGAATTCCAAAAATCAGAACAACAGTTTCAGCAGTCGCTTAGATGCAGAGCTCGTAACACAAGACAGCTGAACGATCCAAACCTACTACCCAATTTCTGGCAGCTGAATGAATGGGTGAAACTCTTGTTTGTTTTGAAATAAGTTTGGGATAGACAAGAGATATTTTTAGATTAATTTGGCAGCATGAGGGATAGGTCAAAAACTGTCCTTAAGCAGAGCCACTGTCATATAAAAATGCACAATATGCACAAATTAAAAACTCTTAATTTGAGCAGGGCTAAATGAGACGAAGTCTAACAAATCAGTGCTGAATCCCTCTCTTAATTAACACACACTCACACGTTGAACTCTCCTGTTGATTTGTGCTAACCTCCTGAAAGCCTGATGAAGAAATACCTTGAATTGATATGATTTAAGCATTTTAAAACCACATTAAATATGAACCAGAAGCAGGCTGGTTAAAATTTACACTTTCCCTGAAAGATTTTTGACACGTTCAGTGCTTGTGAAAGCTGAGGGGATGACGGCCCTAGTCAAATACAGTTGAGTGAGCAGACTGCGAGCATCCCACATTCCACCTCCAGTGCAGTTCAACCGTGACGTGGAGGGACCTGCCTTCTCTTTTACTTCCCCCCCAACACACACACTTTTATTTATTGTCTCCCAAATATTTTATTAATTAATTCTCGCTCTTTGTTTTTTTCTTCTTCTTCTTCTTACAGCACTCTTAATATTTTCCCAACGCAATTTAACTTAAATTCACCTGGTCTTTTTATTTAGAACAAAAATTCTGACAAGTTGACAGGTAGTCGAAGAATATCACAGGCATCTTATTCTTAATCTATGAAGATGTTATCAGAATCATTTTATGTAGATTTGTTTATTTTTAAATCTACTTTACTCAAGAAATAACCTCAGGGGGTCAGGTTCCCATCTCGTGGGATCATGTCAAAGGCAGCAGAAGCATGTATTTGAGAACTTCACCGTGGATTATGAATATTGTTTGTATAATAAGAACATTCTGCATGCTATTTTACGGCACTGCAGACTCCACTTTCTTCCATGCTAAACTTCAGCTACATTAGAAAGAACAACTCTCAGTGATTTCACTCAAATAGCTACTGTCAACTTGAGATCCAGTCAATTAAAAAGGAACAAAAGGCAAAACAACAACAAACAAAAAGCCCCATCAGGTGCTAAGTCAACCCCTGCACTCCACTTGCCAATTTCGGTGGTTCTAAAACCACATGCTCTGCTATTAAGGGTCGTTTCTCTCTTTCCCCTCATTGTGCAGAAAAAAACAACCCTCGCAGAAGCGGGCAGAGAGCTAAGCACAGGGAAGCCATCTGAGCAGAAAGAGCTTTCTGAAGTGCCTGCGAGGAAGGTAAAGGAACCCGGGAGAACACATGAAAGAGGGGGAAAAAAGAAGTGTATTTCTTAATCTATTTCACTTAGAGTACTCGCTGGAATTGCTAAGTCTCTACAGATAAAACATTTACAGAGAGAAATGTACTTCTGAGGTCTGTTATGCCCCGTCAGACGCCAGCTCTGTAGCAGGGTTTGGAACGCCGTGGCCGGATCGCAGGGTGCAGGTGCTGGCGGGCCGCATGGAGCAGCATCACGCACCGCTCCGGGCACCGCGCCAGGACAGCCGGCCAAGCGAGGTCACTCACGTGCCCGGGGATCTTCCGGTGGCAGCGAGCCAGCCCTGCTGCTCTTATGATTCCTGTGCCCTGGAGCCCCCCTCCCTCTTCAGCTCCTCAGAGGAAATAAGGAATGAGGCCCGTCCAAAACGCCAGGCTGAGGCGTCAGCACCCCCGGCAATTTCAAAAGCCACAGCGGTATCGTGCCTCTGTACAAATACATATCCCAGCCCCAAAACTGTGCTCGGTTTCCCAGCTGTCAGGGGAGATCCAGGCTAAATTAACTTGACTGACCAAATTGGAATTACAGTCCATGTTGAACTCAGTGAAAAAATACGCAGTGTTTACAGCCTTGTTAAGCATACAGGCATTAAAAGTCAAATACCCCAAAGGCTTTGCAACAAGGACAGGCAGCACGGGCCACCTTTATGAGATACTGCCAGCTTTTTGCCTACCAGTCCCCAGCATTAAGCTCCTCTATGAAGCCTCCCTCCACGAGGGGAAAGAGGACCAGGCTTTCCATCACCACATGGCAGAACGCAGCACTCCCATCTCTCTGCCATCTGCAGGATATTGAAAATGAAATGCAAACAGCAAAGGATTTCTAACACGAGGGGAACACCTGATGTATGAAGTTATTCAAGCGCCAGGAATGTGTGGCATTGCACATTTGCACTGTCACCGCCTTTGTCGAAAAGGATTTCCCTGACCTTTTCTGTAACCAGCAAACAAATAAGCCCTATCTCCCAGCAGGAGAGAGCCCCTGCTCCATTAGATCATTAAGCAGCTCTATTCAGACTCCCAGTCTCCTGTCCTTGGCCCTGAAGAAAGAGCTGGCACTGCTCCAAGCAGTCAGATCGCGGGAAGGCAAACGCGCTTTCGTACAGTACAGCTTGAAATGTCACAGCAGGATGAAAGTCGCGGAACAGACAGCAGCGAGGAAAAGATGTGGTGCTACACAAGGGGTAGTGTTCCAACAAGGAAAGGCTGGTGTTTCAGTCTGCCAAACAGCGTAATGACTCATCCAGGCAGAAAAATATTACCACCATGGGAATATTTGGAACGTCTCAGTCTGAGAGTAATTAGGGACTAAACTACACTGGCATGCTTCAGTGGTGAAATGAGAAAATAAGCAATACCTCTGTCAAGTTCTGATTGGCGAGTATTAAATGAATACAGGCTTCTATCGCATCTGACCACAAACTAGGAACTTAGCAGACTGTCAGAACGGAGGAATATTTCCACTTTTGCATAAAATACGGCGGCAGAAAAAGACCTGGTGAAGTGAAAAACGTTACAGTCGGCAGTAAGAGTTTTAAGGAAAATCATTACCATGATTATATAATTTAATCCTTGTAACAGGCATTTGCACATAGCGTTTTCAACCTCTAATTACTCTGTCTGCAATGGAATAAAAGGGGGTAAGAAGAGGATGGGCAAAAGCGGCAAATGCTGACAGTTTCATTTTATTAATAACTACTGTATACAAATCACTAAATGAAAAGCACAAATGTTTAATGGATATAGGTAATGGAATTATTGTGCTACTTATCGGTTGTAAAAATGTAAATACTTTGGCAAGAAGGACAAATGTTAATTTTTATTCTTTTGTATTTCCAACTCGTGCACAATTTGTATTCATTAAGCAATGCAAAAGGCCTTTTTTCTTTATAATTGTAAAGTGACATTATAATTAAATTGTATAACCTCCGCAGCATCTGCAATTTAAAGGATCACTTACAAGCTGGCTGGACAAAGTGCACCACATTAAACCACAAAACTGAGTTACACATCAATAACCCTTCATTCCAGTGGCCAGGTCAGAACCTCAGCAACATGGGAAAAAAAAATAGATTATTCAGAGTAAAAGGTTTAGAAGGTCACCAGCAAAACCGCTTACAAGATCAAAATTCCCGGGGTTTTTTAAGACTGCATATGCCAAAACCTGCAGTGACACCTGTTTGACTTCTTTCAGCAGGACAGACACTTGTAGTTTGGCTGAACTAAGCACAGCTTCCCAAATTAAAAGGAAGGGCAGCACAAATTACCTCTCTACACAATACGAACAACTCCCGTTAGAACAGGTTAATAAACTCTAATAGATGTACAGGTTAATATAATATGCAACTATTGACACAAACATAAATATAAATTTCCAAGAAAATAACCTACTTTAGTAAAACTACCTGTGCAATAAAAATTAATGAACTCCAAATGATTCTGCACATCTCCACCAAATTGCATTTTCAGGCTCACATCTTCAGGACATGCTGGGTGGTTTGATGCATTCCCACAATTCATCTTCCTGCTAAGCCAATTTTAATTTAAATGCAATTAAAGGCTCAAAATGAACATTATGTATTAGATAAAGCCCTGAATCTGCAGACTATCATAAATATGATTTTCAGAAAAATTAATTACAAGCCATTAGGGTACAAGTCATCTTACTGCAAATGTTGAGTTAAACTGCAGAATCAGTTTGTTCCTTCCATTAAATGTTAAATACTGATTTTAAGCTTTGCTCCATGTTAATGGCAGTAGGTCAGCATAAAAGAAAAAAAGTGTTTCTGAAATAATCCTCAGGGATTGTGGAGATTTATTATTTCACATTAATGGGAAAACATGTATTCTCTGTACGTACTTTCAAACAATGAGTTTTTGAATACTTTTCGTTGACTTAAAATAATAAACTCTGCATATTCTTCTTTCACTGCATATAACAGATTTGTACAGAAGATAAAGCTGGTGTATAACCAACTATTTCAATGCAAATCAATATATGTTGTGTTCTGTTTCTGCTTAGTAGTTAGAAGAGTCACAAACTACGCAGAGATGTCTGCATAATGAACAGTGCAGACCTGATATGAGAAGCTTCAAGAAACTTAACCAAGAGCTTGTTTTTATTGTCACTTGCTACAAGGTCTAGCCTGAGGATTCAGCGCAACCAGAGCATTCAAGCAGCAGCTGTGAAAAACGCTGGTTTTGCGTGGAAGCTTTACTAAAGGCAAAACTGCAACTTTTTAGATTCTCTGGACAGAAATTCACAAATGTGCCTGTAACTTATCAATCTGTGACATTTAGCAGGATGCAGTCTAATTTGTTCTGTATATCTATGTCTATACGTAAGGATTTCAGAAACAGCAGTTGTATATCATACACTGTAAAAAGTATATCCAGCATTGCACAAAGATATTAGCACATCTCTCAGTGCCGAAATCAGTTTCCCAAATTCGTAACTTCTGAATCTCATTGCTAGCTGTCTTTTTAACACCATCACATAGTTACCCCATTCTTTCCACAAGATAACTCACAATAGATTCAAAGGAAAACTGTGCTTAATCCCTCTCTCCTAAATTCACATATTTTATACACAATATGTCAAAATTATGTATTTTTTCATTAATTTCTGTTCTATCATTAAACAGAAAAGCAGTGACACAGTTGGTGAAATTCAGCCATTAATCTCATAATAATTGTTTATAAATGTTCAGGCTACACTGAAGAGCTGAATGCATCACAGGCAGTTGAGGGGGTCAAGGTAACTTTAAAAAAATAAATCCTTATTAAATTCCTTTTTCGAAGCTTTATTTTGTGATCTCATTCAAGTTAGGCACCAATCCTGAAACTTACGCCTTCACCTTCTGCACACTTGATTCAGCTCATTTTATCTGCTGAATATCAAACGTTTCCACATCCAGTTCTCCATCCTAGCCTTCCTCCAGCTGCCAACTACTCCAGTCCTCCGGGGGACTGTGTGTGTTTGCTTCAATCCATTTATTGTCCTTTGCTTGTCTACCTGTGTCCCTAGACACTAACATACTCACGTCTGGATATTAGCAGATAACCTCCGTGTAGTGGAAGTTTCATGAAATATACGGTCATGAAGCTGGATGGTAGTTATTTTAGCTATTAAAATTCTTATTTTTAGCACATTAGTATCCAGTTCTCTAATTTCAAGAAAAGAAATGGAGAGGCATTACATTCTACAGTTATTGGTAAAATGCTTCATATGTTTCTGGATCTTTCAGCAACGATACTTTGAAGAGAGCAAACCTTCCGTGAAATAAAATCTGTGGCCTGTCTTGACAATTTCATAAATGGGAGCAATGGCTAAATTCAATGAACGCACAAGACAACAAGCTATTTCTCTAATAGCTCTAGTTTTCACTGGCATACAGTTCTTCTGTAAATGTTATGGCATGATACATCTACAGAAACCCAACAGGATGTTTTTCATGATGTGGGATGTGACAGCAACATATGAACACAGAGACACTCGAAAATAGTACCCACTACTGGGTGGGTGGAAGGAGCATAAAAGCTTTACTCTAAACCACCACAGTGTGGCATTGCTCTATGGGGCAAAGAAATTAACCACTAATACTGTTCATTAAGATAAACTGCACATAGCTCATCACTCCCTTGAATTCTCATAACTGATAAAACTCTCAAAAACTAATTTTAATGGGATCTATTGCAGTTTTCACATTTTTATGAATCCCTAACTAGTATTGGGAACTTGTTTGGGATTGTTTCTAAATCTTTTAGTGCACATGGCTGGAAAAACAGGAGATTCAGAAAGCTGATCATGGTCCAATACCACCATCTGGATTTTTTCCATTGGCTTCAGTTTACTGTGCATCAAGACATTGGTTAGTTAAACCTCTCAGAATAGCCTGAATACATCCACTCCACAAACTCCTTCTTAACCTTTGAATTTTAGAGTATATCCCTGTATGCTAGCAAAGACTAAGTTAAAAATAAAAGGTTTGGATGGTCACAAGTAGAACCACTTACAAGATGAAAGTTCCCTGGGTGCAAGACTGCATTCCCTGAAACCTGCAGTAGCACATTTGACTCCTTTCAGCACGACAGACACTTGCCGTTTGGCTGAACTGAATGCAATTCCTCAAATTAAAAGGAAAGGCGAGCAGAACACCTCTGTGCACCACACGAGCAAGCTTCATTAGGCCAGGTTAACGAACTCCTGTGACCCACTGCCTGGTGATGGGATCTACTCTTTTTTTTCACTACAGGGCCTGAAACTAGGAGTCTAGGAGTGAAGTATCTATTACTGAAGATAGAATACTCTGGAAGGCAAGAAAGAAGGAAAAAGAGGAAAGGGGAGGGAGATTCCTGCATTCACCAGTGAGTTGCCTCTAACCTTGCAAGACGTGCGTATGTCTATGCGAGAGCGGAAGCAAGACAACGCACCACATCCAGTACAGGGAATAAAATGGACATACAGTGAGCCATTGTCCAGTTTTAAAACATAATCCCTTTTCACTGCTTACTGCTCTTTACCATTAGATTTTTTGATTCCCAAGTAGCTCAGCGACTAAAGAGGTGGAAAAAGTCAAGCTCTGCCAAGCTTGGCTGCCCAGGAAGCTGCCGAAACCATGAGGCTCCCATTCAGCACAAGGTCTTTGCAGCAGCAGTGCAAGCCCCCAGCCTGGCAGTGTGCTCAGCACCGCGCACGCTAACAAACGCGCTGCTCACTAAGGGGCACGCAGTGCTGCACAGGGTCTCACGCCAGCCGCCACAGAGGTATTTTGTACATAAAGATATTTTGTACATTCACTTTCACTGCAAATTTAAAACACAAGTTACTTTATGCTTGCCTCATCCCTGCTTCTTACCAGTGCTTAGGAAGTTGTCCAAGGCCACTTCTCTGGCCACTCCCAAGTCCATTTCATTTGCTTTTTGCAGTATATTAATCAATTTACACTCTGACTCCCAAACTCAACCCTTTAAGTCTCAGGCCTCCCTCAGCCTCCTACCACACTGTGCAGTTCAATCTCCTTTCACACCACACCGTTTTTCAGCAGTTCCTACCTATGAACAAAAATCTTTTCTTCAGTGCCATGACCCTTACCTTTCTTTGAATGGGTAAGACATATCATCTGAAGTATTATTAATGAGTCTTTCCTAAAATCTTGCCCTAGGCTTAACATATACATTTGCAAACACTCTACAGGTACACACACACTCAGAATCAGCCTAGCTTTCTAAATAGTCAAGGTTTTCTCCATACATTGTGCTTTTCATGAAATTCTGCAGTTCTCAGACCAGAGACACTGCTGAAGTTCCCAACATTACTGCAAACCACAGGAGCTCATTTCTACCTTAGTGAGAAATTTCTCAATAGAATAATAATATTTTAGATTTTGCCAAAGATATGAGTAAATTCAACACACAGTGCCCTCTTAAACAAAAGTATTCCAGAGGCAGATTCACAAGAGTAATGAAAGGGTTTAAAACTGTTGTAATTACTTTTTTTGGGGGTGGGGGAGGGGGGGGGAGAGGGAGAGGGGGGTAATGTTCTTTATTTTGTATATAAACATTCCTTTTTGTCTTTTCTGGAAATCTATATGAAATTATATCAATAGGTTAATAAAAACAATTTGAAAAATACTAATTTTACCTCAGTACACTGGAAGACAACATAAAAAAGACTCAAAAGATAAAAATAACCAGCAAAGAATAGGTCCTGATAACCTCTAAGTCAGGGTCCGCAGGGGCATCCACTGCTTAGCTCATGCATCTGCCTAAACACATTAAGAATTGAGACCTTTTCTGAACACCTTCCGAGTATGGCCTGAAGCCATTCAGCTGTGTCAGGGTTATTCTGGGATGTTTTACACAACTATTTTCCTTTCAGCAGGGGTCTATTAAGCTTAGTATCATTCCCACACACACACACATATGTTTGCCTACTCATAAGATAGATTAAAAACCGTATCTCCTGATGGGACAAGCTAAACTAACAAATGGAAAAAGATGAAGCAATCTTCATTGGCTGACCTCTGTTTTGTTGTTAGGATTCCAGATGGCTTCTCTTACAGTAAACAGGTTAAATAACGTGACTATTTTTACTAGATAAATTCTAGTAAATTCTAGTAATTTACTAGATAATATCACTAAAATAGAAAGGTCTCATTTGACATAAAAAAGAAGAAAAAGGGAAAAAGAAAAAGAAAAAGAAAAAGAAAAAGAAAAAGAAAAAGAAAAAGAAAAAGAAAAAGAAAAAGAAAA
>JAWLRI010000215.1:5884705-6026233 GCA_034781795.1 Crypturellus tataupa
CATGTGCTCTAGGTGGCCCTGCGTGTGCAGGGGGGTTGGACTAGATGACCTCTAGAGGTCCCTTCCAACCTTAGGCAGTCTGTGATTCTGTGATTCTTCCAATCTGTCCCAAAGAATTGGAGAGTGGTAGAGAGTGATTGCAAAGCCTGAAACATTAACTTCAAGCATGGTAGTCTTACGTAGTAGCCCCCATTCCATGGTATCCCCCAGTACCTCACTGCTCATTAGTGTATTTATCATCATAGGATCTCTGTAGCATGGAAGGGAATGAGCAACCATCACGCACACACATGAGCAACGTGAACCCAACACAGCAAGGCAAGCTCACACCTTACTTAAGCTGATCAGCAATTTTGAAATCCTTCAGTTTCCCCACTTCATATATCCTAAAATGTTCCAGTCCAGTAGTAGCCCTGAATGCTCCTATCCCCATCACCTCACGACTTCAGAAAAGTCTGCCGTGATTGAAATTGCCCATAATAGCAGATGTCTGTGGCAAAGTGAGTCCCCTATTGCCCCACCAGCAGGGACTGACCAACAGACATTCATTCATAGATAAGAGAAGACATGGATTCTGGAGCTCTTTAGAGTCCATATGGAGGTAAATCATATTTGGGGATGCTTTCTGTAGCCCTACTTCTCTCTTCCCAATCATTTGGATTGCAGTTTTACCAGCATTGGTCAAGTTAAGGTCACACAGATATTACAGTGGTTGCCTAACATTTTCTCTCTGAACAAGCCTTATAAATTCCAAATATGCCAACTCACAGTAGTGTGACAGGAACTTACAAATAAATAAAATTAGTAAGAGAAAGGGCATCACTTGTCTGCTTTGCTGTAAAATGCCTTCAGCTGTATGTGCTAAGACCCCTATTTGAGAAGTTTTCTTCAGATGTGTAAAGGCCATGCATTAGTTACATTACACAGTCCCTCCTTCCTTGATTTGAATTTGTCATAATTTGAGATGAAGTGAAAAACAATAAAATATATATTTTGCTTCAGTTCTGGTGTCACTGTCAATCATTTTCCTTCATGTTTTTCAGGGCCACCTTTTGAGTGGAAAATCGAAAGAACACTCTGTGAAGCTCTAACCTTTGAACTGGTTACTCCAACTTTTGAACTCTGTTTACGAAGTTGGAATACATTTTGAAATAGTTTGGTTAACAGTAACAAAATCTACATTTATTTTATAAATAAAGATATTTTGCTTGTCTTCGCTAAAAATATCTTCACTATATATTTCCTTCCACTAGTGTTACTGGGGTCACAACATAGCAGTCTGTGCTAAACTGTTTCTACTCTCTAAAACCTACTTCAGATAGATTTATCAAAGGTCACAGCTTACTAGTGTGAAATTGTTATCACCCCTCTATCTAGCTGACAGAAGCAGCTGTGATATATAATCCCAGTTGTAAATTAGTGAAGTTCCATCTCAAGACAGGGTAAGTCACTTACCCTTAACATCACTGGCACATGTACTTCTGCTCTTTGAAAGCACAGAAGTATTCTCCACTATACTGCTGCACTAAGATATCTGTAGCATTGCTTGGTGAGATAGTATCCGGATTTTAAAGTACAGAGATCAAAAGAGGTATGGCTGCTTTGGGAGCCAATGTTCAATGTCTGGTTTATGGAGGTTTGCTTTTGCTTAAGTGCCATAGTAGATGGAATCTACCTCACTCTTTTTTCCCTCTGCCACTCTGGATGTTAAGTCCTCTCCAAATTTAGTAGGAGAACTCCAAGACAAGTGATTATTTGCATCAGCCCTACTTCTAGAACAAGGCACCTGGGAAGCAAGATAACTGAGCAGATGCTTAATATGTCAGGTAACAGAGGCATGGAGTTAAGGACCAGAGAGAAAGTACAACCCTTCCTTCTTCCCCCGCCACTCGCCACATCTCCAGCAATACAACTGCACTTTCATTAACAATTTAATTGAAGCAATTCACTGTCTGTGAATTCCCAAGAGAATCAAATCTGTGTCACACCTGGCCTATTCGTATAGAATAAGACAAAAGAAATATTCAGAAATAGGATAAAGCACATCATTGCTTTCAAACAGAATGTCAAAGAGAGGGCCATATGGCACCTGTGATCCTTTATCTTCAAAATTCAGGACATTATACAGGTTATTTAGGTCTTCTGACAAGGCACTGTGATCTGATTAGATAAAAAGTCTTCTTTATAAAACTACAGAGTATTTGAAACAGTCCTCTCCTTTTTGCAAAGCAAATAGTCTCAATCTCTTCCCTATCCCATCTTGTTAAAATGAAATATAGACTTGACTAAATCACTTTAGATATCATAAGAAGGTGAAACTGACTGTGTCAGAGTGCTTCTACAAAATCACATCATTTTATTTAAAAACACCTTTGCTTTATTAAGAATAGAGCTATGCTGTGTAAATCACAACCTTTAAACTGTGACACTGAAAACAAATTGGAAAAATACATTTGCTTTTCAAATGTGTATTTCTGAAGCTGAAAATATTCTCTGAAAGGCATCCATTGTGTGCAACCTGAAAATGCACAAAATTTAAAAATTAGTTATCACATATTTCTTTCATTTTAAATCCAAAATACACAGCTACAACACTTAGGTAAATTTTGGACACTGCCAAACTACCAATCAGCTATGCTTGAAAAGAAACATCAGTGAGTAAAGTTGATGACAACAGTTTCATTTTTAACACAGAGGAGACAACACAGAGGTTCAGCACTAACAGACACAGAAAGTTGCAATGATATTAACTCTTCCCATTAGATTCTTCCACTTCCCTTATTCTGCTGGAACTCCACTAGCTCCACACCTGCTGCATTTCTCAGTTCAGAAAAAATAGTTTTATCTTTGAAATTTTCCAAGATGATAGGTTATTGAGACAGTAGTAGAGGGCAATTTAGTACTCGGGATAATGGAAGAGATGTCATTACAGCAGAGGGGCTTTTCTTAGAAAAATGTCTGCCACTAAATCAGCCACCCTCTCCCTTTCTTGCCATTCCCTTCTGTAGCTCACAGCCTGCATATATCTTTTACATTCCACAAGAAGAAATATTAAACCAGATCGATCAAGAATCACAACCTAGGTAATACCTTAAACAAATACCTTAAACAAATTTATTCTAGTGAAACATGAGAATATGAGTAAGACATGTCCCAGGACTTGTATTAGATGAGAGATTGATCCTCAGTGGTGAACCAAGGGTCACCACCAAGTAAGACCTCCGGTCACCCAGAGTGCCATAAATAACCATTGTCAGTTCAGCAATACAAAGTGTCACAGATGGAAGAGTACGAGACAGTCCGGGAGGACACATATGGGAATGTTCATATTTTAAAAATGTAAATCCTTCCTGTGGCATCTAATAGCCCCTGTGTCACGAGAACAATGTGGTACACATGGTTTGCAAAGAATGTAGAAAGCAGGATGTAGCAGCTTCCAGATTGTAACATAACTCTACAGTCCTTCCTCTCCCCAAAACTGCTCTGCAGTGCAAGAGGACAGCTGCAAGACAAACAGCAAATGCAACTGCAATAGGAAAAAAAGTCTACTTTTTACCTTCATATCATATTTGGCAGGACCTAAAGCAATATTACCAATGCTTTCTGCATGTTCTACCCTTCTCCTGCAGGGATCTATCTATGTCTCCACTGCTGTAAAACAAGCAAGGACATGAATGACCATGAAGATGCTTTTTAAAGAAATATGCAACTGATTTTCAAAAAGATGGGCAAAAACTGATGGTCTATACTGATTTAATTGAGAATATTGAATGTTTCCTCATTACTATGGAAAGGATTTGAATGGGGTCCCTTCCAATCTCAACCATTCGATGATTCTGGAGTTATAAATACACACTAAGATATAGCAAAGTCTACTGTAACATGAGTAGCTCAGAGCTCTGGTTAAGAAAAATGCAGTTGTTGGTGTATTATGTATGTTAGCTGCAGTCTCTCGTTTGTTGGTATGACTTTTTTAATGACATACGTATCAATTACCAACTCTGCTTTTCTTACTGTTTTGCTGTCTACGAGGGAGATTCATGCCTGACGAGTCCCACTTTATTTTTTCTTGCAGAAAGAATATCTAGAAAATTCTCAGTTTGAGCAACAGTTGTAATTTTTAAAGCTTTACACACATTTAGTCATGTTTAAACATGGATCGTCCCTTCAGTAATAATGCAGCTGCAGAAAGCTGCACGGATTTGCTTCAGTGCAGGCTGTACATTATTAAGGAATAAGCAGGAGGGTGATGAAATAGTTGGATAAGTACTCACATTTGCAGACAGGGGAAAGACAAAAATGTTTCACTTTTTGGAGGGAACTTTTTTAATTTACTATTCAAGGGGGAGTAACGCACGCAGCTATATTTGTCCTAGTTACAGGTTTGTCTGCACACATTAAATAATACACAATTTTGGGGAGCATTTTGGCCTTCAGTTTAGTTTTCTTTGTAATAGAAGATTTAAGTTAAAAGCTGTCTATATGTGCAGAATTATTGACGGCCACTGTGCAGATAGTAGCTCCTACTTCAAAGCTCTCTAGTGGGAATTTCTTATAAATATGCCAGACAATAAACAATTCCTATTCCATTCAGAATTTCATTCCATTTTAAGTTTCATTGTTTTTTTTTTAATTCAGATGATGCACAAACTTAATATAAGTATACACATCAATGCAAAAAAGCTTGGTACAAATCTGAGAAAATATAGTAAAACTAGGTTGAAATTTTCTTGAGAAACCAACAGGAGTATGTCCCCATTCCATTCCCTATCCCTCCCAGTAGCATCCATAATACTAAACCATTAAAAAAATGGTCTGTGATATATGAAGTGGTGAGAGACCTCAGCATTGAACTTATATTGCTCTCATAACCCTTGGGGTGTTTTGTTCATGCAATACCAAATCCAGTGAATTCGACTCATATTTCTCCCAGTCTGTCTAGCACCAGTGTACTATACACACAGCTGGTGTTAGCACCAAGACAGACAGAATTGCCAGTCTACCACAAAAGGCTACACAAGCACAAGGTCTACTGCATCTTTGTCTCCTTTGAGATCATAAAGTAACAGAAAGGGAAGCTTAAGGATGTGGCCATGGCTTACACTGCAGATTATACAGAGACTACATGTTCTAGAGTCGAGGAGGCATGTGCCTGTTGATTCCTTCCATGCAAAGCAGCTCCTCAATGTTTTTTGTGGTCCTATCACATAATCGAGCTCTTACAATACACAGGAATTCACCTATTTGGCGCCTGGCCTCCAGGTTCTTTGACTTATTAGACCATCTGCTACTCCATCTTAATAACATCTCTTCCTGAACAGAAATGAGGCTATTGATCATCATCAAGAATGCCTGGCTATGGAGGTGTTGATAATGAGTTCTTTCTGAGCAGTGCCATTTATTATTTATTGCCAAAACTGATGTGGGATCTACAGAAAAACTCACCCTGGCAGTCAGTTCATATTCATTTTTGATTCCTAGAAGTACAAAAGAAAATTCCTTTTCATTTTCCCTTTCTCTGTTTTTTTTTCTTTCTGATTTCTTTTATATTTGTTTACTTGGCTTTGAGTTGTTTTTATTGAGTTCTTAATAAAAAAAATGTTGCGGGTTTCATTGCAGCATAAACACTAATGGATTTTCTCGCAGTACACTGATTTCTGCAAGACAGAATGTGCACAACAATTTTAAAACAGCATATCACATATACATGACAGCTAAAGTGGGTTGCTTTTGTTTTATCTTGCTGTCTGGCAGGACTCCCTATAGGTGTTTTCTTATAGACTGTGCACAGTACCAGAATGATGAAACAAGAGCTAAAGATAACCACAGGAATACAAAATGCCATTTTCTAGAGTATTCCTGTGTCCTGAGTTGCTCGGGTAGAGGCTTGGCTATGATTAATCACTCCTTATGTTCAGTCACATGATTGAATACACAGAGTGATATTCAGAGCTGGGCAGTGTCTCTTTGAAGGTGAACTTTTCCTCAACTAACTGTTCTGCTTTTCAGGTCAGATGAAGAAAACTGTATGATATGCACAGGCTATTGTTTGTTAAACACAATGAAGAAAAGAGCAATAATTGTGTTCAGTTTTACCTGAGGCAGTTCAAGAACATTTCAATCAGTTAACAAAAAAAAAAAATAAAGGAAATACAGTATGAAGTTTTTCTTTTTATAAAAACAAATATACTGGCCATGAATTCTCCAGTAATCTCCCACCCTCATTCACATGCACTCCAAGTTATGAATATTTTTTTTCTTTAAATGACATTTTAAGGACAGACTGCCAAGCCCATCTGTCCCCTCATTTGCAGTAATTCTTGTTTGCATGAGCTTTCCACATGCTGTTAAATTTTCTGGTAGAGAACAGTTCGTTTTCTCTCTGTAATGGGTTTCCTTTCTGAGAGAATGTTGTCCTCCTACCACCTGGGGAGCTGCAACCTTCACAGAAAATTGGGGGTGCTTAGTATTTCTGAAAAATAACCCAGATGTATGTGAAGTCAGGAACTTAGTTATGAACACTCAGTACCTCAAAGAGTCATGTCTAGCACAACCTAAATGGGCATCTTAAAACAGAAACCAGCATAGCAGAAGTGCAGTTCTGGCCTACGATCTCCCACGGCATTATTACCACTATTTTGACAACTGCCTAATGAATTCCACCACCACGCTTACAAACAAAGCTCCAACCAATATAGATCTGAAAACAATATCTCAAACCTTAAATAGCTACGAAACTGGTAAGCAATACTCAAATAGCTCTGATGACACCACAGACAAGACACAAGATACCAAAGGCCCCTGTAACTGTCTTGAATGATACTGCTGCATGCTTACCTTTTTTTAATATTTTTTTTCTAAAATCCTCTACAACAAAAACTAAGATTTTTAATTGTACAAGAATCAATTAAAAAAAAAAAAAAAAAAAAAACAGACCAAATCATACTCTTCAGTTCCAGAAAAGCTGATCCATAGCTTTTCAAGAAAACCAAAAGACTATCAGATACTGGAAAGCCACTCTTAACTCCCATGGAGGAAAATGATTCACTCGCTCTTAGAAATAGCAACATTTGAAAACTCTCCTTTAGAATAACAGCTAAAATGCATTTTTATCATCCAATCTGTAGTGTTTCCTCCATGTTTTCAGTGAAGTGTAATATGCTGCTGTCTGTTGTAGGACATAAAATGTTATCTAACTGTTATACATTACTAGATTCTCACAGTGCATTTCCTTTGATCAGATATACTAATAACCTGTTCTGCCTGTGGGATAACCAGTTGAAAGAATTTCAAGATTCACTATTTTATGTTCCTCTCTTTCTGTTCTCTTCAGATTTTTCCCTTACATTCTTCGTTTTTCTATTCGCCTGTTGATACTGCCCAAAAAAGGACAAAGAAGACTTTCATTACAGTAAGATTGTATGGGTCAGGCTTACAAGCATATACAAGCATACTAGCATTTATTTTCTTCATGTTTATATTAAAGTTTTTGGAGAGGGGAAAGGATGCATAAATACCAAGAATATTTATTCAAATAAAGGGAAATTAATTTTGGAAAATAATACAGTGCACTACACAGATATTACCATAGCAGAGTCTTTAAATACTTCATAATCATAAACTAACAGTGACTAATGAAGTTAGAGCATTAATTTCTCCATTACTATTACTACATATCTTTTTACTTTACTTTCTCCTTACAGAAGGACACAGAGTGCTCTGCTTTATTCTCTTAATGGCATTCTTTGTACTGCACATAAAGATATGTCTTTACAACCTATGTACTCATGTCTGCTTTACAGAGTATCTGATGCACTTTGCCTGTCCATCTTCAACTTAAATCGTTTCTTGGCAGAACCTTCCACCCCTATCTTTCTCTCTCCCTCTTTCCCTCTCATTCTCAGCTCACACATAATGATGTTCTTTCCTGGCCAGTAGACATCAAAGAACAAATAGTGTTGGTTGCTTCTTAGAATTTGCTCGCTGCTCTGACAGTTAGGTTGTGATCTAACAGACTAAGTGGAAAAAGCTGCCTTTGGGAGACTGTTACTTTCAAGTTTGCCATCTTGGACTTTTTGTACTAAGCATCATAAAATCTGAAATAAATTTCAATTTCTTAACTAATTATGTCTCCACCTCTAAGAATTATATTTCTACATCTTCTTAAAAGATGCTAATGACAACTGCTTTCCCTTGTCCTATTCACTGAACACATGGAAAGGAGTAAAAGACTTAAATCACACTACATGAGATTTAGGATAGACCTTCAGAAGAAAGCCTCTCTGATTCTGAGCACAGTGAAGCACCAGAGGACGCTACCTACAGAAACCAGAGTGGTAGCCATTAGGTGGCAACAACCACTCTTTGATAGACCAAGTGATAAAATTGGTGGAAAAAATGGGTATGTCTTGAGGATAACAGCATATGAAAACAATAAAACAAACATGAGACTATTTGGTTGCTGAGACATCTTTCTATGTGTGAATTAAGAGACTAGATAATTTGAGATCGAAGATGGCATCAAGATGTAGCAAAAGTTATTATACAAGGAAAACATTGGGATTGTGAAAACTATATCTATTGAATGTTAAATTTCTATTAATCCATAGCATAAATTTTAATCTTAACTTTTTAGGGTGTTTTCTGTAAACCTTTCTGTAAACCTAAAGAATCAGGACCAAGAAGCCAGAGATTAAAGAACAGTTTCTTAAAGACCTTATTCCTGATAATAACTACTGACAATAACAAGATCACATCCAGGTGGTTTTTGAATATCTCCAGAGAGGGAGTCTCCACAGCCTCTCCGGGCAACCTGGTACAATGCTGTCACCACCACAGTCAAGAGAATTTTCCATGTGTTCAGATGAAACTTCCTGTGCTTCACTTTCTGTTCATTTCTTCTTGCCCTGTCCCTGAGCACCGCTGAAAAGAGTCTGGTCCCATCCTCTTTACATCCTCCCTTGAGGAATTTATATATATTGATAAGATCCCTTCTCAGTCTTCTCTTCTCCAGGCTAAACAGGCCCAGCTCCCTCAGGGGAAATGTGCAAGGCCCCTAACCATCTTGGTAGCTTTACAATGGACTTGCTGCAGTTCATCTTGTACTGCAGAGCACAGAACTGCATCCAGTGCTCTGGATGTGGCCTCACCAGGGCTGAGTAGAGGGGGAGGATCCCTGCCCTCAACATGCTGGCAATGCTCTTCCAAATCCCAATCTTGACGAGCAAAGCACATTGCTGGCTCAGGTTCACCTTGTCCACCAGGGTGCCCTGGTCCTTCTCCGCGGGGCTGCTCTCCAGCAAGTCAGCCCCAGCTTGTACTGGTGCCTGGGGTTATTCCTCCATATGTACAGGACCCCGCACTTGTTTTTGTTGAACTTCGTGAGGGCACAAGGTCCAAAAGGGATGACTGACTCTCAGCAGCACAGGCTGGGATAAGAACACTGGGTCCTATGGAAATTGGAGCAATGCCTGCCAGCACGGCCCAGTGAGGTGGAGTGCAGGACAGAGAACTGTTGCAAGGAGCATTTGGGAATGGATTACTCAGGAGATAGCAGCCCATCCTGGCTTCATTGAATACAGGGTTCTTTATGACTTATGCTTGCCTAAAGCATCACTTTCCTAGAAAATGTGCAGTAAATTGATAGCATCTGTGAGAATGAATCAACAGGTATCAGTTAGCTACTCCCTGAAGGGTTCATGCACTAGGATGCATGCTAATGAGAGCTCTTCCGAACATCCCTGGCTCCTGTTAGGGGATTCCTCTCCACTTCGCTCTGCTGTGAAAAAAAAAAGAATCAGAGTAGGAGTGCTGCTCCTGGCAAATGACAGCTCTATTTGCAGAGTCATGCTTATTACCTTTAATCAGAACACAAGTTTCTGTTGGCATCACTGACACTCATAGTGATTAAAGGTGATAAACACTTTGACTCCTTATGATTGTGACTTTTCCATGAATAGGATGTCCTGAGTTTGATTTTTGTGCAGGCTCAGCCTAAGATGCATGTAAAAATGTTTATTATTTGCAGAGATGAATGACATCTCTGCAAATAATGTTAGTTTTAAAAGATCTTCTTGACTGGCACAGCTCCATATGCAGAGTAACCTATGCACACAATTCTTGCTAAATTTTGATTATTTAGTGTCCTAAGTACTACCATAATAGAATGTAATCTGACTTCATTAGGGGGGATAAACTTCGCATGGTGGATTCTGTGCTCGAATTTCTTCTTTGGCTTTGTATCTTTATAAATAAACAAAAACCAGAAGTCATGTTGTCTGAGGCTCGCCTTACCAACTTCAGATATCTCTAACATTAGAGTCTGCCCCGATCTGCTTCAGTTTGAGATCTCTTTACAGTTGATGGGAAAAAAAAAAAAAAAAAAAAGCGGCAAGTTATTGTTAAAGTTCAAGTTGATGTATGCTCAGGTTGAAATGAATTGTGAAAAAGTTCCTCTCTCCATAGAGTACAAAAGCAGATTAGATGACTGTCTCAGATACAGGTATTTAATCATAGTCACATGAATCTAGTCTCTGTGGATCCACACCTCTTCTGTAAACAGCTACTATTTTGCCAATTGCTAATTGCTAACTAGATTTATGCCGATTTTATAGGTTTAAGATAACCTTAGATAACTTGAAATAGTAGGTGTGGGCCAATTACACTGCGTGAGATACCGGTCCGTCCTACCCCGTAGAATTGAAAACTCCTTGTGCTTTTTCATGGTTATTTATCTAAAGATTAAGTGTTTCTATGGATAACATCTGTGCTCTGCAAGAGGGACATATATACCCTGACCTGATGCTGTATAGCAGACAAGACATAGACAAAGGATGTGACTGCAAGTTTTGTAGCTGAAACCTGACTGGTTTCCCATCACACTGCTGTAGGGTGCCTCGCTTCTCCGTGCTGCTTGATCACTCTGTGTAGAAAAGCCTTGTGCTTTTGGTGAGAGAGGGTTGGTTCTAGTTTGTGTGTCCTCTGAGCAGCCGTCTTCTTGTGTGAACAGAGAGCTCTTATCCGAAAACGAGACAAAATCTTTAATGAGGGTCTTTCTTTGTCACTAAACCGATGAACCAAAATAGCCTTGAAAAAATAAACTATTTTGATGCCTAAAAGAAATCTGTCAGAGAAGCTCTGACTGTCTCTGTGTTTACAAAATGTCATCTTACTGTGTTGCTGACTGTTAGGCTTACACCAGGGAACCTCTGAAACCTCTTGTCAGATCTTCATGAGAACATAATATTTTTTCTACTTTTAGTGTCTGTGTGATGAAAAATATTCATCTAGAAACACTAAATACAATATTTAGATACCCAAACTCCAGAAACTGAGGACTGGTGACTGAGATAAAACAATTTTAGGGATATTTATTGTTACCTCAGGTAAAAATACTGTGCATTGTTAGGATTTATTTCTTTTTCCATGTTATTTTGTTGGTTTGGAAAATACCTAAAAGTCCTTTAGATGTCTTTTAAACTTTTAATTTTCTTAAAGTCTTTTAATTAAGAAAGTCTTAAAGACTTTCTTAAAGTCTTTTAATTTTCTTAAAGTCTTTCAAACTTTTTAATTTTCCTTTTAATGTTATTTCAGGAAATAATTTTGAATCAATACTTAGAGTTTATTAATTTATTTATTTTTAATTTAATCAGATAAATCTGGATTACCTCTTCCTCAAAGTCCATGATTTTCATCCTCATTTTTACACTTTTATCCAATTTCTATTGAAAAAGGCATTATTATAAGGAAACAGAGTTCGACTGAATATGCCTTCAATTTATAAAGTAGCTGGAATATTGTTGCAGGTGTTGCTTTGGATGTAGTCAACACTGAATATTTTAATCGGTAATTGAAGTTTGATGCACCTGATGATATTCAGCACCTCTTCTAATTAGGTCAGATATAAATAACATTTTTTTAATGTAGAAAGGATCTATAGCTGATTTTATTGTTTGTTTGTTATTCATGCCTCTTCCCCAAAACCAAGGGAATGTGGGTGCAAGCAAATCCCATCTTTTGTAACATCGTATTCTCATTTTATTAGTTTTCTGGTTACTCTTTGAAAGATTTATTTGAGTAAACACTTTTCCAATCTCAGAAAGAATTCCCTTTCTCTTTTTGTACTATCTCTTTTTGGTATACTTACCACACAAATCACTGCATTGTCTGTCTTCCTGGTGAATCTAAAGTTATTTCTCAACACTGTGCAGAATTTCTCTGTATATCCTTACTGTATATGTGAAACACTGAACTATGGAGCATGAATCAGGGAGGAGCTTTGGCAGATCACGTTGCCTGTTAGGTTGATGGACTTTCCCATTAAGTCCAGCTTAAATAACTACCACTTTCTGTAGGTTCTGGGTATAGTTAGGGTGATCAAGATATGCAAATAAAATATGCTAAAGGACATATACTAATAAAATATGGTAATATTTTGGGAATACTGCTAGGAAGATTTTCTAGATACTTGACTCACTAAAACACCATGGTGTTTCAGACAGTTCACTTTCACCACCGTCTGGATCATCTAGATAGGGAACTTCCATTGATTTCAGTGTTTCAGTATGAACCATTGCCTCTGGAATCCAGTCTCATCAACTTTCTGAGTTCTATGAGCATCACAAAAATGGCAGCTTAGGGCTATTTTATGCAGAAAACCTATTAACCAAAGCGCATTTTCTCATGAAAATAAAAACTGTCTGAAACACCTCAAAACCATGATCGTATCTGACAATTTGACCGTTTATCACACCTGTCCACAACAATCATATCAAAAAGGACAATACCAAAACCATTCCCCTGGGTGAGTAAATCATATCTTTGAATAAGCCAAGTTCCTGCCATTAGGATGCAAAAAGACAAGTCACATAAAACATCCAAGCAACATTTTTACATACGATCTGATGCTGAAATCTCTACTAGAAGCCATTAACACATCTATCTATGTAGAGGAAGATAAGAATTACAAAAAAATATTTTCCTGAATTCCTCTCTCATCCTCCAGCCTCCTAACATGGACAAACATGTTACCAGGAATGAACCTGCTGTAGAACAACAAACATTAAGAACTCATAAGAATGACGAACATATTTTCAGGGCAATGAAGTTTTCTTCTGTAAGGGCACGCATTCGAGTCATGCACAAGAATGTCTTTTATGATCTATTATTTCCCTCATCAAACTCTTAGAAGTTGTGAGTGAAAATGAACAGCCACTGTTCAGCAGAATCCATTTACATTTACTATTGATAAAGAACAGAAGTGGTAGTAGCGTTGGACTAGATGATCTCCAGAGGACCCTTCCACCCTTAACCATTCTGCAATTCTGTATACAGTCAGTACAGCCTCTGTCTAAAGGCTAAAACATAGGGAACGTCTCTTTAGAGTCAGAAAAGTCTCTCAAAGAAAACCTGTGGGAGCCCTGCTTTCAGAACAGAACTAGATACAGCTACTAGAGTTTACACCTAAAGTGTGGCTATTGTATACAAAAAATAGGAAGACAATCTCTCCAAAGCAGCAAGGAAAGAGAATGTAGCTCCTCTATCAATAGTTATGGAATTATACAAGCAGCGACAATTTAACTTGTGCATTCCATTGCTTGTGGATAAAGCATATAAAAATAAACATAATAATGCAGCTCTGGTTACTGGGGTGAAACGAATTTCAGTCAGCACATCACTGGTAATCTCACTTTCTTCTCATTTTCTTTCGTTGCCTGTAGAAGAGAAATGTCTGCACCCATCACTAGGATTGATTCTGAAGCCCTGCTGAATGATATACTTCATAGACAAGAATACTGAAAAAATTATATATACGAACTCCCATGAGCAAGGACAGTGTAGATGCCATTAGTGTCCTCAAAGCATTACAAATAAAGAGGAAGGATAGCTTAAATAGTTCTGACAGGTTTAGTTAAACTGTCTTCCAAAATATCAGCTCACAAACAGTAGGAAAAGACTAATTCCTGCAGCAAGAGGCAAGAACGGAGCTATGCCCAGATAGCTACCTGCTGCGGGAAAGGAGCCCTACAGCAGCAGCCTAGCTGTGGCAAGGCAAGGTGCAACAAGGCTCACCCATCAGCTATCTGGCCACATACCCCAGACTAAGGTGCGCTTAGACAACTACCAGTACCCGAGCGGCTGTGTTCAAACCCAGCACAGAGGTGTCTCTACAAGGCTGCAGCTCACAGCTGTGCCTGCAGGAGATCTGCAGCACTGAAGTTCTGCATCACAAAAGGAACTGTAAAATCCTAAATCACAAAGACTATACAGTAATTAATAATCCTATACCTATACTCTCAGATACATATTATGATGTGCCATCATTTTTATGGTCTGATGGTTTTTATGTCTGATTCAACAACTAGTAATTCTTTTAGGCCCTTTTCCATAAATGAATTATCATTAAATGCATTTTCTGTGAAATAAGGTAAATTTTAAACAATTTTGTGTTACACAGCCACTGAAATAATGGAGCTTTCAGTCCAAATATATTATCCCATAACTCAGCCCTGGGCAAGCATAGTAGACCCTCTAAGTATTTTCACTGCCAATCTGGCAGGTAATACATTTTAACTAAATGATCTACCCATACATATTACAAATTATTAGCTGCCAATTAGATATACTGGTAATACAGATAATTGTATGTTTCAAGTAATGGACCTGTACTTTGGCATGTATTTACAGTCTAATTAGCACTTCTGGCAAGCTTGTAGAAATACAGCATTCAAAGTAACAGTAACGAATTGTTTTGATGCAGTTCTGTTTCTCTTTTCCTTCTTTTCCCTCATGACATTTTTATTCTCCGCACATTCACCTTTCATCTTAATGGGGGATATTTAGCATTTGTGAAATATATGTATTTTTCATTATAGAGATTTTTGCTAATAGCTTTTATTGCTATTGCATTTTAGGAATTAGCAAAACAATCCAGTTATTTTCTCATCTTCATAAATTTGTTTTTCAGCATAACAATTCACACTAAGAGCCTGGACTGTAATAAGTAGAACTGTCTGGTGGCTTTGTTGAAACTAAAATGTTTCACAGGCTCCTGGGAGTGTTGTCAGAAACGGGTTTAAAAGCCAGTGCTGACCAAGAGAGCGCCAGCAGTGGATGTAAGAAATCTTTCTCTGTAAAATGGCCCTGATCGGAAGCCAAAATGCAAAATCACAATTCTGTTTCCAAACACTATTTGAAAGGTTTTGGTCATGCGGCAATAACAATGTGCCCTGGAGTGACAACAAAATATAAGACCTTGGAAGCCACTGAGAGTGAAGTCTGGTCCTCTGGACAGCTCCATGGCAAAGACAGGCATTTTTGTATGAGGCCAATGAAAAGGGGTAGGATTTTTGCATGATTCAGTACACACAAAAGTGATTTGTTCTGTTTCCATAAATTAGAGAAAGGCTTTCAGAGGTCCATCCATAAGGAGAGACAATGGAGTAAAAGAAATGTTGTTCTCTGAAAATCCTAAATAAATAAGTATTTTTATAGCTTCTGGTGGTGGAGGAATTCCTGAAGCTCAGTGATAATGCTCTCTAAAGATCTACAGGAAAAGGGAGAGAGAAGAGAGAAACTGGAGGTCCGGACTGCATGGGAATTTTGTCTGCAGGGTAAAGAATCAGGCTCCATCCTCTTTTCACCCTCCCTTGAGATATTAATAAGATCCCCCTCAGTCTTCTCCAGTCTGAACAGTCCCAACTCTCACAGCCTTTCCTCACAGGACAGGTGCTCCAGTGCATGAATGACCTTAATAGCTCCCTACTGTACTTATTCCAGGAGCTCCACATCTCTCCGCTACTGGGGAGGCCAGAAGTGTGCTCCTGATGTGGCCTCACCAGGAATGTGCAGAGTGGGAGAATTAGCTTCCTCAACCTATTGGCAATGCTCTTCCTCATACATCCCAGGATACCACTGGCCTTCTTGGCCACAAGGGCTCATTGCTGGCTTTTGTCAACTCAGTTAACTTCTTGTTCACCAGAACTTCCAGGTCCTTCTCTGCAGAGCTGCTCTCCAGCAGGTCAACCTGTTCTGGTGCCTGGGGTTATTGCTCTCTATAGGTGCAGGACTCTGTACTTGCCTTGACTGAATTTCGTGAGGTTCCTTTCTGCCCATCTCAATCCTGTCAAAGTCCCTTTGAATCATAGTACAGCTCTCTGGTGTATCAGCCACTGCTCCCAGTCTTGCATCATCAGAAAACTTCCTGAAGGTCACCCTGTCCTTCATCAGAAACCTTCTTGAAGGTCACCCTGTCCTTCATCCAGGGCACCAATGAAGAGGATGAACAATACTGGACGCAATATTGGCCCCGGGGGGACACCTCTACAGGCCTACAGGCCTGCCACTAGACTTTGCACCACTAATCACAGCTCTCTGAGCTTTGCCATTCACTTGCAGTTTTCATTCCAATAGTGCAGTCTCCATCAACAGCTTCTGTTATCGAGATTTATGAGAGAAAATACCTATATAAAGCTTCATAAATTAATTTATACCTTCCACATTCAATGTCATATGGCCTGTCTACTTGAGAGACTATTAAATCAGCACTGCGATAAAATATATACCCTTCCAAAACTATAAAGCTTACTTGTAGATTTTCCTTCATCAATAAAAATCCTTATAGCTCTTTAACATTCTATGTTTTTTATTAAGATCATACAGAGTCTTATAGTGAGATACAATACATCATAGAAAGCTTCATGACTTACAGCTAAGTGGTACAAGGGATTTTTTTTTGTCGGAGGATTTTTCAGCTGGGAATCACAGAATTTAAACAAGGGTATTGTTTTGTGCTTTTTTCTACAAAGGAGATCCTTCTGTACTAAGATGCCTTTGTGTGGAATAGTACAATTACAACTGGATTATGCAATTTGAATTGAAATAGGACACTTAGCACAAAAGCATGCTTTTGTACAGTTAGGGTACCGTCAGCATAGGTTAACCCAGAGAAACATTTCAACTTTCAGCCTTACCTTACTAGAAGGCGAGAATTCAATGAAGATAAACCACATAACTTTGCCAATCAGAAATTGCAAAGGAAATCAAGTTAGTTCCCATTAAAGTGTTAGTTCTCCTTAATATTTTTCCCTTTTTGCTTTCAGACTGGAATTGTGGAACCCTCCTCATTTACAGGATCCCCTGCCTACCTCATGCAAAATTGCAGTTTCACAAGTAACAGACAAGCTATATGAGAGTATCCAAAAATCCGGAGGTGCCAGACAGCTCAGGGAAATGACCTCTGTTCTTCATCCTCACGCACAAACAGCCAGAACTTTGGACTTTGATAACTAGAGAATTGCATGTCTTCAGCCTAAATAAGAATTTAGCTTCTATCTAAAATAACAGTCAACACAGCTACCTCCCTATGTCAAAAGCTACTACAGATCATCATTACGTTAGGTTCCCACACATGATATTAAATGGGGATTTTGTGATCCCTTATCTAATATAACGAAAGTTCCATTTAAGACCATCCCAAAACAGAGTAGGAGTCCCCACTACATTTATCACCCCTCCCTCCTGACACACTTCAGTTCACAATTACTTGTCCCTAAAAGTCTCTAATCCCCTAATTAGAAAGATCCCAAAGGGAAATCTGTACAATGTATAAAAGAATTTTATGAAATTATTCACTTTTCAGATGCTTTAATTAACAAATTTGTTAGGCCAGCAAATAATCTCTTACTAATTAGCAGAGAGATGCCTATGTTACTAAACAAAAACTACACTGCTTTGCAAGTTTGCTGCCTCCTATTAGTTTTTGCAGTATATCAGGACCTTTTATATCTTCAGTTAATAACTCTCATCTAGCCTTTGTGCTCAACAATTCCAGCCTTCCTTTTTTATTTATTTTTTATTATTTTAAACAAAGCCCTGTAAAAATATTTGCTCCAGGAAGCTTAAAATTTAACTGCAAAAAAAAGTTACCATATGCAATTAAATAACAAATGCTTTCCCAGAAGTCTTTCCTTTCTCAGTGCAAGGTCTGAGGTACCATAAATCTGGCATTTCCTATCTACTGTTAGGGGTTGAGAGTTTCAAGACTTAATATTCCTTTATGATTTTGGTGTTTCCAGTAATCCACTTATGCTGCAATATTCAAATATTTTGGCAAGCTACAAAACTCTTCTGAGAAAAGCAAACAACAATCACTTGTAAAACAGAAAGTCCTTCTGCTGCCGATCATTGAAGACAAGCTATAAATAGCCATCTTAGAGAGTTCTCAAAGAAAAGTCTGTCTTTATAGCGGAAAACACCAGCTGACCTAAATATAAGGAAATATTTACTTGCAATATTTGCTTGCAAGGAAATATTTACTTACAATACTTGCAATCTCCCTCCAGTTCCTATGGGTAAAAGAGAAGCATTAATGTGTGTTTTGGAGGGAGTTCTGAAAGTCTCGCATAAATGTGCACCTGAAAGAAGCCCGTATATCTCTAGGCATAGCCCCTCCCTTTCACTCTCAGGTAAGATGCACCACCATGCATGATAGCTGAGAATGCTGGTCAGCTTTTGGGTTACAAAAGCAAAGAATCCAACTGCATAAAGGGCAGTCATAAGATTGCTCCTGTGTCCATTTCAAAAGCCTTGTTCACAGAATCACACAATGGTTGAGGTTGGAAGTGACCTCAGAGATCATCCCTCCTGTAGGGACCTGCTCCAGCAGAAGGAGACTCCACAGTCTCTCTGGGCAGCCTGTGCCAGGGCTCTATCACCCTCACAGGAAAGAAGTTCTTCCCCATATGGAGATGGAATTTCCTGTGTTCCAACTTGCACCTGTTACCCTTGTCCCATCACCGGCCAGGATGGGAGCCTGGCCCCATCCTCCCTACAGTCACCCCTCAGGTACTTGAACATGTTAATCAAATCTCCTCTCAGCCTTCTCCAGACTAAACATGCCCAGCTTGCTTGGTCTTTCCTCATACGATAGATGCTCCAGTCCCAAATGTTCTGACTCTAATAGCAAGCTGTACCTTAAAGACATAGTCAAACATAGTCAAGCATTGTAATATTATGCATAAGCTTTCTCCAGCCAGGGGCAGTTTGTTTTTAATCCAGTTGTGCTGATTGTAAGAAAAAAAACGAGTCAAAGCACTAAAGAGCAAAGCTTTTGCAAAATCAGATCCTGTCATGTTTTACATTTTGAATAGCATTGTGACATTTTGTTAGAAAAATATGTCTCTGTGTGTTGACAGTTACTGGTGGTCATACTTCCTGGGAAATGGGAGAGCTAGGACTCCAGTGTCTGGGGACAAACAGGCTTATTTCTTAGGAGAAAGACAGGTGGAGGATACACAGAGCAAGAATTGACAGGCAGAATCCTAATTTCACTAAAGAGTCTCCACTAACTCTACCTGACTACTTCCCTTCATTTGCTTAAAACTTCCACTGGCACCTGTCCCAGTCTCCAGCCATCTCATATCATGAAACTCACATTTAAAATGTTCAATAATTTAGTTGTTCAATTAGTTAGTCAATCAATTATTCAGCTATTGATCTTCCACACAAGGAAAATAAAGCTTTAACGGATGGATAGTTTACCTTTCACAAACAGAAGAACCGAGTTGCTAATTGCAGCCTGAATCTAGTCTCTGCCCAGGCACCATTCTCCAGACAAATTCCAGTCTGATGTCTTTTTTTCCCTTGGGCAGTTCTCAGATGATGCCAGTTGTAGCTCCAGAAAATGAGAAACATCTGAAACGTTCCTATGCTTTGCCACCACAAATAACATTAAAAGGGATGCTTATCTACCTCATTTGCTTCTTGTTCAGAAGATAATTAGAACTGAAATGCTGCTTGTTGTTGGAGATAATTAAACACTCGCCTCTAACAGCTGTAATGATTTTTTTTTTTAATTCAGTTGCATTATTTTGCTTCTTGCTTTTCCTATGCTAGATGTAATTTCTTCAGAAGAGAACCCTCCAGAAGTTTTTCTTTTCTCCTCCTTGGCTCCCTGTTTTTTTTCATATCTTTATGAACATGGTAACCATCGGTTCCTCCCCCTGTATTTCTCAGTGACTATTAGGCTAAAAGGACACCTCTCTTAAGCCTTCTCTCAGAAGATTGAGGCTGATTTCTACAGCAATTATTCTTGTTTCTGAATAGGCCCTACAGACACCAGCATCCTGAAACAATGAGATCCTGATGAACAAGTTATTCCTACAGATACTCTAACTTCACCAGCGGTGGCCATCACCAATTGCATCACCAGGTTGTCATGGTGGTGGCATTAAATGATGTCTTCATCTTCAAGTCAGTACAAGGAGGAAAAGCACAGCCAGGCCAGCACTAATAGACCAGCATACCCTTACTTGTTGTTTTTTAAATCACCTGTTTTCTACTGCCATCATCTGCCATTTTTTAATCTTTTTCCATTCTTGGAAAGAGGAAGGGAAACCAGAAGTACAACCAAAGGGAAATACTTCACACACTTTCCAGAAATAAAGCTATTCTCAACACATCTTACGATGAACCAGAGATATCACAGGGCTGTTTGTTTTATAAGAGTAAGACTACAGAAGAAAAATGAGAGAAGAGTGGATCACAGATCACAGAATCACAGAATGGTTGAGGTTGGAAGGGATCTCTAGAGATCACCTAGTCCAACCTTTCTGCTCCAGCAGGAACGCCCAGAGCACATGGCACAGGGCTGCATCCAGGCGGGTTTGGAAGATCTCCAGGGAAGGAGACTCCACAGCCTCTCTGGGCAGCCTGTGCCAGGGCTCTGTCACCCTCACAGGAAAGAAGTTCTTCCTCACATGGAGATGGAACTTCCTGTGTTTCAGTCACCCATTACCTCTTGTTCTATCACTGACCACTACCAAGAAGAGTTTGTCCCCATCCTCTGTACATTCTCCTGTCAGGTATTTGTACGTATTGATCACATTCCCTCTCAATCTTCTCTTCTCCAGGCTAAACAGGCCCATCTTCCTCCGTGTTTCCTCATACGATAGATGCTCCAGTCCCTTAATCATCTTTGTCGCTCTCCGCTGGACCCTCTCTAGAAGCTCCACGTCCCTCTTGTCCTGGGGAGCCCAGAACTGCACCCAGTACTCCATGTGGTGCCTCACCAGAGCTGAGTAGAGGGGCAGGATCCCCTCCCTCCACCTGCTGGCAACGCTCCTCCTCAGGCAGCCACGATCCCATTGGTCTTCTTGGCCACAAGGGCACATTGCTGACTCATGATTAACCTGTTGTCAGCCAGGACTCTCAAATCCCTCTCTGCGGAGCTGCTTTCCAGCAGGTCAATCCATAATCTGTACTGATGCCTGGGGTTATTCCTGCCCAGGTGCAGGACCCTGCACTTGTCTTTGTTGAACCTCATGAGGTTCCTCTCTGCCCAACTCTCCAACCTGTCTAGGTCTCTGAATGGCAGCACAGCTCTGGGGAGAGGGCTGGGACACAGCAGTCTGCCCCCACAGATATGGTCATCCCAGTATGTAATCTAAAAGGGACCAGGTACCTGGAGCTCCTCCTAAATACCTTAGTGGAATGATGTGGCTCTCACCATACTTAATGAATGCCAACACAACTTGAGCCAATACTGCTTCTGTCGCAAGTAGATGAAAGCTAATTTAGTAGCTCATACAACATATACGATGTGTAATATATAAACACCTGTGAGAGACTTTAGCTTGATCAAAAAATATTTTCCACCAAATTAATTATAGGAAACACAGCAATCACTGCCTTGTAAGATTGTAGAAAACTACTTCTTAATACACAATGCAGACATGCTATTAATTGTATCCATCTTGAAAATGAGTTTTTAATGCAGTGAAGCATTTCTAATCAATAATTTGGTGCTTGCGATTTGCAATAGTAACAAACCCTACTACAAGCATCCAAACTGTGTCTCTTAAAATATACAAGCACAATTTGTTTGATTTAATGTTTAATGTATAATTTAATATGTACTAAACTTATGTAAGTTTTCTGTAGATATATATTTTTTCCTAGTCAAGCATAAATACACAAATAATAAATAAGTTTCATCATGAAAAATGGATTTATTTCATCAAATTATTGGGAAATATTCATTAAAGGGGGAAAAAGTTGGTTGTATTACATTAATGTCAATAGAACTTGAATCACAAAGCTGTCAAAGACAGTTATTAGTTACTTTAAATAGGCACTCAGTAATTGAAATACCCTGAGGAATAATTACAGTCTATATTAAGATGACAGGAGTTTAAACTGGTAGAGCTAAGAGTACATGCCATAAAGTGCCAAAGACACATTACATGAATCCCAGTTTCTTTTGTATCTCTTCCTACTCCTGCACTGCTCTTCGCTGTTACCTGTATACAAAGAAAAAGCAAGTATTTCAACCTAAATTTTTTTAGACTTTTTAAAGAACACAAGCACACACACACAAAGTGATAAAAAAGCGTCAGTGAAATCTCCCTGAAAAACACCCTATATCTGTATGGATCATGAACTGTTGGAAGTGCCTTCTCCACAGTGAAACTGTCAAGAAATACACCTGTGTGGAAGACAGAAAGCAACAGAATAGAAAAAAGTCTCTGCTAATTATCAGAAATATCATGCTATTCATACTAAATTTCTGGAATGTCATGCAGTTCCCCAGCATGTAAAATCCCAAGTACCATCTCTCCGTCTCTGAAAAATATGCCTCCCATCAGGAGACCATCTCACTTGATGACTGTCAGAAGTTTTTCTCCTTCCTTTCTACCAGATTAGACAAAGCCCTAACCTCACATATAAAATACATGAAAATATATGAAGATATACGAAAACCATAATCAGAAAAAGAAAATGTACTACATCATTACCACTGCTATTCAGTGGCAAACCACTAACTCCACAACTGCTTGCTGAGAGAAACCAAGGATAGACCCCACTCTTGTTACAGAGGTTACAACTGAAGCATATGTTGGCAAACAGGAGAATACAATGGAATAAAGTGTATGGAAACATAGAAATTATTTTAATTTACAAAAAAATAACCCCTCATTTTACTTGGGTAAATACTACCACTCACAGAATAAAAAAAATATAAACAGAAGGTACTATTGCTTTATTTAGTGTCCTAACAAGTAGTTTTAATTTCAGAAACAAAGAGCATCTTCAAGTCAACGCTATCTTTAAGAAAATTTTAAATAGTTGGAATCTTTTGGCCTATTGAGTAAATTCAAGCATATCACATGCAGTAGAACACGACTACAAAGGATGCAAAGTACAAGACAGTAACAGTGATTCCAGATCAATGTGATTGCAACTGTCTTGATTCATTTGGCCCAAAAGAGAGTATTACATCTTTTCAGAGTTATGTATCTTTGCTTCTCTGGTATTCTTTACTTTCTCTCCAAAGAGTCATGTTCTGGTTTATGCTGGAAGTTGTGTTCTCCCAATTCTCGAATTTACTTTAATAAAGATTTCCGAAAGTCCTTCCTTTAATCAATCCAATAATTAGTTCCCACTGAAGTGAAATTTCTTGTTTACATGCTGTTTTTCCTTTGAAGTACAAAGACAAAGCATCATCATCATCATAAATACAACACAATTTAAGTAATTAACTGGAAATTATATTTCATCTGATGTGCAATCTGCTTTTTTCTCATTTCTTTCTTTTCTTGATCTTCCAAGGAAGAATAAAATTTGCATTTAAAATCAAATATACCAAACAAAATTGTCATTAGTTCCAAATACAGTACTACCCTACTCAGAGTAGTCAATAAAGCTTAGAAACTACCTGAGATACTAAACATTTTCATCTGTATGATTTCCAGGAAGGTGACATATATCTTTATTCTTACTTTAGAGGCACTTTGCTTTGAATTATATAGGCCTGTCAATAAAGCAACATTGTTTCCTCAGAAGTACAACAGACAGAGACTGTAGTATGAGCTTTCTGTCCACATGCTAATAGTCATGTACAATGGCAGGTATACCAGCTCCACTTGTAGTTTGCAAACATTGTTATTGGTTTCAGGGTATTGAATACTTGAGTTCCAAGTCAGTTTGATTATTTTTCCCATCACTTAAAAAAAAACAGAAATTCTCTGTATAGCAATTATTTCCTATTTTGCAATCATGTTTACTTCATTTCCTAGAGAAATGAAGTTACAGGCTTCTCTGCAAATAGTTATTTGTGTACTTTCACATCACTTTTAAGAAAAGGGGATCCCTGAGCTACTTGATGAATATACATGGCAAAGCGAGCTGTAGCAGATTGCTTTGGGCCAGAAAAGCATTCTTAAGCCATGCCTGCCTCTGAAAAGTTTCAGATGAGAAAGTTGTTTCCTCAAGCTTCCTCAAGTGAACCAGGCATCAGACAGAATATTCCCTCTTGGGAAACTGCTACTAAACCCAGGCGTTTGCAGTACATATGCAACTACTGAATTCAAAATACATGCTTTACATGTTATCTTTGAAGCTTATTGGAAGGCCCGGTGGGTGTAAGCATAAACAAGTTTTATAACTTTTCTCCTGAAAATCCACCCTACCTACCCCAGGCAACCAACTCTTGCATGCACGCAGGGCACACAAAATATTCATGGTGAAGCTTACACTTAAAGAAACATAGATTAACCTTGTAGGGCTTGGGAAAAACCAGGCTGTTTTCTTTGGACGGAGACTTAAGACACCACTTCCTCAGTGAGTTTAATAGTTTCCTCACAGAACTAGATTTATTTTTTGTTATTTAATTCTTTCCTGTGGCACAGGCTGATGTGCCTTCTACTGCGTGCTTGGCAGCTATTCTTTCACTCTCCATCTGCTTTCTCTTGCCACTGACACTGGGATGCCTTTTCTCTCAATGGATAAAATTTACAAGCACTCTGCAAACAAAATACAGGCAGGCTTCCTGCTCAACACCAACATTAGTGAATTATGATTTCCAGAGGAGTATCTTCCACAAAAAAAAAAAAAAAAATAAAAATAAAAATAAAAAATAAAAGTATGCAGTTCCTCATTTCCTCTTTGCAAGGACGGTATATCTAATCTCCACTAATTGCTTCCTGCAGACATATTTCTAGTTAATAATTTGCACTTAAAAAAAAAATTGCTGATAATTTCAGGTAGATCTTTCTCATTTTAACTACACATGAGGAAACAACCTGAGACACAGCGTAGCAGTAGTAGTTTAACATTTTACCTCCTCCTATTGAACACAAGAAGATTTGGCATACCTTTTCAGTCACACGTTCCTATAGGATGCCAGTCTACGTGGAATTTCCAGAACAATTTCCTGCTAGATCTACTTTGAAAACTACACCAAACTCATCTTTCAAATGCAGCTATTTTTTTAATCTCTTAGGGAATTAAATAAATAGCCTGGTAGGACCTAAAGTCATTCAGTGTATGCCAGCTGATCTGAAGCTGCATAATTTAGACCAAATGCAAACATGAGCAAATAGCCAAACTGGAAGGTACAGGACACTACAGGACAATACCTTACAATACCTAAGGAGGTGGCATGTAATGGATTAAGAATTGGAGAAAAAAAAAAAAAAAGAAAGATATTTAAGTTCTATTACTGGCTCTGGCAACAACACGTTAAGTGATACCTGCAGACTCACTGCCCTTCTCAGCACTTCTTACTTCTCAGTACTTGTAGATGGAGGCATCTATATCCCTCAGCCTTTCCAGAGGGCTCCCAAGTGGGCTTCTGTTAAAAATACTACGTTTTCACATGCTTATTCCATAAACTACTTGTGGAAAACTAAATAATTACCTGCATAAATTGTAGGAATACATAATAGATATGAAATAAGAGCTACCCAAGAGGTTACCCTTCCCCTTTATCATTCCACTCCTAGGTTCCCATAGCCTCCCTTCTCTTCCCAATAACTGCCTCTCATTATCCTCAGGATATATTTTCAAGCACCACTTCTCTGGAAGGGAGCAAACAGCATGCACAAAATATGTGTGATGGACTGAACACCTGCCTGCTGCTGTTGTGATTGCGTTTTTCCGTCAAGACATTAAAAATGGAACATGTGCACACAACAGAGAGTCAACTTTGTTTAAAGCGGAGGAGCATGCGGTATGAAGCGCAAGTGACTAATGCTTCGCAGTATAGGGAGCGACAAAGAGGTTATCCCACTGGCGCACTCCTCTGCGAGACTGTGCTGCAGCTTGCCTCCCAAGGCTGCTCCAACTTAAAACAGCAGTGACACCACATTTATCTCTAGGCATTTCAGAAATGAGATATGCCACTTGCCTACTTGCTGCCCAATTCCCATAACAAAAAGTAAAACAGTGCAGCCTCTTCAATTAGATGACTGATGTGACTATGAATGCTACAACTTGGGCATTATGTGAGCTTGGGTAGTTTTGACTGTACGAATGTACATAGAGTATTAGGCCCATACTTAACACTAAATTAGGATTCTGTTGGTTGGATAAATAGAAACAGATGGCATGAGTCAGGAAAAAAAAATACTTTTCTAAAGGAATGATTACCTTATAAAAGAGAGCTTGACTGCAGAAACCTTTGTGGGAACACTGGGTAGAAAACCAGATTATAAAATCAGAGAAGATGAGGAGAGGAACAAAGACCAGATATAAAAAGGGAGCTTTTTTCACACCTGAAGAATACTCAAAATGCTGGCAGCATAAAAACAGCTGCTGGGAGGTTAAATTCTTTAATCCAATTCTGCTTTCAGATGATGAGCCTCAGATGAATGCAAGGTTGACTATGATCACTGCATACAGAATTTTATTTCATGTGTTCTTAGTGCCATTCAAGCAGTTCTGGCTTGTTTCCTTAGTTTGCTGCTTCTGTGGCAAAATTTTGTTGTTGTTGTTGTTGCTTTGGTTGGTTGATGGATTACTTAAAGTCATTAGTATTCCATGCCTTAGTAACAGATATGTATTCCTTTTTTTTTCAGTAGGAAACTTTAGAGAGGTTTAAGCCCTCATTTTTGACAAGCACCTTTTTGTGGACAAATGATTCACAAGGGATTGGGGTGTTACTTAACCATGCATTTTATGAAAATAAATTACTTTTTTTTTGTCAGAGGGAAAAAAATCTCAATTTAATACTTACAAACTCAATGAACTTGTGTGAACAGTGTGTTTTCACAACATTTTGACCTCCGAAGTCTTGCAGATGTTCAGTGTATGATGAGATATTAGGCTTACATAAAGCTGTACATCAAGAGTTAAAAAAAAAAGCAAAGCCCTCAAATTTCACAGCACTAAAAATAGTAGAAGTCATGTTCCCTTAATTACTTACCAATGTCCATCTCTATTGCTTAATGAAGAGGGAAGACAGTAGGAATCTGATCTGACTCCCATTAGATACTATAGGAACCTTGGCACTCATTTCTGTGAAATCGCAAGCAAGACTTTAATCATTTTTATATTTAGATTTTTATTTTGTAAGCCAGCAGATATAATGAAATGCCATTTTCAGTGACCTCAGCTCCATTTGATGTCCATAAACTTAAAAGTATCTGTATCTTTTTTTCCTTTATGGTCTCATTCAAATGTAGCAATCACTAAGAATCTGCAGAGGTGGACCATATAATACACATTAATCACGTGCTGTATAATGAAAAAAAAACCTTATTCTAAGAGAGATCTGCAGTTAATAACATCTGCAGCACTCAAAACACTCAGGCTTTATAAATTCATTTAATAGGAGAGTCACTGCAGTACACAGAGTGGGCTACCTCTGATTCATTATAATCATAGGAATGTCATGCACTTTGCTCTCACATATGGTTAGCAGCCTACGGTAACTGTTCCAGCCCTCAATGACAAGTTAATTTTATATCTTATTTTGCATATGAACACATAAATTCATTAGTTCATTTCCACACCATCAGATATCTGAATTCTACCAAACCACATGGCTGATGATCTAAGGCGGGACATGACCAAGCCAACATGACAAACATTGAAAAACTGACAATTAGGAAAGCAGTCACTTCGCAGCATAAAACTCCTCTGTCCCGCATCATTCTACTTTAATTTACCAGTTTTCTTAATGTCCAACTACCCATAATATCAACACAACCACCCAATGAATTCTTACCCTGCACAACCTCCCAGAGTTAGTACTAACCAACAAGTTTTGTACATAGAGAAAGACAGCACAGAGAACTGTGCTTCCAGTTCTGGTAAAGGACAGATTTAAAGGATGATTTGAAGCAGTCTCTACCTGCCTGACCTTTGTAAAAAACATAATTATTTAGTTCAAAAAGAAGTACTTTCTACATGGATAGAAGCAGGGTGTTGTCTTCTGGTTTTACAACAAAGCAGGTATCCCGATGCCCATAGGAATAGTAGAGAGACAGCAACTAAAATAAGTAATATTTTTACATTTAGATTAGGAAAGACTAAAAATTTGGATGAAAAATGGCTTACCACTGTCTCGGATAAGGTTCTCTCTCTAGAAAAAATTATGAACGACTATTATGGAATGACCACAGGCACAGCCTTTGGATTCCAGACTTCACAGAATCAAAAAATCACAGAACAGCTGAGGTTGGGAGATGCCTCTGGAAATCACTCAGTCCAACTCTCCTGCTCAAAGCTGGGTCACCTACAGCAGACTGCCCAGGACCATGTCCAGTTGGGTTTTAAATACTTTCAAGAATGGAGACTTCACAACTTCTCTGAGCAATCTGTTTCAGTTTTTGAACACCTTCACAGTAAAATGTGGGTTTTTTTCTTATATTTAAATTCAGTATCATGTATTTTAGTTTGCGCCCATTGCCTCTTGTTCCACCGCGAGGCATCACTGAGAACAGTCTGGCTCCATCTTCTTTAGGGGGAGAGTTGCCAGCAGGTTGAGGGAGGGGATCATCCCCCTCTACTCAGCTCTGGTGAGGCTGCACCTGGAGTATTGGGTGCAGTTCATGGAGCTTCTAGAGAGGGTCCAGCATAGAGCAACGAAGACCATGAAGGGACTGGAATATCTATCATATGAATAAAGACTGAGTGAGATGGGCCTGTTTAGCCTAGAGAAGACTGAGAAGGGATGTGATCAGTATCTTGGTGGTGGCCAGTGACAGGACAAGGGGTAATGGATACAAATTAAAACACCGGAAGTTCTATCTCCATATGAGGAAGAACTTCTCTCTTGTGAGGGTAACAAGGCACTGGAACAGGCTGTTCAGAGAGACTATGGAGTGTCCTTTGGAGATCTTCAAAAGCCGCTTAGATGTGACCCTGTGCCACGTGCTCTAGGTGTCCCTGCTTGAGCAGGGGGTTGGACTATATGATCTGTAGTGGTCCTTTGCAACCTCAGCCATTCTGTGATTCTTGAACTAGGGAGCTCAGACCTGGACTCAGAATTCCAAGTGTGGCTTCCTCAGCGCTGAGTTGAGGGGAAGGAGCATCTCCCTTGATCTGCATACCTCCCTAAGGGAAAGACTTGGCATTTTCCTTGGCTGAGCATCACAAGATTCTTCTGCTCATTTCTCCAGTTTATCAAGGTTCATCTGATAATGATGAACCACAGTCACCTGCTATATTAAAAACTCCTCCCCATTTTGTATTTTCTGCAAACCTGCTGAAGATGCACTTCGTCCCATCATCCAGGTCATTAGTGAATATGTTAAACAGTTTGGACCTGTTAAACAGATTGATCCCTGGGCCCCAGTTTTAACCCTAGTATTTACCACCAGCTGGACTTCTAGTATTGACTACTACTTGCTGAGCTTCGTGCCACTGATCACAGCTTTTTGAGTCTAGAAGTTCAGCCAACTTTCAACCTATCTAGATCATACTTCAGTTTGCCTTGTACTTATCAAAGTAATTGTACTTTAGTAAGTACTCCAGACAGCCTTGAGGAAATAAGACAAAGGAAATGAAACCACCGCTGCTCATCAGCCTGAATTTACAGTCACAGCACAGGAACACTCTACTAAAAGTGAGGAAATATTTCTCAGAGACAACTCTATTTCTGCTTTCAGACTTGATCCTTAAAAAAGTAAAATACTGCATCAAAGATGAGTTAATAAGCAGCTTTGTAGCTTTTCAGAGTAGCTTTTTAGGAGCCTTGTAGATGTTACAAAGAGAAAAAGAAAAAGAAAAAGAAAGAGAAAAAGGAAAAGGAAAAGGAAAAGGAAGAGGAAAAGGAAAAGAAAAAGAGAAAGAGAAAGAGAAAGAGAAAGAGAAAAAGAAAAAGAAAAAGAAAAAGAAAAAGAAAAAGAAAAAGAAAAAGAAAGGTCTGCTTTTAAAATATGTGCATTACATATATTATTTAATGAGACTACTTTCACTCAGAAACAGAAATCCAAGAATTATCTTGGATTGTTAAGGAAAAAGATTTCTATTTTGAACATCTGGAACTCACTTAGTCTTACCTTCTTCAAGCAGGTTCAACATTGAATTCAGATGGGAAAATAGCAATAGTTTGATATAATATCTTGAGGTAAGCAAGGAAACAGAGTTTTCTGAGCCAAAAAGAATTATCCTAATTCTTCTTAAATTACCCCTGATGTTCCCAGGTTTCTGAATGACAGCCAGTTTCCAGGCTGACTACTTGAGCATAAAAAGAGTTGTTCCATTGATTCAGCACAAAATTAGCAAGTTTCTCCTCCAAGTCTTACCTTTTCTTTCTCTGTCTGTAGGTTTAAATTCTTTCTCTGTGACTGGTTGGCCTATTCACCTCACCATTTACATGACTCTACAGTAATAGCAGTAGAGTGCCTCAGCTAGAAATGAATTTATTGCCATAATTTTATTGAGTGATACAAAAATATAATCCACATTTATAGACAAAGAACAAGACAAAGACAGATTAACAGATTTGCCCAAGGTCAGTCAAGAACCTAGGAAGTAAGTTTCATCTCTTCAGTGCCAGGTCAGTGCCCCTAAGCTACTTCTCATTTAAACAATCCTGTTTCCTAGTCTTTACTTGACATTCACATCAACAGCATCTTTATCTTTCCTTTCTTCCTTAAGACCGTAGGATGTCCTTTTTCCATCTTACATACATCTTTCACCATTTGGAAAAGATTATCATCTTCTCTTACCTTTACTATTATTCAACTTTCAGCCACCAAGAACCCAGTCTCTCTTTTTTCGCTAACATAATTTTCCTTCATTTGTCAGTTTATATTCTGTCCCCACATCTGATACACCCTCAATCAGCTTTTGATTATAACATGCTTGGGATATGGTCCCAAAGGCTACATCCTGCCGTGTTGGCTTGCAGATCAGTGTTGAACCCCAACCGCCTGTGTAGTGGTTCACACTGCAGATCCAGTCTGAAGAGCCCCTAATGTTTCAGGCTGGCAGACATGGAGAAGCTGGAAACTGGCTTACGCTTGAGTTCTGTCCTTACAGACACTGTGAATACAACTGGCTCAAAACTCTTGGCTCTGTGGATTCAGGACTGCTCGAGCTCACCCGCTGAAAGGAGCAGGGATAGGAGAGTGCATGGTTTTAGCATGTTGACTCACCAGGTACTTGACTTTCTACCACAGCCTCTGCTCAGGTGGACTTTGAGATGATAGCCCTTACTTTTATTTTCAGACTGCAATATAGAACACTTTTAGGAAAACACTGTTTATCTCAGAGGATAATCATGCCTGGCTATTGACACTGGCTTATCACACTCACATTATTATACCTCTTGGCAGCCTTTAATAAAATTAGTCAGGAGGAGATGTCCCATCTTAAATACCTGGCTTGTCAAAGCCTACTGAAGGGCTACAAACAGTTCTTCTGGACTGTTTGCCTGGATTAAACCTTGTGAAAGATGGCATTTTAACTGCATGCTCACTTCCACAGTCCTTGCTCATGAAACCCCCTGCAGATTGCCCACGCTAAGCAACATATATGTTGAACCGGTCATGGAAACTTTGCCCTGGGCCATGCACTCAGCAGGCAACACCTCTTTCTGATTGCTTACTACACTGCACAAAGACCCTGCACCATCCTGCCCACTGCATGATGAAGGTCAGTCTGTGGACTGGAGCACAGCACCACTGGGAACACACAGAAAGGAATGCTGCTAAATGCAAACAAGTGGAGAAAAAAAAAAAAAAAAAAAGGTAATGTGACACACAGACAACTTCACGGGACAATACAAGACCCACCTCTTTTACTGAAGTATGTGCTCATATTCAGTAAAACATTTTATAACCTTCTGGTCCCAAAAGCAGATTCCTAAGAAACAAAAATTGTCAAAAGCATCTGTCATCTTTTTCAACTGTCCAGGAGACTATGTCTTATCCTCTGGGATCTTGTAAGGCCCAAGTTAATTCAAAACTTTATTACTTCCACTCTTAGTACTACAACAAACTATATTTCAAAGACATCTGTCCAGATATTCTTACTCAGCAAGCACTCTACACCACCACCTTATACCTCCCTAAGGAATCCATAATGTCTGCTTTCTTTCCACTCTGTGGCTATCTTCATTCCTAGAGAATTAATCTTTTTTCAAAAAGCTGGGAGATGCGTCTCTTCTCTAGTTCTCAGTGAGTGGCTACAGGGCCTACAGCAGTGTGCCTTTTAAAGCTGGACCTCACCACATTCATTCTCAGATGAGTACAGCAAGAGAAGCTACCAGTATTTCAGGTGAAACTCAAAACCTAAGCTAAAGGTTTTTGCCCTGGGACATCTGAAAGTATTGCTCTACACTTTTTGTGTACTGTGAGCGTGTTACAAAACATGAAAAAAATAGAATTTTACTAATTGAGCAATCTGACCAAGTATTCTCTACTACATCTAAACTGATAAGGTATCAATACAAGGCAAGCACCGATTCCATAAACAGAGCAACTCTTCAGGAGTCTCTCTTGATCATCAGGAATGCTTCCTTGAGCTCTTACTATACATAATCAAGGGAAATCAATGGGATTTGATTTTAAGTGATACAAATATTGCATATTGTGAGGTATTCTATTTAAAATAGAATCAAGTGTAGATAGAATAGCTCAAGTACCAGAACTATTATTTTATACATAATAAGGGCATCAATCTAAGCTTGTTAAAACAGAAGGAATAATTCAGACTTTCGTAATTAAATTATTTTTGCAGTTAAAGTCCAGCAAAATATAAATACATAAATTTAAAATGGCTGAAAATCAATACAAGTCTTTACACTGGGGAAGATAAAACCAACCCACTGGATGACTTGCAGGCTAATAAAGGCAGTAGAAAGAGCACCAACAAACAAGGGCTCTTGTAAAACCATCAAAACTCCCAGGCTCAGAAAACCTTACAGTGCCACCTAACCATCCTGGTGACTGTAGCAAGCTCACAACAGTTTTTTTTCTTTGTGTTTTTTTTTTTTTTTTCTTTTAATTAATTGGGTGTGTTCATCTTAGTAAGTTTGGATCCAGAAAACAAGGGAAAGGCTCCATCAAACTTTATTTCTTATTTGGACCTTAACTGCACTAAAAACTACTAAAAGTCTCTTTCAAGGAGCAGAGGGCACAACTTGGGTCTTGTTTTGGTGTAACTAAGCATAATAAGTTCCTTTACAAACAAATTTTAAAAGGAGCATTTCTGGTCTACAAGGAGAAGATTGCCCATTTACCACTTTGCAGGTTGAATTGCTTTTTAAAAAGCTGTTTCACTCATACAGTATAGAGTATAAACACCAAGCAGCCAAGCCTTCATAAAGTTTCAATAAAGCAATTTAAAACAATACTGCTATTTCCAGTTTTGGAACTTTTTTGATTAGAGTACTGAGTGAGTTCATATATGAAATCCACTTCACTGGGTGACTCTTCAGATTAGGTAGAGTTCATGGTTTGCTCTGATACTTATTTTTATTTATTCCTTTTACCTGTTTTTAAAAATAACAATTTCATTGTGATTAAGTTTAAATATATGCATATATATGTATGTATATATATATGTACAGGTCCTGATAGTAAACAGTACCTCATACACCAGTGGTAATACTCATAACTGAAAGTCTGTAAAGGTCTGTACTGGCATCTCTTTAACTTGAAATGCTTTGATATTTTTGAATACTCATTCATCTGTGATAATTTTCCTTGTTAGAGAATTATGAACAGATAACTTGGATTTCTGCAGTATCCTTTAGCTTAAAGGTCTCAAAATATTTAATGTGTGTTGAAGGAAAGGCACAGAAAAGCTAGAACAGGAGGGTAAGACATATACAATGCATGCACATTACTTCACACACCACTGAAAGAGGTTGTCACTTGTATGAGGACATTTTAGAAGCTGGACACTCTCCTAGCTTCAGTCCGGGATCAAATATCATTAAAATAACTGAATAAAAATGGTCAAACTTTTTGCTATCTCTTTATTTGGTATAGGTATTTAGTAGAGAGCCAATCACATCTGTAACTACAGGCTGGTGAAAGCACTCTAAGTCCTCAAGACCTGTAAGACCACAAGATCTCTTGCCATATACAATGAAAAGGCATCAGAAAAACAAAAACAAAGCCACAAAACTGCTCCTGTTTTCTTGTTTGCAGTGAAGTTCCTCAGTGCGTTTCTCCTTTTTTTCTTTTCTTTCTTTTTTCCTTTTTTTTCCCCTCTAAACTCTGATCATACAGAATAAGCAGCAGAGCTCTGCTGATCACAAAATATTAAAATAATATTTCAGATTTTCATCCCAGCTAACAGGAACACTTCCATAAAATCTGCTACTTCCACTACCACCACTAAGGCTCTGCTTCGTGAGGGACAGACACCTCCCGCATCACCAGGGTATGATTCTTACACCGGAGTGGCTCCCGTCTAAGGCAACTCATATGTATAGAGACCTTCTCTGACTCTGGAATTTGGATATGAAAACATTCAAGAGAATGTGGCCTCAACCCTAAAAAGATCTCAGTGCTTTGATAGAGCAGGCAGTGTTTGATAGTGCAGTGCTTTGATAGAGCAGGCAGACAGAGCTTTGATAGAAAGGCAGTCTTAAGTTTTCTTCAGTTTATCACCAAATACTTGGTTCCTTGTATCACTGAAAGACAGCCTGAGGCCCACAGCTCCCCACAGGTGGCCATGGCTTTTCCCTGCGCCATGCCCTTCAGTGTCAGGTTTCTGTGTCTGCACTGAAGGGCAGGGCCTCTCAGGAGATACAGTATGGAGTCTCCCAGAAGCTACCACCACGCTACAACCTAACAGAGCATGACTACCAGCAGATTTTAAAGCTTAACACTCATTGAATCTAGTCCAGGCAACAGAAAGCCACATTTGGGCTGCTCATTCTGCACTATGAGAACTGAGCAGAAACAGCAAAATGGTCACACCACCCCAACTCACCCATTGCAATAGAGGAGGATCAAATACATGTTGAAATGCATGTCACCTGCCTTGAGAATATCTGTAAGCAAAGGTAAGTAAAATAAATCATAACCATGGGTGAGGTGAGCAGGCAACAGTTTCTGGAAGCCTGCTGTTGTTGATCATCAAGAACCCTTTGCCATTCTTAGCATGACCAACCAGCATGGCCACCACTAATGATTTAACACTAATCATAAAGAGGTTTCACTTTTGCTACAATATGGCATGACTTACCACACTGTCATTTAATAATTTTATTACAGAATATAAAATATTATTAATGAAAACCTGTATCAATCACTGGAGAGGTTCATTTAAAGGTATCTAAAGACCAATGATAAATTAAAACTTTAAAATCTGCTAGAATCCTGATTCACTTCTACTAGTTGAGCCACTGCATGAGGCTCAATATTTAAGGCAAGTCATTTGTAAGTCCAGAAGACAATAGGTAGAAAATATACTGTGGAAGTAGTTTGTAAGAAACAACATCAAAAAAAAATCTCCATATATTCTAGGAATTGCCCTGCTAATGTTTAAGATGCCACTTCTTATTTCTGTAAATCTGTTTAACTGTTAGCTTCTTCTGTATTTTGCAGTCCACTTGGGTAATGTACCACAATGTTATGATGGGTTTTCTAGTGCTCTGTGTTACTGATTGCAGAGTCTCCATCCTCCTTCCTGTAGGATGGCCCTACATCCACGTATAAGGCATCTGAAACACAGCAAAACATCCTGCAATCACAGAGGCCCAGAGCTGTGAAGTAGCTTACAGAATTAGAGCTCTAATTATTGCAGTTAAAGACCTAACAACAACAACTAATTAATCAATTAAAATATCAATTCTCTCTTAATGAGAGAGATAAGAGTTGGAATTCATTATGGTCATAACCCTAACATTAAACGTATTAGCGTGTAATTTCTTGAAATAGATTTGGCTCTGATCTAAAACAGACATCCAATATTACATGTTGAACTTGTACCTAAAAACATTCCAATCCTGCTTAAACCAATGTGTCATCCTTCTATTCCTTTGTATCTGCTTATTCCAGTCAGGAACAAAATAATTTTCTCATTTGTGATTGATGCCCATTCTTGCAATTATATGTTGGTGGTGCAAACTCTCCCTGATCTGCTTTTTCATCCTGCCTTAGAGCTGTGCATGACACAGGGTGGTGAGCACAAATGAATGATAGGAATAGGAAAAGAATTGCCTTGTTCTTTTAAGATTATTATCTTTCACTGATCTTCTCTTAATAAACGGAAAATACAGAAGCGGTGACATCCATCATTTCATAAATTTAATTCTTATTTCTTTCTCAATCTTCCTATAAACTGAAATACTGTTCACAAAACCTTCCACGGCCTTTAGGTTTCACTCACTTTCTCTTGGGAAGTTTTTTAGGTGGCTCTCTAGACAGAACAGGATTTCATGATGAAAACAATCTTCCTAATGGCAGGGCAAAGGTTGTCTGTTTGCTCACCATTTGCCAGAATCTAGTACTGCATCCAGCTGCATGCAAAAAGAAAAGCACTTTTGTGTTCATTAACATACAGATAATCTTTTCCATGCAGGGGGAAGTAGCTTTCTTTACTGATTTGCTAGGCCTTGTTATTGTTTTTTTAGCTGATAATAGGACAGTATTCCACTGGACCAGAAACCCAATACTTTCTTGAAGCTGTTACCTGTTCAATGTTTCTTTCAGTGGAATCCAGTTCTCTTAATCTGCCTTCTTGGCAGAAGTTTTGACTTCAGCACCTGTAACTCAGCTGTGGGAGGTTACTTGTGGTGACAAGGGTGTGAAACACATCTCTAGCATTTATAACCAATGCAAGCACTGAATTGCTAAAAACAACCTGTCACACCTTCACTTCTACAGGGGGCTTCAATACAGAAATAAAATCCAAATCATTCAAAATTTCTATAACAGGCTGAACCTTTCCAGAATATTGCAGTGGGATAGAGATCCCAAGGGGAAAAAAAAAAAAAAAAAAAACATTTCCTTTGCATATTCAGGCTACCTCCTCCATCCATATACACCAACAAATTCACTTTTCAGCATTGTCTTTGTCTTCGTATGTTTAAAAACTCAAACGCTCAGACAAATTCCAGTTGCTCTGTGCTCTCTTCCTCATTCCTGACACATTTCTGCCTCAGAAAGTTTGGGTTTGGTGACTGTCATCTCTCCTACAGGAACAGACTTGGTTCTGGGGGAGGGATTCCTACTCCTCGTGCTAAGCTTTTCCTACTTTACGTCTGAATGACTTGCACATGACTCCACGCCAGCCAGTATTACCACAGTTACTTAAAGACGTGTTTACAGTTGCAATGAAACTCTTAATTTTTCTGTTTTAACTGATATAGTGTTGCAGTTCTTCATATTACATAAAGACTCTTTATAAAGTATTTCACATTTTCTCTTGCTTTCTGAATACTTCAATTTAAAAACTGCCTCTCTGCAACACATCGGGTTTGCAAGCGGATGCTCTTCCCACATTTTAAGAGTGATGTCATTGTTATTCCTATATCCTTTCTGAGGAGAGGCAAGTGATTTATAAATATTTTCCACTTCCCTACACAAGGCATAAATCACAGGGCTGACCTGTGCTCCAGCACTCGGCCTGTTCAGCCTCGCACTGCTTTGGAAGCTGGTGAGGGGCTCCCTTTGCTCCGCTCGCTTTTGGGGATTATCAGATTGACTCTCTGTGGTGGGTTAACTCTAGCATTTCTTTCCAGTTTACTTCTGCTGCTTGGAAATATGTTGGTTTCTGACACAGTTATGTGACAGCAGTAAATACTCACAGAAAACAGCTCTTCTGCAACTTTGAGGCAGGCATTTTAGGAGAACAAGCAAAATAACATCCCTTATGGTATTCTCTCTCCTGTCCTAATACAGAGCCCTTCCTGTGTGGCTTCTTGCTGCACGGTTGAAGCTCTGCTCCTCCCTATCAAGGGTGAATGTAAGGATCTCAAAGTAAGCGCACCCTTCCCCCTCCACCATGAAGATTTTTTTTTTAATGGACCAATAGGAGGAAAATTGGTCATCTTGGAGCAGTAAATCCTATAATCTGATGGTCTGAACACCTATAGCACGTACAGGAGGAGGCAGCTCCTCCTTCACTATGTGATTCCCACCATCTCACCTCCTCCATAGAGGCAATCAGGGGGCTGGGGTTTTAGCTTCCTGCATGCATCACGGAAAAGGCCTAAAGGTGCAGGACAAAACACCTGCAGACTCGCCCTCAGACTTGCCAAGCAATTACTGCAAGTTGAAATCCACCTTTGAAAAGCTGTGTCTGGCCATGAGGTGAAGAGAACTCCTTAATAAAGCGTTTTAATAAAGATGCAGCCAGTTTGGCTATTCAGCTATGCAACCATCTCATTGCTTTCCTCTCTGCATCAGCCACACAGCAGCTTCCGAGCTCTTATTCTGCATTCAGAGGCAACCCCTTGTGAAAAAAACACGCAGTTAAGTTTCCCAGTTAGCAACTCCTGAACTTAGTTACCATTTTCACAAGCAGTCTGTTCCCTGGATAACCATATCCTACCGCATCTGTTTATGCTTGCAAGTAAAGTAAGCTTGAAATGTGACTGCCTTTTCTCTCCAGATAATATTGTACACTTCACCTTCAAAATACTGTACCATTGCAAATTTTTGTCTGGTTTTTTTATTAGTCTCTTTTATCTGCCATGATAAGTGATCACCTTAGCTATTTCTGCTGCTTTGCTAAAGAATGATGGATTTTCATACATTAAACTGAAGTAAATTCAGTTACCATTATGTTGCTCTCCTCTTACTGCAGTCACTGTTTAGGCCTCTGCTTTTACCTTTTTTTTTTTTTTAAACTAACCTCCAGTTGCTAATACTGCCTTTGCCAAAGACCATATTCTCAGCTTACTTGCCCAGACCTCTTTGTCTTTATTACTTTCTGCATCAAGTACTAACCATGTTTCATTTATAGATCTCTGAAATTCATTTATCCTCCTTTATCCTCTGGCTTCTGCATCTTAACATAAACTTCCCTCTAAACTTTCTCTGGTTTACAAACATACTTGTCATCACCTGACAAACATCACCTAACCTAGGTGATTCATCACTCAATGTTCTGTATTTCAAAGAGAAAGAAATTCCAGGACAAGAGACAAATGTATCAGGTGCTTCCAAACACGTTCTTCACTTAGCACATAAAACATCTCATCCTCAGTTACTGCAGGCAAATAAAGACCATAGCAGAAGGATATGATTCAAGCATTCTCAAACAAGCTGTGTCCAAATGGACTTCTGTACTATCTACTTAGACCAGTTAATATTTTACTTCATGAGAAGTCCTATTTATTTTAACAGGGTTACTTGTGCATTTTGATGCATTTTAGTAACAGTGAATAGAAATATCTCGTCATGGACCCATGAGTGTTCAACTATTTCTAGGGTTTTCATCAACAGTAACTTTGAAAAGCAAACTATTCTCAACAGAATTAAATTGTCAGATAAGGGTGTGCATGCCTACCAAAAGCTTATGAGATTATTATTTGCAGATCCTTTCAAGTAGAAATACATTGTATTTTGAAGCATTACATTTTCTTTCTTACTTTCAATATGATGTCTGTATTGTGCCATGCAAATAGCCATGCTGCGCTTTTCTGTTCCCACGTGTATAAACTGGAATATTGCTATATCTTATAGGGTTGTTTATTTTTGTTTTGTTTTGTTTTGTTTTCTAGGAGCTTCCTTTATTGTTAGCGGACAAGTGATACAAACATCGCTTAGGGCAGAGCTGGGAAACCTCTTTCCTAGATGTCCATCCAAACTCAGCCAGTTCCATCATGAGACATTCCCTCGCACAAGCCAGGAAGAACCCACGTGCCTCCTCTTCCCTTTTCCTGGGCACCATCAGTGCTTTAGCACAAGGAGAACTGCAACACCTCATGCTTTTTTAGGATACATTAAAGTCCCTGGCAGTGACACAAGTGAAGAATAACTCCTGCTATTTGACCAAGTCACTCCTAATGGAAACCACTGCTGTTCTTGAAACAGATGCACAATATAGTTATAGGAGATAGTACTAACATTATTCTAAAATTCTGTTTCTCTGTGTTATTGCAAAATGACAATATTGTTTGTAGCCCATTTCCTTTAACCAGATTGACAGAATTACAGGTTGACATTGCTGTGAAATTTTATGATGTATTATGTTAACTGTGCCAGTTTGATTAGCCTTGATTGACAGCTAGTACCTGCACAGAAAGTTAAACATCTTACGAATATAGCAGCAGTGAAAAATGTTGTCTCCTTCATTAATATAAATATACAGCTAACTACAAGTAACAAGAAATATATAGGAATGGGAAGATAAGACACACACCATTAAAAATAATCAGAGTATATTACCATATTGATCATTTATATTTTCTCTCACTTAAAATATTCTGTATGTGACAAACATTTTAAATGCCCTCTGACAAATTTAAGAAGCCAGAAAAAAAAAAAAAAAAAGAGATCTCATTCTGAAGACGTGCTGTTCCTAGATACTGTACTACCATGGCTGAGGGACTAAATTTAAAAATCTCAGCACACACAGTTGCTGCATCTGAGCTATCATGTCATAATAATGCCCCTCTCCTACAGCATCCTCATCTGTTATCTAAACACAAGTTGAGATTCTTTTGCACTACAAAACTGGAGGCTAAAATGTCTAGTGAATTAAGCATCGAAGCTGTGTATTCTCCCCTCTGGCTTTGCAGTTTGAGTCCAGCCTACAGTTCAACACGGGACGTGACTGGTACTTCTCTGCTCGCCCTGTAGATTATATTTATTCAGACCAGAAAGCTGGTGCATGTTACAGGAACAGGGAGACACCATTTACAGAAATTGCTCTGCACTTTACTTGTACAGATGCAGGGGATTCAGGAATGAGCACATTGAGAATTTCTTATGCACAAATAATTTTCGGAAATAATCCCATAGGTTGTCACTGAATTTTCTCACTTTATCAGCTAAATGTCTTCAAAATTAATGGATAAAAAGTGTGAAGGACCTTCTTATTCTCAGAATTTAGTAATCTGTTTTTGCAAATGCTATACCATGGATCTTTCATAAGCACACTGTCCTCTTAAAAGGAGTTCATATTGTGCCCCTTTTGCTGCAGATCCCAGTTACTTTAGCAGAGGGATGTCCTCTATTAAATTCCCAGTCTAAATTGTGGCCAGTTAACACCATTTTTTTCCTGCAATGACATGATGGTCCAGTTTATTTTGTTCATGCCCTGGTCCCTGGCATTTTAAGGTAGCTAAGCATAAGGAGCTATATAGAAAAAGAAAGGGTTTTTTCTCTCCTTTTTTTTCCCTCCTTCTCCTCTTCCTCTCTCCCCTCCCCTCCCCGCCTCGCCCCCCCCCCCATTTTTCTGATGATCCCTGAAGTCTTTCAAGAATCCCCCTTTGCTCAGCCCAAGAGATGACCGCGCAGGGATGGCTCTCACCTTGGGAACAGGACGGGAGAAGATCTCCACCAGATTTTTTTAATCCTCGCACCCACATTCATTCAGCAGCAAGGACGGCGCCGCTCCTGCACGAGCCCCGGGCTGGGGGACAACCGGGACCCGCCACTGGTGCCCAGGACTTCACACAGGGGCTAATCATTCCCTCACATGGCTATATCCGCATGGAAAACAGTACCCCAGCCTTAGGATCACCTTGGACTTCTTCCACAGTTGCATCGCAGCGGTGCTTTTCAGGCTCTTTGAGATCAATTTATTTATTTCAGTTATTTCAACCTGTTTTAAGAAAATTTGGTACTATTCCTAGTGCCTAAGTGCATCATTTTGCACTCTCTGCTATGCAGTTTCATTCCATTTCTATTATGCTAGTTCTCAAAATTATGCTGTTCCTTTCTCTTAGTTTTATGTCACTAGTAAATTTCCTGTAGATCTTTAAAACTTCCTCAAAATGTTCTCTCCAGTGAAGAAGTTTCCTTTCGCTGCCATCTCACTATCTTATTTTACTGAATGGATAATTTTGGATATGGCAGTACAGCAAATTAAGTTCCCGGACAGATTATTAATGGTTAGCTTTTTCTTTGTTTGTTTTTGAGGGGGTGATGGAATAGAAAAAAAAAAGTCTTTTGTTTTTGACAGACAGCCATCATGTTAATCCTGTGTGATCTCCCCTTTCATGACTCTTGTCCTAATACCTGCTGAGTTCAGTGTTAGTGTTGTTTTCAAAAATCTAAACTATTGCATACCGCTCAAAGTCAGACTATCTAATTTCAAAATTCAGGGTAAAAAAGTAAAATATTACCAAACACACCTGCTTTTATAATTTTACAATTATAAAATATGAAAATATAAATATACATAAATATATATAAAAATATAAATAAAAATATAAAATATAACTTTATAATTATAAACTGAAAAATGATTGCATATTCTTTCTAGATTCCACTTTTAATTATGTCCATATAGGCACACACTTCGGGCCTTAGCCATAGCATCTCAAGCACAGACACATTGGAAGGGCAAGGCATTTCATGTAACGTATTGAAATAATGACCTTTTTTGTCAGTAGGTCTACAGGAATTGCCTCAAGGAAAAAAAAAATAAAGAGCAGTAATATTTGGCAGTGCCGTTATACCAACTGAGACTAGCAGCTAGGATTGGTAGTAGCAACTTTTATTTGACTAAAGATGCTTCTTTGAAATCTCCTACTAGCAGGTTTATTAATTTCATTATTAAGATTGCTTCCCTAGTCTTTCAATTCTACAGTATTTTAAAGAAAAAAGGACAATGGCAAATTGTATTGTCCTTTAACTTACATCACCAATATAATTAGCTTAATAATTTGAACTATCCCTTTAAAAAAAAAAGTTGCATATTTGACGACCACATTGTCTTTGAAGGCAATGTTGTTATTACTAGCCACGACAATTTTCAGGCTTACCTCCACTCATTGATTGGGAACACAATCCATACCTAGATATTATCTGGCACCACAAAAAGCATTACTGATGTTCTAGCAGAAATCAAAATTACATTTTCATGGCAACTATCTTTCGGCTCACACTGTTTTCAGGGGCTGTGCAATCCTCCCAAGGAGGCAGTGGCAGAGAGGTTAGTAAAAGTTCTCTTTCATTTACGTCTTACACCTAGAACCATAGTCAGAAGGTTGTAAAAAGTACAGCTTAAATGTCAGTGCACAGAAAATTAAGGGGAAAGAAAATTATGATTCATGGGCAACCTCAGGATCCTAATTAGCTTCTGCTGGAGCCCCTCACGTGCATCTATAGCGGTACGTAGGAGCATGAATTGATTCTGCGGGGAAGTTGGGCACAGTCAATCACTCTCTCCACTCATGAGGAGACAACCGCCCTGGTTGAATAAGCCAGTAGACCACTGGGAGCTGATATTCCTTCAGCTAGTGTGCCCTTTTGGACACACTTCCTTATCTCACAATGAAATCTTTAAAAGCTTTCTTCCCTGTTGAGACATACATTGAATTTGGATTTCCTTTAGCACTGTAAACTCTGTCTAGAAAAAAAAGTCCATAAAGCCCCAACTTTGGCACTGTTTGCATAACAGAGGAAAGAGTGGCAGTGAGTAGAAAAATTAACTAAAAATGTGTTCTGCTTCAAAAAAACCTCCACCAACTTTAATGTATTTGGAAACTGAAAATTAGTGTAGATCATCTGTCACTTCTGTTAATAAGGTGGTAGCTAAAAATAACAATAAGAGTTATATATGCCTGGAAATAAATGCAGGGAATATTCAGTTAAATAAATTTCATCTATTTTGAAAAAAAAAAAGTATATTAATTTTTTTCAAATGCAAATTGTTAACTACAGGGAGTGTAAAAGATTCACCTTTTCCTTTTATGCTTCTCTTGCACATAAGATGGCTCATAAAGAATGTCTGAGCAGATTTATAATTACAGGAATCAAGCCTTTGAAAATGGTAGGCGAGGGCTCTCCTTCCTTCGTGTCACCAAAGATGTACACTCATCAGCTCTAATCTATTTCACTGACACAAGAGTGTAATTTCTGCTCTGGCTCTTAAAAAAAAAAATAAAAGAGAGAGAGAGAGAGAAAAGACTTACTGGAAGGAAAAGTCAACAGGAAAAAGTTCTCATGAGAGAAGTTTCAGAGTCATTTAAATACTTCTTGAAGAAAATTATCCGGGAAGCAGTACCTTTAGTTAACATGTGCTAGTCTTTAGACATTATGTCTCCAGGTAGGTTCCTCTAAATGGAAAAGCTACCTGCATTAATCCAATATGCTGAAGAAGACATTGTGGAGAAAACTGCTGGCCCTACTGTTTTGGGAAGGGCTACAGACCTCAGTCTCCCGTGCAGCTGAGGCTGGGAGCTCCTTCCTGCAAGGCTGGAACGCTGCTGGCTGTAGATGTTCCCAATGGTTTACTGATCAAAATAGAGATCTAAAGAGACGGTGGGAAAACAGGCCACAGGCTTCCCATGGAGCAAAGTGAGGAGAGCGCTGAAAACACCGCCGCTAATCTTTTCTGATTTTTTTGAAAAAAATTTCAAGTATTTAGTCAGTGTCCTAAGCTATTTACAATGCATCTCACATGCAGGAAACGGTGCCTTTGAAAGCTCGCTTGGCTACATTAGCACTCATTAATCAAGGCTTGCATTACAACAGTTCAAAGGTTTTACTTTGTGCAATATCATTTTGAAAAGTTCTTGAAAGATATATTTTTTGACCTGTGCTCTATCAAAGAGCAGGATTTGGGCACAGGAAGAGATGCTGCAACACTGCTTTAGCATTTCATTACCTTATCACACATGCCTGGGTCCATCTGCAGGTAAACTTTGGTGGTTTTTCTGAGTACCTCTGACTCTTCTGTTCTGATTTTTCCCTCTAGTTTCCTTGTTTAAAAGATATGGTCTTTTTTCAGCTAAGAGTTTCTCTGAAACTACCATATGTTTTCAAGCTTTCCAAAATTATTCTGAATGCAATAGTTTTTATTATTAAAAAAAGCCAATTAAAATAATGACTAGATAATCATCACCCTAAAAAACTAGGGCACTTTCCAATTCCTGTCATTTCCAGATGACTTACTGAAATGTGAAGTTTTCCTCTTAATCATCATACCTACAAGAGCTGAAAACTTCTGTTAGAAATCAGATTTCTACTTTTGGCAAGTTCATAGACAAGAATCTCATTCAAGTCAAGTTCTCACTGAAGATTTTTACTTGCTTGACTTATACACACACATAAGTACCATCAAAAGGGATAGGAAGGGGGCGTCAGGATATCGGTTGGTAGTTATTGGTAGGCAATAGTGACGAGACGTAGCGTGCTGGAAGGTGGTTAATAGCACTGTGTCTTGAACTTTAGTTGTGGAAGATACACTGTTTAGTAGTTTCTTACTAATTCACTTCAGAACAAGTTTACCAGCGAAATTTATGAAGAAAACTTTAGAAGACCTTGCTATTATTACAGGGAAGGATAATTATATCATATAGGAAGAACTGAAGAATTCGAGAAGGAGAAATGAGATGAAATTTAGTAATAAAAACTCACATTGTGTTCATAGAGACTCATGGGAACAATCTCAAAACCAACAGCTGAACATAACACTACGGCAAGATGCCATTTCTACCACCTTGTTAGACTAGCCTAGGTCAGTAAATAAAATACCTCTGTTCCAAATAAATGTGTTTTATTTCTTGGTTGCATCAGGAGATATACTTGTATTTGACACTGAGAGCAAATTAGTGTCATCTAGTGCCAGTTTGAGCCTACAAGGCACTGGTGAGACAACATCTGGAATATTTTGTTCAGCTTTGGTCCCAGTATTCAAGACTAGGACTTCAGACTGGATCAAATGCAGAAATATCAAGAAAACTGAAAGTTTCTCTAGATGATCTACAAGCTCACTGAGATAACTGGGAGGAAGAAAAAAGAAAAAAAAAAGCTGAAAAGAAATATTATTACAGCACATTTAGGGAACATAGGAAGGAAAAGATGAATTTTACATAAAAGATAATGTCGACTCAGAGAAGAGACAGATATTAATTGGCTATGAATAAATTTCATTTAGAAACTGGAAGGCATTTCCAAGACATTAGAAACGTTCATTTAGAGGCCTTCATTTAGAGAAATTGGAAGCTCAGTAAAGGTTGTGTGGAATCCTACTGCAGCTCAGATAGAGCTTAATGAAAACATATGATATACTGCTTGCTAGCACTGAATTCCCCTTCCAATGCCAAATTATGCGTCCATTTACTGGTCTTCTCATCATGGAAACAAAGACATACTCAGGGAGAAGGAAGCTATGAGCGACAGGATTACGGGGATGTATGCCACGTACAAGACAAGGAGGGAAACAGAAGGGAAAAAAGTCCGAGAAGTGCACAACGACTATTCCCATTGCTACCATAAATGTTCACTTAAGTATGCTCTAAATTGTAGTTTTAAAACAGATGTAACTGTACACTAAAATATATCTGTAAAAGTAAAATCTCATAGAAAATTTGTTTTAGGTCTAAATTAAGAGTGTCAGTTTCTATAAAGCCATTGAGACTTTTTCTTCTATGGAACTAGTTCAGTACGGTGGGAAATGGAGAGTTCAGTAGTGACCTGAGATCACTAATCAGGTTGAATATAAGACAAGCACAATGCAAAGAAATATTAGGCACTAACCCCCAGGTACAGAATGATATCAAAGGCATTTCCCAGAAGTTGTCCTCACCTGCATTATGAATACAGTGCATGGTCTCTAACAGTCCCAACCCATCAGGAATTAAAACTCAAAGGTTGACAGAGAGCAGAACACAAGTCCCGCCCATGAGCAGTTCTATTTATTTGCTAATGGAGCCTGATGTTAGGGTTTTATTTCATAATCGACAGATTGGCATTGAATTAGGCCTCCTCTAAACTCTGTCACTTCTGCCTTTGCACGTAGTACTGGTTTCTCTGCCCAATGACCTCCCTGCCACCCATGCACAGGCGGCACTTCCACCCCAGCAAGGCACTTCCTCCATTACTCTGCCTTTATGGAAGTCTAACCTCATCGTAATCAGCTTCCATTGAACTAATCCTCAAAAAATGCAACAATTCAAACAGATCAAGTCCGACTGAGGGATTCCAAGGGGGATTCCAAGGAGGATGGCACCTCTTGTGGCACTTCGGTTGTGGGTTACAGGAGAAAGACAAAACTGTTGGGGGGCAGGGAGAGAAGCTGTCCCTGCTCTGCGAGAGGAGGGTTTGAGGAGACCAGTGTTGTGGCTGCACTTTGCTGAATGTGAAGTTACAGATTTCCCGAAGCCTCCAAGGCCGGTTATCAGCACCTTGCCTGCAGCATGCAAGCGTATCTGTCATTACACCTAATGAGTCTTCTGTCATCTTGTTTTTGAGCAAAAAACATGTGTACATCAGTGATGTTGTTTTTTATATTGGAAATAGGTGCTCCAGAGTCATCCTCTCTGCTGAGCTGAGGAGCCAAAGACTATTTCCAAACGTAGAGAGATACAATTACAATTGAAAGTGGATTCCTCTACATCCATCACCGCTTGGAATAACTTATCAGAGCAATATGAAACAGAGCACAAGTTTGATGGGTTTGTCTAGAATGATTATGCCGGAAATTAATTCTTTAGAGGTTCCTCAGCATTTGTTCCACATGTAATGTTAGAAGTGAAGAGGAACTTCACTATTTAGGTTGTATAAAAGCATAACTTCTTCGAAGATCATTTAAAATATTTCAAAGCAACTCATTAGGCAGTTTTACAAAGTAACGTATCAAAGCTACCTTTATTGCCTGCAATGCAAGTGTGAACCCAAACTGACTTGTCTTTATTCTAATAAATATTCTACCATATATTGTGCAATTTTACCTGCAAATAAGAGAAAATTTCTTAGGTTCCAGTGGTAGACCTGAGAGCACACAGTATTTGTACCTCTGACCTGCTACAGACCAAGATGCTAGCAGACTAGTTAAAAGACAATTAGTCCAATTTCACATTTCGTAGCAGCCGAAAAATTTCATGTTATTTCAGTCACAGTGGATGGATGCCAAGTTCACTGGAAACAACCCTGCTGATTTATCCAGTCCATTTTAATACTTTAGAAATACTGTTAAAACATGGCTGTCCTAATTACACAGGGATCAGTGCACAGTGTCCCTCTCACCCAGGATTCTCCCAGAAGAGCTGCAATCACCTGCATTCCCCCTAATTTCACCATGCAATTCCAACTAATTTCATCCTAGTACAGTGCTGTCAGACAACTCCCATGTCTCTGCGGTTTTAATCGATTAGCTCAATGTCTCTATAATGCATCACCAGCTGCCAGGCACAGAACTGGACGCTTCGCAAGCATTTCAACTAAAAGACAGTTTAATTACTACAGCAGCATCTCAAAGGCATAGGCACAAGGACTTGGAAAGGAATTATTAAAATATTTGGTGTCAACAAACCACTTTATAACTGAGCAAACAATGCCAATCAAAAGGCAGGAAATAAGGAGAAAGTCACATTTTTAAATAGTCCTTTTTTAATGGACTCTAATGTATTCAGGCAAATGGACTGCTATAAGTATTACTGTTTACACAATGCAATTGTGCTCTACGATAATTCTTCTGCTGGAAATATAGACATGCTAAAAACTGACACTGCTCTAGCACTAAATTACAATAAAAGAAACATACCTTGGATTAGGAAATAGTTGAAGTAAATGAGACAAGAAATGGACTGCCTTAAATTCAGGAACTGCTGAACCAGACTGTAAACTCTGGTTCCTTCATCGCTCTTCCTCTCTACATTCCTACTCACACGAGCGAAGTGAAGGGCTCTGCTGGCTCTCCAAAGCCAACATGTGCAAAAAATAGACATTTTAAATAATAGAGAACCAAAAGTGAGGCTGTAGGTCAGCCAAAAAGAGACAAATGACAACAGGAATATAGGGCAGATGCTCTCCTCCTCCTAAGGCTGCGCGGCTACAGACGGGTCAGAGCAAGCAGGAAAGCCCCGTTTCTGCTGCGCCTGCAGGGGACACGAGGCCAAGCCACACACGCCCCAGGCAGTCAGATCCGGCACCTCCATTGCACAAGACACAGAGTTGAGCTTTACTGAGGCTCAAAGAGCACCACTGCAAAACCAGAAAGTGTAATTGGATTTAAAGCCTTTTCCAGCTGACACACATATTCACCCAGTTGCTTGAATTCCCCCTGCAAGAGCAGAGCTGTATCCCAACACTGGATATTGATAGCTTGGCAGGTGCTGGGAAGGAGTTCAAGGTCGCGTGCTCAGCTCTGGTGGGAGATGTCTATATTTGATCTTTGTGACCTCCTCTAGCTGCCTGAAAAGATGGCATTGACAGAAACTGCATAAAAACCTGGCCATTTTTCTTTACTATTATTTATCACCTTATGAAGGAAAGAAAAGAAAGGGATGGAGTAAAGAAATCTACTGTGTTAAAGTTCTAAGAACCTCTAGCAACATTGCAGCTAAGGGGCAAATATGAACTACTGCAAAGCACTCAGGCCCAGCGTGGTGACAGGGCACTAGCGTGGGGCTGTATCGCATCAGGTTTGTTATCTGTCTCATTTACATCCTGCAAAACACTGTTTCATCTGATTATCTTCTCATCATGGCAGAATATCAACCATCTGATTTTTGCTAGTGCTATAGGTAACTGATTTACGGGAACAGACCAAACCTGAGACCCTCAGTTTTAAAAGGAGATAGATCTTTGATAGGCTCCTTGCCCAACTCACCTACATGCTTTTCTTGCAAGATATTATATCTAAACAAGTTTTCCTGGGACTGTAACTATTTTTCTACCATATTCACAGGGCAATTATTTGCTTATGTGAAATGCATGTGTTGCTAGGTTTTCACTTCTCATCCGCAAATACCTGAGTATGCAAGTCTAAATAGTTAGGTTATTAAATATTCACTTAGTAATCAGCACAGTGCAGGGTAGTGCACAGTGCAGCTAGAAAGCAAATAGTAAATTTTAAGATACTTCATTCAGATGACTGTAATCAGTTAAGATTTAACAAATTAGCCACTTCTATAATTTTTTGTATCTTGGCAAGACATGTCTTTTTCATAACATTTAGAATTAAGCATGTTCCAAAATTTTTCTCACTTTGAAAATGCTAGCAATCAAAACATAGGGTACAATACTAACTTCTGTGAGGCATTTAAAGACTGCCAAGTCTGTAATATATTTACAATATATTTTTAAAAAATTAAACTTGAGAAATGATTCTCCTATGAAGTGCTGGTTTCTTCACAGATGTGATAAAGCTAACGCATACAGAGGGCACTGCTGATCAGCCACCCAGTCATCGATGATGTGCAGGCACTAATTCAAACTTGATGGTGCAGCAGGTGTCATCGAAGGCGTTATCTTACCAATAGATGCTTAAAACTGCTATTCCTGCACAGCTACTGGCTACTGTAATTTATGATTAGGTGAAGCGTGAATGTGGCTCCTGCTGTACTAACTTGTTTGCTTAAGAAGTGATATCTAATTTCCTCCCCCAATTATGGGAAGCACCAGGAAAAAGCTAGAGGTTTCTTTTTAGTTCTTTTTCTCAGAGTAATACCATAGGCAGATGACAGCATATCCTTGTTATTTTGTATGCTGCTTCATATTGAGTGGAGCATCACTACTTATATTCATAATGTCTACAAACAAATTTAGCCACTTCACCCCAAAGGATTATCCTTTGGATTTTCCAGTGTTTCATTAACAAGTGTCTAGAGACTATTGCTACCAGGAATCTCTATTTTTTCCTCTACCTTCTTTTAAATTTGCCTTGGACAAAAATTACGATACAGTTCTTTTCCCAGGAACTTCTCAGATTTTGGCAGCATAGTGTACCACAAAGTGATTTATCTTTTTAGCAATTGCAGTTACACAGTCACATAATTAAAAAAAAAAAAAAATAAAGTCTTACAGAAAAGCAAACAAAAAGACAAATAATATGCAAACCTGAGCCAGAATACCTATTTCTCATGTTAAAATCTGTCTCTGAATGCTTTAAGGCAGGCTCTTTAAATGTGAATTCTATCTCAGATTCATTTAATACTGATTTGACTTCAGAAAAAAGGAAAAAGTATTTAATTCATTATCACTCACCCCTGAATTAGATATATGAATGTGAAAATCTCTGTTACTAATTTTAATTGCACTATTCCCTCTCCACAGGAGACTGGTAAATTGGTTTGGTGAAATAGTAGTGAATCACATGAAAGTAGTGGGATACATTTTATAATATATCTAAATAACTATCCCATTTTCCCAGCATGTTGCTGTGTATTTTAAGTATTAATATTATGACTTCAGTTTAGAAGAATGTAGCTTTATTTTATTCAAATAAATTTTCCTTGTACTGTATGTTAGCACTGTTAAAAATCAGGCTAAATTCTAAGTGGCTATCAAGTAATAAAGGAGAAACATTTACTGCAGAAGCCAACACGAAAATGTGTTTGCCTAGTCATAAAACACTCATGAAAGGAGCTTGCAGATGCATCATGTTGATGCAATAATGGTCCTTCCCATCTAATCCCACTTTTTTTTTTAACTCCTTCAGCTGCCATGTTTATTACCTGAACCTAGAATGGGTTTACTTGTTTGCCTGTTGTGCTTTGTTGCAATTGCATCAGGTTAGACAGTTACATTTCTCAATAAATTTGCAGTATTATTATTTCTGCTTATCATCTGTTCCCACCCAAAAGGGCAATGCACTCAGACTCAGCACTACCTCTGGCCCTGGTTTTACAAGAATAGAAAAGCCTCAGTGAGTGAAGAGTTTGATAAATGTCCAAAGAGCAGACCTTGAAGGAATACCCACCACACCAAGAACAGCTTTAGAAACAAGATCTTCAAAACAAGCCTAGATTAAGCTGCTAAAACATCTAAGCAGTTCAAAGTTTATAGACATGATGCATCTGTATAAAGAAATAAATTCCCATTCTAAATAGCACAATTTTGGGGAACATTCTGAAGAACAGGTATTACAATTCTGCAAGAAGTATTACTTACCAGCCAAAATATTCATCTTTGTCCCTACTTGCAATTTCAATGCAAAACTTCATTTTAAATTTGTGACCATTTTGGGTACCTGTAATTTTCACAGTGTTTTAAGTTAACTACTGTATTGTATAAACAGAAAGATAAATAACTCATTATCAAATTTTAGGCAGAAGAGTAAGGCCGTGCAAAGCTCAGTGCTAGAAGAGAAAGAAGAGATTACCAGACAAAATGAGAATTTCCTGCTTTAAAACGTAAGCTGGTGTATACTGGTTAGTCCTTCACCAGCTATGGCTTGCTCACTGTTCAAGTTACTGTGCGTGTTTCTGCATCACTCGACAGGCTGATGTGTGTGTTTCACACACTGTCAATGTCCTAAACATGAGGAGATATGCCTGCAGAGAAGAAATTACCGTAACATAAAATACACTACAGATTAACCTGGCAAATCTAAAGAGACAGAATGATAGCAAAACTCTTCCTATTCCTCATAGGAGCTTTCTCAAATAGTCCTTCAGCATACTGAATTTTCATGCACTGCCATGTGTGGCCTTCAAAACCTGGCTTAGCAGTTGCTAAGAGGTAAATAATGTGGATACTTTCATGCAGGGACTCCAACTTTATTCAACTCCATACCAGAAAGAAAAAAAATCCTTACAGAAAATTTGTTCTTCACATAAGCAAATGCCAGATAATAAAATAAAAAACAAGGAAAGAAAAGCAAGCTATGTAAGACAGCACCACACAAGACAATTTCAGCACAGGAAAATCAATGAATACATGAAGTGATTTTCTGAGCTGTTATGAGCATCTTGCTTTCTGCCACTTTTCAGGATTACATTCCTGCTAATCTTTGCTGGAGGAAACATGGCCTCCTCTTCTGTCCAGTGTGATCGGTAAGTTAGGTAAAATACATTTTGTCTATCTATGTACTTGACTCGCAGACCAAACATTCCACTCTTACAAAGCCCTTATGGTCTTCAAGGCAGACAAACTGCTCGTTATTTCACATCGGCCATGGCATGTGCAAGTCTTTTTGCATTTTGAAAGTCAAATTGTGGATCTGCAATGTGTAGAAAACAAGATGGAGAATTGTATGGTGCCCAAGCAACGCAGGAAAAAGTCCCTTTTGCAAACCTTCATTAGCCAGCCTTGCTGCAGACTGAGTTTGTTTGGTTTGAGCTACATAGGGTCAGGACCTACAACCCCAAGCACTTCCACTATATAACCAGATGAGGAAAAATCAAAAATGCAACAGGCCCTTGAAGTCAATATATACTTCTTCATATTTTTTACTGCTCTATTCACATCTCTTCTTCCTTATATCAGCAGTATTTTTAAGCTTGTAAAAGAATAGATTTTTCATGATTTTAAATTATTCCCCCAAAGTCACTCAGAACCTGAAGACAACGTTTTCAGAGAGTATCTTAACATGAGGTATCATCAGTTCAATTCTGTGATTTAACTATAAAATATATTTTAATTTAAAATTGTTATGCAGTCCTGTATGTTAGTTATAGTGCATGCTAATGGAAGAAAAACTGGGAGAAAAAATGTGCTAATTTAATTATGCTAATAGTACTCTTGTAAGTGCAAAAAACAGATGGCAGAACCAGCAACAATGGATTACTTTTTAATCAAGTAATTTTGAATAAATATTGTTATTCAAAAGCAGTAACTATACCATTGCTGGAAAGTGGTAATCCTCAAAAAATCCATTTTCCAGGAGTGCTTCAACCAATCCAGAAAAAATAACATTAACGCTCTTTGCCAGTAACCTAAGTTCTGTCGTTCACAGAATGGTTAAGGTTGAAAGGGACCTCTAGAGATCTAGTCCATCTAGTCCAACCTCCCTGCTCCAGCAGAGCACGTAGCACAGGGATGTGAATCCAGGTGGGTTTGGAAGATCTCCACAGAAGGAGACTCCACAGCCTCTCTGGGCAGCCTGTTCCAGGGCTCTGTCACTCATGTGAGGAAAGAAGTTCTTCCTCACATGGAGATGGAACTTCCTGTGGTTCAACTTGTACCCATTACCCGTTGTCCTGTCACTGGCCACTACTGAGAAGAGTTTGGCTCCATCCTCTTTATATCCTCTCCTCAAGTATTTGTACATGTTGATCAGATTCTCCTCTCAGTCTTCTCCAGGCTAAACGGACCCAGCTCACTTAAATCTTTCCTCCCCATTGCCTCCTCCAAAAGAGGATTTATCCTCCTGGTTACTGAAAAGTAATCCCAATGATCATCTTGGGCCAAAGTGGGGAATATTGCAGTGTTCTGCCAAACTGTGCATTTTAGTTTTAAAGTATGTGTGGTCAGCATAGCCCACCAAGACAATGCATAGGGACCAGAGCTGGTGCGAGAGACAAAAACTTCTAAGACTTCACAAGTCTAGTATGTTAGCCACCACTCATACAATTAATTAAATGACCATATTGAACTTTGGAAGTATGGTAGATAATCTCCCTTTTGACCTGCTGCCACATTACAAAAAGCTTCACGCACATTTTCGTAATCATTAGTCTAATTAGCAACTTTAAACCATTGAATATTGCAGGCCATAAACTAATGACATTTAAATAAGTTAAAGTGTGTGCCCCGTTTTTCAGAAACCGTCAAGGTCAGAAAATAAGTTCCTAACGCTGTTGCTATTAAAGTTGCATCACCTTTAATTTTGAAAAAATATATAGAGAGGCAATTCATTTTGTTTAGTGTTACCTCAGATATTATATTTCAAACATTGCATTTAAGTTCTGGAAGTTATTCTGTATAGAGATGAATATAGATACAGCATTATAAATGTCAACTCTATGGGGGAACTATATATTATACATATTTTATATATGAATATTTTACATTCAAACATGCAACAAACACAAAGAAACGGTGTGTTTCAGTCCCTAGAGTGCCTGCATTTATGAACATGAAGAAAGGCCTGCATGTCCAAAAGCCCATCTAATTTTATACTGTATCAGCTAGTCTAACGAAAGATACTACCTCTTACCACCCTGGTCTCATTTACGTTACGGTACCACAGGGCAGAATGCAGCACTCGGAACACATGTGCAGTGCTACGGGACCGCTGGACTCCATCAAGATGCGCGTGAGCGGTGTCCACGCTGTCAGCTGCACTTCTGTAAGTGCATCTCTTTGCAAGGGCACTTACAAGTTCAAATCACTATGGAGGCCAATGGACTGGAGCATTTACCCTCTTATAAATAAAAGTAGAGAGGGTATTACATATTTTGTTGGTGAAGATATGTAGTATAAATTTCTGCAAAGTGCTCCTTCTAAAGTCAAAATGCTGTTAATTACTTACAGCCTGATACCAATCTTAGGAGAAATCATTCTTATGAAATTCAGTTATCATTTTTGTCTTTAAAGTAATCTTCAAAGCACTTAATCTTTAATAATTATGAAAGAACTGAATGAGATACCCTGGATATTTGGGAGTGCCTATGGCACTTGTGGATTATGAGTTGTTTACTCCAGTTCGACAGGAAACAGAGACAGAAGGAAGCATGATTTCTAGGGGGACATAGTAATCAAACGTCTTCAAGTTACTATATAGCCCTATATTCTACAACATAAAAAGAAGGTAACGGATCACTGATAGTATCCCATGAAAATTCTTCATTGGCAATTGCACGAGACGACCGCAGCTCAGCCCCACGTGCTTCCCGGTGAGGGGACGACAAGCTCACAGCCGGCACCATCCTCACGTCACCCCGGGACACACATTCAGCAAAGGCCCAGACTCCGGCAACTTGTTTCTGGGGATTTCACTGCTCCCCAGGGCAAAGCCTCAAAACGGGAGCTGCAGGCACACTGCATGAGCGACAAGTGGGCCACTAAGGCACTCAAGGCTCCCAAGCAAAGCTCCTTATGATAAGATTTTCAAATAAGGCTAAAGGAAGCTGATACCCAAATGTGCACAGAATGGAGATAATGTGTTTCCTTTTACGAAAATTAACGGATGAAATCTTTCTCCCTTGGAATAAACAAACAAACAAAAAAAGTATGCCGACTCTAACACTTTTTTTTTTAATAGCATTTAATAGTATTTTTATAATCTCACTCTGAAGTTTACTTCATATTGAAGTTTAAAATCATATGATTAAAAAAGTTTTTATTCTCATTAATTCAGGTAGATCTGTACATTTAATAATGTGCATTATTAAGCTGTGTATCCAGCAAATTCCAAGGGAGTCAGGTGAAAGTATGACCTTTCAGATCAGGGCATGCAACTCGATCAGTCAGCTATATCATATATAATACACCAATCCATCTGCATGTGGAATGAATATGGAGAAAATAAGTGAATGCAAATGGTAGGATCTTTTATGGTCTTTTCCTTCTAATAAACTCAAGTTCAGGGATGAAAATACTATGCATATTATCTAGAAGTGAAAGAGAGAGAAATTTCTGGAGAGAGAAGAAAAGGGGGGAAAAAAGGCAAAAAAAAAGATTGTTTTTTTTCTTAGGTGAAAGACAGGAAACTATATTAAAAGCAAGATACACCTCATTCTCATTTTAAGAAAGTTGTAAGCAAGCAGGGAGGGTACATCAGCAGAATCTTCTTTAACAACATATTTCTGTTAATTGGGAGTCTACAGTAATCTTAGTAATTATTTTTAGTGTCAGATGTACTAAAATACAATTATGATACCACTACTAAATTTAAGTATTAAAACATCTTCTTACAGTCAAGCATCTTTCTGCTGAAGTGACTGTGTTAAGCAAAAGGAGAAATTTTATGAAAATTTCTTTGTGTTTTTGCATAGCACATACATAATAACTACCTGTCTGGTAAGAAAACTGGAATAGTGAAATACTAAGTATTTCTCACTGTATGTTTGTTGTCAGGTGCTTATCTATTCTGTCATTCTTTAAATACTTCTGAAATTGAACTATTTCTACCATGCACTTTAACATTCTTTACCAGCTATACAGAAATCTACACAGGAAAAAGAAAAAAGAAAACATTCAGAGCAGCATATACCTCTTTAGAAACATTTTTTAACAACTTCATGAATTGCTCTAGGCTCTGAGTCTTATTGGATATAAACACCAGCTTTCCCCTTCCGAACTGCACCACAGGTCTGTCCTGTGGTCCAAAGTGAAATGTATTTCATGGTCTCCATTCTGTCCCCTGGGAATTAAGCCACATCCAAAACTACTGCAAACAATGTCAGTTTAGCATGACTGGCAGGTCACTTAGAAGAGGCCCTTTACTGCTTTTTAAAATTACATTACTTTTGATGCCCAGAAAGAACAGTTTTCACAGGTCAAGCTTCAGATCACTGGTAGCAAGTCTACAAGCCTATATCAAAGTTATCTGGCACCATACCCACCTGTAAGTAAATAAAGAAAAGTTCAGCTTCTAGAGCCATAGTGAACAAAGGGAACAACAATATTAAAAGCTCATACCAGCTCTTAGTTTAAATCAATATTTGCCCAGCCTGTTTTCCCAACTTCTATACTTTACAACTAAATATCGACTTACATCTGAAGACTGATCCAAAAAAATGTGAACTCCCCTTCCCTCCCTTTCCATCCTCTTCTGCAGTTCTCCATCAGGCTCTCCTTATTGTTAACTCTCCTTTGACGTATTTTTTCTACTTTGCTTTTCCAATCTCTCCATCTGCCACACTGATCCAATCTGCTCCTGTCTAATTACTGTCCTTATTCAGGTCTCCCTCTGATAGCACCCCATAACTCATCGCCTCCCTGATGATCTTCCCATCTAGATCCAACTCAGAGGACTTTGACCCTGCTTCACTCTCCAAACACCATCCCATTTCTCAAGCTGCTGCAATAATATACAGAATTTTCCTCTTTCTGATCTTTAAAAATGATCTTAAATCATTTCTATCAGACAATCCCCTGATTGTGCTCTCCCATGATCTCTTCAAGGCTGAGTCTTAGTGTCTATAATGCCATCCTCATGTCCTGACAGCAACACAGCCTTTGTGCTCACACCATGAGAGTGCCTTACTCACCACCACGGGCATCCACAAACATGCATATCAAAAAACGTGATGTGTCTGCACCTTAATATACTGATATATGAATGCTTTAGTGATTAGTGCTTGTGGATATTTAATAATTTTTTAACATACAACATGCCCATTGAGATAGCGTCCTTAGAAAAGAGCAGCAAATTCCTAACTATCTGATTAAAGGAAAATATAAAAGGAAAAAAGGAAAAGATTAATGAAGAGAGAATATACACAAAACAGAAGGTTGCTGTTATTTATTTGTCTTTAGATACATTTTCCTTTCTTTGCACTAAGGCGTAAAATTAATATGTGTCTTAGCCAGTCAAGAGTTACAATTAGAACTCTGAAAATAATCCTAGAGTATACAAGCTCCAGCACCTGGGGAGCACTGTCCCTTTTGGAAAAGTTGTTATGCTGGGCCATATTTTAAAGCTCTGAAGATGTCAGAGGATGAACTGGATATGGTCAAACCAGTGCTACACAAAAGGGATCTTTTACAACTGTAGTAACCTTCTGCACTTCTTCATATAGTAAATGAAGAATTGTTAATATTTACACTAGCAATAGATAAATCAATTAAGTATCAACAATGTTATTCATAAGAACCTTGGTCATTACCCTAAGGTACCTTAAAACAAATGTAAACTGGAGAAGAGCAAATACATTTTGTTTTTATCAAATATTAAGCTTTATTTTTCCACTAAATCTTACACAAATTTGGTGTAGTCCACAGATAGTGAAAGTATTCCAGAAGAGAATACAAATGAAAATTTCAGTTCAAACTAAAATACATACAGACCATAGATTCTTCTGAACAGGTTACTTTATAAATCAGAGTGGCCTAGGGGAGATGTTAACTGTATAATGAAAGTTTTGAAAAACTTCATTTACAATAACTTTTACATCAAAGTTGATAAATCTCATCAAAACTTTTTATACTTTTATAAACTCTTTTTTTTTTAAGTCAGTGGGACAAATTTTGAAGAGATTAATCATAAATTAGTAGAAAATAATTACTCATATGGTCTACTTTTTTAAGAAATCAAATAGTCTCATTTCAAAACAAAAAAAAAGACGAAAAGTTTCTTTCCATCTTGAATCATTTTGTTCAAGGGATATTTCTGCTTCTATGCTTGCAAATAGGAAGATGCACTCAATCAGTTGGAATAGTGATTAAGTCTACCTTCTTGCTCATCTTTACAAAAAAGCTCAAGAAGATCAGAGTGAGGAAAAAACTACCAATAAACAAAAACAAAGTCTCCTTTTACTCTAAAAATAACAGTAGAATTACTAGAAATGTTTGAGAAGCTTTTAATTGTTTATCCTTTCTTGTACAGAGTGGACATGGTGATAAAACAATTAAGGCATCTCACAAAGGAGCCAGATACGTCTCTTCGAGCCATGCTCCTAATTCACACCCTAACTTCTTTCTGCTCCATCAAAGTGCACAGGGAGATGAATGCTGCAGAGTCAAGGACAGTTGGCTGCGACAGTCACGGCATCATCTCCTCCTATGTTGTTAGCTGGGGGAAAGGACACGCTTCCGGCTTGCTACGTCCCTGACCACTTAAGCTCAGGAAGAACTTTTGCATGAGCAGAGAACTCCCCCTCACAAGATAAAAAAAAAAAAGTCTGCCAATAAGAGAGCATCAGACTTTTGAACAAATAACAGAATTTTTGAACAAATAACATCCAATTGAATTGCTCTCTCTTTACAGATAAACAATAACCACCATTTCAAGTCTGATGTCTTTGAAGACAACACTGACATCATTCTTTGACATCATTCCCTGGATTTAGCTCCAACTTAAGAGATCAAGATCAATATGGGAAAAGTTATACAATAATCCAATATAAAAAAAAAAACCAACAAAAACATATAGTCAAAAGGTATTTTGTGATCATTTAAAACCTGAAAGATTTTTTAAAGTTGTTTTCCCAACCCACATGAATTTTTCTTGACAGTTACATGAAAGCTTCATACACTGGCAAATATCAAAAGGATTTCAACACTGAACAGAGTGAGATCCAGGCATAGATAACTGCAGAATATGTAACTAAACAAGAAGATTAAGTCAGGAAAACAAGTATTGCAACACCTCCTCTAATGTACATGCAACACTTAATCTGGAGTTTCCAGATTAAGGGTGATTTCCATTAACAGAGTGCTTAAAATACTAATATTCCTCTTATTCCCAGATAATAAAAAGTTCCTTATCAATAAACATGGTTTAGAACTGTTTCCTCTTCAACCACTCTACTACCCACCCATTGAAAGTAGGGAGCTCAACTACCCAGGAAATATGAGAATGAAAAACCACCACAAATTGTAAAGACTTAATTTGCATGTGGATTAAGACGACTGTTAGTTGCATAAAACTGCAATGTCATGTACATTGTTTGTGAAATTTTTGCCACAGGCACAATAGAAATTTGTACCATAATCCCACATGCTTCATAGCAGAGACAAGGCACAAGGGGAAAGGACGGTCTCTAACCTTTCCCTTGTCATCCATCTGGCTAATGCCCAAAAGCCACCAGCATGGCCTTTCTTACAGAAAGAGCTATCCCTGTTGCCATTCCTGACCACTCGGGATCCCCATGCCCAAGATGAGATGCTGCTGGCACACTCAGAGGCATCCGTAGAGACAGTGATACTGCACAGCCCTATCTCTTCTGACTTCATTTCCCACACGGACAATGCTACCATCACATCATATAAACCATGACAAGTGAGAGAGTTTGAGTACGTCACAATGCTCAAATGCTTAACTTTTAAGATGCATCAACATACTGTAAATTTCAGTCAGTTCCGACCTAACAGGACAGAATTTGTGTAAATTATCTTGTTATTCGGGGCTAATTAAAGAGGAAGTCACGTACAAGTCTTCCATCTATCACTAAGTTTCTTACAACTTCAAAATATTTAGTAATCATCTGCAATTTACTTCAGTTATAGCTGTGTAGTGGAAAGAGCTAGAGGAAACAATGACAGAGCATCACCCTTCCTCTCTTCCCTTTCCCTATTTAAGTACAACACATTACACTTGAAATGGCACCATTCAGTAAGTTTTGAAACGCAAAGGCTACATGTTCCTTATTTTCTACTATAAGGTCTTGCATCATACATGTTTTGCACTGCTTTCTGGACACTATACGTGCTCTACAGAAAATGCGAATATCATATTAATGTTGAGATTGGCAAGAGGGAAAGAAAAAAAAAAAAACCCAGAGATTTCTTAAAACACAAGATTCTTCCAATGCAAGATGCTAGAAAGGTAGCGTAGCAAGGTTGTATGAACTATACAAAAAAAATGACACTTCTCATTCTTCCCATTTCTTCACGATGCCACAGTACTATATATTTAAAGACTTTTCTTAAATTCTGAAAGCAAGGATTTTTTCATCAACCTCACCACTTAGTGCTGTATTTGCTTCCCGAAGATACATAAAAATAGACAAATACAGAAATAGATAAATATACAGATAAAATAAGGACGAGTGAGGAATAAGATATGCTTTGATTTGGGAGTAACTGGAGGGAATATTTAAATGGCTGCAATTCTCTGATTGACAGGTCTGGATGGGTATAGAAACAAAGACTAACGTGTTTGCCATGTATCTTTTCTGAATATTTTTCTAATCAAGCTGGCAACCATTTTGAAAAAACTTATCACACGTCCATTCTAAAGAACTTCTTTATACTTAAGGGAAAAGTAAAAAATATTTTGACCGCAGAAAGGAAGTGAAGCATGTAAGGGACAGCTGTATCATTTCATAGGCAGCAGGTTTTTTCTCACTGTGCTACATATGTGGATGCAGCCTTGGGAATGCAACAAAATGGATAATCATAACAATCCATGCAGATTTTAACTACAGATATGTGATAGATCTTCCTTAAGCAGGAATTTTCTATTAAGCACATCACATTTTTTTCTCCAGGACCTCAGGTCCTTCCAAAACATCATTTACAGTTTCCTTAGTATACGAGATAAATAATGCCATTATTCTGTTGTGAGTTTGGGGCTTTTTTTTTTTTTTTTTTTTGCATTACTTTTTAAAATGTCTATATAGCGACCAGATAAATGACTTCAAAAGACTTTTAAAGTCTTATATTTTGTTTTACATTAGTCAAGTTTTATAGAGCCAAAGACTAAAATAGAAGAGAGGTAAACATACTGAATGCTACTGATAAGCAAGATTGATTACTTCAGATCTCTCTTTGTGTTTACTGACAAAAGGCAGTGTGCAGTAGCGTACTAGGTTTGTTCTGAGTGAAAAATGAAGCTGAGTTGGTAGATTAACCATCTACAAAATGATTCCTTGCAGAGTACAGCATGGCTTTTTGCACTCCAATATCTTATGCAGCAAATCTGACTAAATTACATCTTTAATAAATCATTTAGCGCTTAGCACATTTTGCTAATTATTTCAAAATACTGTAATCCTACATTATTAATATGTTAATTTTTTTATCCTAGAAGAACAATGCTGCACATAGTGGATTCATACCATCAGTAAACAGCAATATGAAAAATACAACTACCAGGAGAAGCTACCATAATCATGCAGCAAAGTGATCATTTAGGATTTGGAAAGGCTAAACATACAATGCATTCAACTGTCTGCCACAAAATACTCATTTTCTTCATTCAAGAAAGGTGGAAAAATCAGAAGTTACAAAAATAAAGCCACAAAAAATAAGAAGACAGACTTATAACCACAATCATGCATGAATAATTACAAATTTCAAATGTAAAGATCATTCAAATAAATGTAACTGATGGATAATCCTCATGGGGTGCAAGTCAAAGTAAACAGACAGTCCACTTTAGAAAGTGTCTAGTGAATTGATTTAACAAGTTTAATGTGAGCATCAGTGTGGGGCTATTACTGATCGTAAGCTTTACTGATGTTATTTGTTCGCTTGGAAAAATACCGCTCTTTGGAATGAGCACATTAAGGCTAAAATTGCAGAGAAAACCCTATTACAACTTTATTGCTGGCAAATTGGAACCAAACCTTGTCTGTATATCAATTACTTAGAGTTACCACAGAGATAAATCCTTTTTTTTTGTATAGGCTCAATCTTGAAGACAGTGATGAGAAAACTCCTTATTATACCCTACCGACATCACTAGGTTTTCTTAGCAATTTCAAGAAATTGTCAATTAAGTTCTTTTTATTAGGTTCCAAAAGCTGTTAAGTCAAACACAAATCTATCATAAGGCTTGTAACAGCATGTTATTTAGGCACATTTCAATGTTTCACTCTTTCATTATCCACCTACCCAAACCCTAATCAAAAGTTCTCATAAAGTGAAGGAGTTTTCAGTTCTACCGTCTAAAGCTTCAGATAAATTTAGAGTAAGCAAGCTCTCATTCCTTGTAACTGGTCATATGAAGAATGGCCACCTAAGTGAGTAGAAACATCATTATTTAGATCACTTTGGATACTAATACATTTGTTTGCAAGATCTGAATTCAGTTAATACTGAACGATAGACTACTACGCAAATGAACATGATGGTTAAAGCAGTGTTTTACAAAGTCTGACAAATATTCGTACAAACACACCTATTTTTACATGCTCAACTCCTTGATAGGATTTTCTTGAAGATAAATAGCTACCTCTAAAAATGACTGTCAATGGGGGAAGCTGTTGTACAAACCCCAGAGTTGCAATCCTGTGGAATGGGCTGTACTCCTTGCTCCCTGAGCCAACAGATGCTAAGTTCTTTGTGGAAGTGATGCTTTTAAGTCTCTAGGAAGTGCAAAAGAGTTAGTTATTGAGCATAGGAAGAGCACAATGGAGAGACAAGCAGGTCAGCTACCAAGACAGCTACTGGCCTGACCTCCCACTCAGGCATACAGTGCTTGAGAAAAAGGGGAAGGAACGGAAGACAAAAAGGCACATCATTCTGATGAATAACTATGGTTAGTCTCCATTCAGCAGTTTAGTACCTCACCATAGTGTTCACACTTTGTATTAGCCTAAATGTTAAAAGAGAGGCTAATATTCTGCACTTGGTAATGACATTAGCTCAACTTTTTAATTAATAGGGGAATGGTAAGTTCTCTCTCTGACTGTTCCACAACTCAAAAGAAATTGGAAATTATTTTGGACCACTCCAATTTTTCCCTACTAAATGATGTACAGGGCTACTATCGTTTGAGTAGAAAGAGTACCATGCCATACCATTAAACATATATAATACTGAACATTACAGAGGCTGGCTAGATTTTTAGAGCTAAATGGATAGAAATAGTGTCTGGAAATAAAGATCTCTGGAGGTGAATTACCATGCTAAAAGACAGAAGTGCAAGTAAAAGAGGGTAGCAGGGCAAAAAGATTCAAAAGTTACAACATGGACTGTGTGATTAAATATTGGTCTTTTTGGTTTCAAAACCTGGGTTCATAAACAGCTATGCCCATTCATTCTATAGCATCCTGAGTAGCTGGTCACAGGCTAACAACATTTGAAGAGGAAAAAGGTCAAAGCTATCATTACAGTGGTGACAACGAATCACAGAGGAAAAAAAAAGTTTTATTTATTACACTTAATATAAGAAACCTTTACTGTGGAATATAATTGTACTATCACTACACGCCAGAGATTTTTAATCCCCAATCATTTCAACATATTTTACAGTTCATTACCTTTTCAGTTAGATATTGCAGGAAAGACTCTCCTGAGTCTACACAAAAGCTTTAAAAATTCTACAATTTTAACTTTCATATTCCTCTTATATGAAATACTAGCTGATGAATACATACTATGTGAGATTGGTAATGAACCAAAAGGCAAAAAAAAAAGAAAACATGTTGTTAAAGTTTTGAAAATAGCTAACATTTTGTTCATGAAGTCATAGAAACATAAAAAATCTCTAAGATGTTTATATGAGCTTGAGCATGGTACTATGACACACAGTATAGCATTGTCTTAACTAAACAAGATGGACTATATGGCTTCCCAGTAAGACATAATAGTCTAACAAACAAATACAAAGTTATACTGCCTCTAGGAGGAGATTACCTCTTATGATTCTCATAAGTTCTAATAAGTGTCAGTGCAAAAAGGTAAACAATTGCATCACTGTGAATTTTTGTTCTGTAAAGATTTTTAACATATGGTCATTTTTCACGACAGAGCTCCCAAGCCTTATTCTGTATTGACTAAATATAATCTAGACTTCATAACAAAAAAAAAAGACACTCTTGACATTATGGAGGTTGTCTTTTTAACTAAATCACAATGTGAAAATACTTGTTAACCTTGTTTTGGTTTGTTTTTAAAAATAGCACAGCAGGCCCTGAAATCCTAATTCAGGAAAGTACAACTATGGATGAAGAGAGATCTGCTTTCCTGCCAGTTCTATTTTATTCATTACTATCTCCGCTTCAGTACAAATGAACCATGCAATAAACAAAATTTTTTAAAAAATACACCACCACTGCTAGAAAATCCCTAACTTCCCTATACTAGATTTCACTAGCAGACCAAAAAGTAAATCTAAGCACATCACCTTTGTTTTTCATGAAGAGTTCTTTTATCTTTTGAAACAGATCTTTTGCATTAAAAAAAATATTTTTTCAGTGATTAAGAGGAAACACAGCATGGAACACTTCAGAACAATTCAGCTGGAGAAAAGCAATGTCCAACCAAACCAGAATTGAATAACGTAACCTAAATCTTCAGTCTACCTCAACTCACCTTATTCCACCAATTAACAGCCTTCACAAAAACATATATGAAAGGAGAACATTTAAAAACCCTGGTAAACACTGGTTATAGGATGCCTATGTTTGGGGAAAAAAAGCCAAAATGAAAAAAATTAGCAACTTTTTGTGAGGATTGGCAAATTAGAAAAAAATTGACAAAATAGAATGCGAAATTTTAACAGAAAATGTGAAGTTGAAGTGATTTTCATCCTATTTTTTTAAGGCCACTTCATGTAACATCAGTGGAATTTATTCTGACACAAAGTAGAAGCAGTACAGTACAATAGTTTGTCCTTCACTTGGAAGAACCATTCAGGAACATCATTCTCATAGATTCAGTCTCATAGACACCTCACAAAATAGTATATTCCAGAGTTAGTTTAGCTTCCAGACCAAACCTGAAATATCCTTACAAAAAACAAACAACAATAAAACAAAACAAACAAACAAAAAACCCTGCAACAGACTCCCCATCCGTTGAAAATAATCTGTTTTAGTTTGTTTGTTTTTGGTGAGGGAAGGTTTAACACTGTGTTCTCACAGATTTTATTCTGGCAGGATTTTACTCCCTGAGGGATCATTCACAATGGTAATCAGTTATGGAAAGAAAATTATTCTGGATGCTTTGAGGTATGTAGAAAAATTGAGAATTTTGCATAGCAAAAGACTCCACACAGATATGAAATCTCAAACAAAAGTACTAGCTAACAAAAAGTCAAGGCCCATGAGCATTTCACAACAGTACAATTCTACAATTATCAGCAAAGAAAATTATTTATCCTAATTAACCCATATTTATACAGGTGTAAACAAGACTTAGGTAAAGGAATGCTAGCTCCTCAGCTGGAGTTTTATGAAGATTCACCACCTACAACTGAGGGTTTACTACTGAGCTACAGGTGGGGTTTCTTGCCTTTTGGTCCATTGCTAGTCCATAAATTCAAAGGGGACGCAATTTATGTCAGGAGTGCAAGGCTCTTTACAAGTATGCTATATCTCACATGCACACAGTGCCATAAGTAAGAACTAAATTCTGCCACTCGGTCACACTTCTACATCTGCGTCTTCCTTTCCTCTTGTGCATTAGAGATGGAATCTCGTATTGTAGCATCCAGTTATGCAAGTGCATCAGCAGCCTTTGCTACCTTAGAAAACATTGCCATCCTAGGACAGAGGTAATCTGTCTGCAAATTCCAAAAGAGAAGTTTAATTTAGAATTATTTTTTATTAATAATTAACAACCTTGGGGTTTTTCTACCTTTTCTGTGATCTTTTTTTCCTATGACCCCAATCGCTAGACAAGTTGTACCTTCTCTTTTTTTGAGAAATAAATATGATTAGGAAGTGCAAAAAAAAAAAAAAAAAAGCCTATCCAGTGGATACGTAAATAAAAACAGAAAAAAAAAAAAGATTAGTTGTGTGCAAATTTCTGAAACTTAGAACTAGGAAAAAATTTTCTCTTTATATAACTGATAAAAATATGCTCTGATAAAAACTGATAAAAATATATTCCTGAAATTATATTGGCAGGGGGATGAATACCTAAATAAGAAAGAAATCACAAAGAGTATTTGGCTAATACTAAATCAGAAATGTTTAGCTAAAGTAGGAAACTTTAAAGAAATCTCAGTAAAAGAAAACTATTTCCTGGTTTTCTACCTACATTCATTGTCTCCTTTTTATTTCTTTCTCTTAGTTTCCTTCTTTTCTGCTTTATCTATTAGCACTAATTTCAGCAAACCAGTAGTACAAACTAAGGCAAAAAATTGTACAGTTTATCAGAATAAAAGACCAGATCATATAAAACTGGTACAATAACCGGATTTTATTTATTTTCTTTTTCCTTAAGTAAGAGAAGACTGCAAAGTGATTTTAATCTTTTACAGAAAATCCTTGGATTAGTAGATAAATGCTAAAACCAGACTTATAACCTATTATTTAAAACTCAAAAACTATTTTCATGTTGCATCAATATGCATGTCTAGAACCTTGTTTAAGAAAACTATTCACCATGCAAAGTTTTGAATGCACAGTATCAAAGAATAATTTTTGACATTTTGATTCATACATGCTTATAAAGCTCCAAGACAACATGGTTTAATTATAAAACATATTTCTACTGCCTTAGTCATGCCAATTAAATTTGATTGGATACTTTCTTTATTCAACAAGCCCCTTTCATGTCATTTTAATTTACTGTCAAAGCAGCCTGAATATTGGAAACTAAATTATTTACTACAGCCCATAAGCCAATAATGTTCCATTTGTCTCGTACAGAGGGAGACTAGACTAACAAGATTATTAAGGACATTACTTGTAATAGCGAATGTCCTTCACTTTATTTGAGCTTCATGCTGTGCTTTCAGAGATCATACTTCAAAAGAGTTCCATTTCATTCCATCACAGAACCTCTGATATAAATTATTCTTTCCAAGCTTTGTAATGCTCTGATCATAGAGAAAGTGGACCCAATCTTGTTGGGTAAAAACAGAGACTTCTGCTCTAAGATAACTACATAGTTTATTTGTGCTAAATACCTTTGATGCCCTCCCTCATGCCAATAATGCAGAACAGGCAGAAATCAGCTAAATTTATCGTACGGTGATAACATCTCAGGGATTGAACTCACATGGGCTTTGGTTGTCTTTGCAATGATTTTAAACCAAATTCTGCAATCTAAATGCATGTGGTTAAAATCAATCTTGTAACTTCTTAAAAACACTGTGTAGGGAATGCAATAAATATAATGCAGAACAGACTTAGAGAAACTTGAAAAAAATACAAATCAAATTGTCTAGGACATAAGTCTGTCATACAGACTGATAGACTTATGAAGGATTACAAACACAAAGAAAGAAAAACAGAAAAGTTAACAAGTCAGGGAAGGTACTCCTTGAATGTTAGATCCACTTTCTCCTTTTTTTGACTCAAATTCAGTGAGACTCTTACGTATATAACTAACTCAAAGCAAATGAATGCTCGTGTTGAAATCAATGGAACTGCTCACATGTCTCAAGTAAAGTGTATGTTTAAATCTTTTTCTTAACTGAAGGCTTTTCTTGATATTGGAAAGTATTGAAAAGGATCATAGTCAGCACACAGGATGGTAGAAAGGTTTCCCCCCAAAAAATGGCTAGGAAAATGTCCCTCAACTTTAGAAAATGGCAGCTAGCGTGTGTGAATAAAACCCAGCCAAGAACACCAGAAGAAAGGTAGAACATATGGTAATTTTTCCATCCTCACATACGCACACAAGAAAAACACCCAACCTTGTGCAACATGCCGTATGTTGAAGTGCAGATACCGGCATTAATTGGGAAGGCTCATGACTATTAAATACAAGCCCTGTTGCTCTGGCGGACAACACTCACCATCCTGAATTAAGTAGGTGAGCTTGAATCATACTGAAAACCTATAGCTTTTATAAGGGGTATCTGAGACTGAACCTTAGGGACAGTCCCCAAGGGCTTGCCTCAGTAGGCTCCAATTTAACTTCCTGACACCTGTGAAAACTCAAGTTCAGTGGGGGATGTTATTTTCATCCTGTTTAATCACCTTTTGTTTGCAGGGTACAGATGCACCCTAAAAGCTCGCAGGATACAATAGGGGATGGATGTGACTAAGAGGAGGAATGAGAAAGAAAAAGACAAAGGTCAACTGTCTATTTGTCAGGAAATCAGCAGAATAAAAAGATAGATTAAATTTTTAGCATCTTGGAAACCTCAAAAACACTCATAAATATGAGGGCTTAGTAGAAATTTCTTAATTCAATCTACTAAGCAGTTTCCTCAGGTTTTCTATGTCTGTTATTTCATCTGCTCAGGAAATTCACTAGTTAGGAGCTTTTAAAAAGTGACAAAAAGTCCTGAATATCCAGAAGTAAAAAGAAGCATGAAAGGAGAAGAATAATATTTTCCTGACAAAAGCACTTTCTTATGATGGAGGAGGGCACAAGGTGACAATTTAGTGTTCCAGCACAGATTTACTGGATAATAGCCAAATATTTCAAAGCAAACACAGCTGTAATGTTTATGTTAAAAACAACAGACTATGACAGCACTCAGACATTCTGTATCGTTCAAGTATTGAAAATAAATTGTTTCTTTTCACACAATAGAGGCAGAGATTACTAAAGTGAAACATGACAGGAACATCTGAGAAAATGGTATCTTCCTTATAATAGGAATTTATTTGCTTTTTGGAGCTCCTTTAAAGACAATCCTATTCACTGTCATTTAATGACTGTAATGGCGTTTGGAGAGCTGTAACTTAGAAATAATGCTATCTGCCTGGGAATGCCAAAATCTCAAGGCCCCCCTTGCATCCCAAACCTGAATGGGAACTACGTACATGATACGCATAAGCAGTGCTTGAGAATAGTCTGTACAGCAGCCAAAGTCTTTATCAAGTAGTAATTTGCTTTAAAACGTGGGGACTTTGTCAAAGTAAGGGTGGCTAAGCTGGATTCTACAAGGTTTGCCAGGTATGGCAAACAAACCATCTCCTTGCTAACTGTCTCTGCATGTTAATACATAACACTTCTTTTTCAGTTCATTTGCCATAGTACAAATTTACAGGGAAAACAAAAACAAAGAGAAATAACTTAGTGGCCCACATATAAAAAGTTTGGGAAGGTATTTTTCTTTTTTTATATTGAAACATAACTTGTAATTCTATAACACTTATATATGCTTTAATATCAACATGTAAATAGAGAGAACATGATTTAATGATTTCAAATTTTTAAGACTTACGGCATATCTACGAGGAAGCATTAAATAATAAAAATTTTAAACTTTTAAAATAATTCAGATTACAGAATTTGTATTTTTTCAGTTTTATATTCCACTGTCAATAGATATTATATCTAGAGTCTGAATATAAAAACACATACAAAGTTAGTTGGTTTTTACTCATCTCATAATACACTGAGCCACTGCACATCTAAATCTTTGAAGAGGTGTTATTTGTTAGTTGCCCAAAAAGCACAGATAAATATATTTGCTAGCTTGGGAGAAAAAAAGGAAAAAAAGAAAACAGCTGAATTCAAGAAAATGAATGCTGATGTCAATCCCACAATGCCCAGGTAATTTCATATGAATCAACATCAGAGATTCTAAATGTTACGTTAAGCCTAACAAAAGCTAATTCTGCATATTTTCTGAATCATCTCTACCTGCTCTTCACATTGCTAATACTTCTTCAGTTCATGAGCTAATCAATATTTTAATCCTTTTTTAAATTTAAAAAATGGATTTCTCTCTATGCAGGAAACACCATAAATACAGTATTTCAAAACATGTGCTGTGAAATATGTAATTATATATTTCAGTGCATGTTCTTTGAAATACTGAATTTGCCCTTGCACACAAGGCATACTAAATCTGTATATTAATATACATGTATACCATTTATTTTATGCATGTATGTATCTGCAATTAAACATAGCTGCAAATTAACATATATCTAGTATGCATGTCTCCATCAAATGTAAAAATACACTATATTTAAAGTGGTTGTTAAGATTTCTTCCATCAGTTCTGGCCATAGGGATACTCATATGTTTAACAAATGATTACAGTCCTTATAACTACCCAGGATGTACATGATTATAGCTGGAACTCAGCAAAGGGAATTTTCAAATCCAGTAGCCTGTTTTTAACTCTAACATATATTTCTTCATAAGGGCTCAGCTCATATGGTGCCATTTCTTTTTTTACATTCATATTGCTTCTTCAATAAACTGCAAATCTGAAGTAATGGTGGTAAATTAGCCCTTGTAAGGCTATACAGAAAGATGTTCAACATCTAGTTTCATGTCACTTTTTTTAGATTTATGTTACAGGTTTATTTGTATTAAAAGACAAAAAGGATGAATTCTTTTACATTTCTGTATATAAAAAAATATGCATAAACTAATGTGTTTTTTTTCCTGATTGAACTTTATACACCATGTTCCATTTTGACTGAAACAGAGAAATAACTAGCATGTTGCCTCTCTGAAGCCGAAAGCAATTTCCTTTTCTAATTTTAGTTATGCAAAGCCTATGGGCATCATCAGCATTTAGTAATTAGTTTTATAATTACTGCTGTTTTGCTCACTGTCATTCAATTTTTCTTACAACATGGTCTGGGATTGAAACATCCCACATCCACAGCTGTGTAAATTGCCATCCATTTATAAGACAAAAAAAGTAACATTCAACATACATCATTATTCAGTCAAGAATCTGTTATTGGTACTTAGGTGATGCTTTGAGTACATAAGCTGCCCAGTGAAATACAAAGGCAAAATATAATTCAAATACTTAGTAAATGCTATCTAACACAGGAGAGTCTGGAACATGTAAATTGGAAATAAAAGAATTTTCATTAAGAAATGTTTCAGTCTATTACTGCTACCAGTATCTTCTTTCCAAACAGGAAAAGAAGTATCTTTTGCTGAAGCAAACATTCAAGCAGAGATCTGAGAGACAGACAAATTCTGGCTTACTTATACTGAAATGTGATCATTTCTCTTGCAGGAATTCTAATTCCAGTAACTAACCAAGAAGTCATGAAACCTAGAATTAATGGAATGTTGATACCATTAGTCATGATATTACTAAATAGTCTCCTTCCTTAACTAATTCTGTGAATCGTAAAAATTCAAATGGGTTGTGTTATGACATGTTCCTTTAAACCCAACAATTTGTCTTAATGAAAGAAGAATGTTTTGCGTTTTTCAGGGAAAAAAAATTCATCATCTTGATTTACAAAATTATAATTACCATCTTATTTCATTAAAAAAATACACTTTTTTTTTCAAATATCTAGCTTGAAATAACATGCTAATCATGAGTTTTTAAAACCTGGAAATGCGACAGTCAAGGAACAATGGAAATATACATTTCGTTCCTAAGAGAAGCACCCTTTCTTCAGTGAGCTAGAAGTACTATATTTGCTAGAACATGTCTCATTTAAAAAATATATATTTTATATATATATATACACACATATTTCATGGCCACATGAGACTTCCCACAAAAGATTCTGCTGGCGCCAGTTAGCCCCACTGGATGCAGAAGCCCTTCAGCAAACCAGTATTGCCAAGGGGAAGAGCTTCTCCCTTTGCACGTGTTCAATGGGAGAGGACACAAAGAGTCCAGAATGGGACAATTCATACTTGTAACTACCTCATTCCTAACCAGAAGGAAAAATGGAAAAATATACCCCTTAATTGTATTTCATATCTTCTGTCAAGCTTAGTTAGGAGAAAACAGCTGCTCAAAAGCTGTTTTACATAAAGCTGTCACACACAAAGGGCAAGATTGTATTCAACCAGCAACACTTGGAAGGGGCAAGGGAAGAGGAAAATTTAGGCAGATTGCTTTCAGTGATTTTTGCAGAAGCCTCCTCTATTATATGCTTTGTGGCACAGCTAAGAGACTTACAAACACATCTCAATAGCTTTTCCCAGACCATCCATCCTTGGCTCAGTGAATCACCAAGGAGGGAAAAATCATGTTTAAACATGTTTTGTTCTTGTTTTAATTGAAAAATTCATAGGTAGGTTAGAATTCTCTTTTAGTGACTATTCAGCATGATCTGGGGTAGAAAAGTCATTGTTCTCCCAAAGAGTAACAGCTCTTAAAAGAAGAGGTCTGCAAAATAAAAAATGAGCTTTGCCCATGAGGATTGCCCATGGCACATGGGACAAGATGATCCCAGGTATCAACACTTAGGCAGTGGTAATTGCTCTTGCTCATTGTCCCCACAGGCTTCAGATTAACACTTAGAGCCTCCTGCACTCGCACCCTGGCTAATGAGGTCTAGAGCCTGCAAATCAAATCCCCTTGGTGGGCTTCCTGACCTCATTCCGGCTGTGGGAAGACGCTAGGCTCCGCTCACGGCACCCTCCCAGCCCAGCGGTGCCATCAGCACAGAGCGGGCAGCGGGTTCGCCCCCGCGGGCAGGGTCTTGTCCTCCAGGTCTATCAGGAAAGCGCCAGGCAGCCCACACAGCAACACCTGAGAACCAGTGCTGCACACCAAGCCAGCAACGCACTTGCGTCCCTTTGGAAGAGGCAGGAATGGCTATGGTACTTTTTTTTGACAGCAGAAACCTGCAAAGTCACAAAGGGATTTGGGGTTTTTTTGGGTGTTCTTATTTGTTCTCAGAGTAGTATTTTTTTTTTGTGCCAGGACAAATAAATCATCTATTTTAAAGAATGAAGGAGGCCCAAAAAATGCAAAGGAAACTCATTGCACATCATTTGTGAGTGGGGAGAAAAAAACACTTCCATTTGTGAACTCCTGAAGACGTACAGCCAGTTGGGATTACCTGGCCATATACAGCACAGAAGAAAAAAAAAAAAAAAAAAAAAAAACAGACACAAACCCAGTTTGAAAAACCTGAATTTATGTATTTGTGCCTCAGCAGCTTTGGACTCAGTACTAAAATACAGATGCACAAGCAGAGCTTTTTCATCTTTGAAAGGCACAAAAATACTTTCCTTGAAATATTGCAAGAAACACACCTAAACAAAATCAAACAAACAAACAAAAGCTTATTTCTACTGTAAGGGCATGGAGTATTTTGGGAACTGATGACAATTCAAGCTTGGTGAAAAGCATGTCCTACACCATGTCTTCCATTTAGAGTGACATTCTACATACTATTCCCTAAGTGGCTACAAAATGTCCCCTTCCTGTATTGTTCAGGAAAGTATATTACTGATCTGCAGGAGTACCATTATATAAAGTTATTTCAGAAGCTGGAGTAACTGATTAACTGCAATCTACTTCCATACCTATTTACACTTGGGGACATAATATAATGGTGAAAAGTAGGGTCAAGTGGCTGAGTTGCCAGCTGAATTACCCTTCTTGCACTCATAATAGTGAAAACCACTTTTGGCATTCTGCACTCGTAACTCAGAGGGTCAGAGGAATACCGGCTTCATTTTGGAAGGTCCCACCTAAACTTTGCAAAGCCGGTAGAGAATGTTGCCGCTGGCAGAAATGCTTTCCGAAGGATGGGGCAGATAATGGAAGCTATTAGCCATAACATGGACTTTTTGGTAGCTCTTCAGACTCTGCAGTAGCAATACTAAGTATTTTGAGACCTTCAGATTATAAAGCTCATATAAATGTAAACAAGTAAGATTTTATATATCAAAAAGCCTCTTCATTCATAAAATATTCCTGGCCATATGTCTGTTAACTAATAGTAATCACCAAAATGGCATGAAGCATGGCAGAAAAAGTGTGAAAAATAACACATGACACAGATCTGATACATCTTCAGGGGAAAGTTTCAGAGTAAAATACTCTAACACTAGCAATATTCGGTGGCTATTAGAAATGTATTTCTTCTCATTCTGTCACTGCCTATTAATCCCAACTACACTGACAGTCAAAGGTTAAAAAAGGGAATAAATTAGCATTATTGTCAATCATTACATACAGAAGAATAATTAACTCGGTATGTTTATTTATCTACTTTTGCCACTTGATTAAATGAATGATTGATGACAGGTTCCTTGTTTTCTTTTCTTTCTTTTTGTCAGTATAAATGATCAGTATGAAACTAAACGGAGGCATTAAAATGAAATAATTAGGAGCACAAAATATAGTACAGATGGGCTCAAATAATTTCATGCTTCTTGTTACCATACTGTAACACACTAACATACATTTATATGTTCAAAGGAGAACTCTGCGTTGGTAGAAATGCTGGGTAAAATCCCTCTCAAACAGCATGGGGTTTTTTTAAGGGTATCCTTGAAGTTCTGTAAGTTAAGCAAGCCTCACAAGAAGGCTTGCAGCAAATACAGTTATGCAGTGTGCCCTTGGATAACTTGGAACTAACAGTGTGCATGGAGAGGCCAAAACCCTTCTTGAAGGCTGGCTGCTGTTACGACCAATGCTACCCACACACACAGTCTCAGAGCAGAATTCAGAGCATACCTCTCAGAGCAAGGCAAATGAAAAATTGCCATTCGGGTAGTATGAGACAAGGGAGGAAAGTAATAGAGAGGGGTCAATCCTCTCCTTCTGGCTACCTGCAACAGGTATCTGAGTCCAGCAGGCTGCTGCCAGGCAGCACAGAGGACACCATCGCTGATCCAAGACTGCTTTTCTTACCTATATATTTCACAAACAAGAGGAACAGGATTTAAGGTCCTGATAGTATTTCCAACCCTGCAATTTTGGAGGACAGCTTCTGAAGTGGAAACTGAAGCACACCAGCAGAGTTTCTCCCGTGCTTTGGAAAGTTAAAGAATTTGCCCCGGAGTTTGAGGAGGCAGCTTCCGAATGGGATTAAAAAGAAGGTAGAATATCTTTCTTTCCTCAACATATCTTTTCCCTCTAAAGGGAAATAGTTGAGAGCTTGAAACCTGTGTCTGTTACTGACAGAATTTACTTCTGAGAATACAAGCTAAAGGAAATGACGAGCAAAATCTGAAGCTTCATTTATACTTGGGAAGCACCTACTTAACTCTGAAAAAGCTACTTTTCACTGAAGATAAAATTGCAGCCAGCTATGCCAACACTATGCCAACCTTATGACTCCAAAATATTCCAGTCGTAAGATCACTCTGAGGGGCCTATGCTCTAAATCCAGGGTTCTTTCCTACAACGCATCCCTATGGAAATAACCCTACTGCTGAAACAAACTACAGACCCAAGTTAAGCATGGGTCATCAGGATCATCCCTGAGAAGGGACCACCCAGCATTGCTCAAACCTTATCAACAAAAGGAATCAAGAACCACCACAGAGAGAGATTCATGAAAATTCCCTACATAAAAAGTAGTAATTCATATTACAGCACAAAGGATATTAAATATTGTATCCCTGGAATGTGCAAGTACAAGACAGCAAATATCATGCCAGACAGATACTGGGATTTTTGCTCTCACTATTTTTGAGAATATTACTGGAATAATGTGTTCAACTGCAGTCTCCTCCATTCTGAAAATATGTTGGAAAATCGGATAGGGTTCAAATAAGAGCTACAAGAGTGATTAGACTTCTGAAAGTCATTCCCTATAGTGAAAGACTAAGAAAGCTCATTTTATTTAGTTACTGAAAAGAAGGTTAAGAGGATCACAATACCTACATGTGGAAGAGATTTCTGACAGTAGGCAGCTCATTAATCTAGAGAAAAAGGCATAACAAGATCCAGTGTTTGGAAGCTGAGGCTGAAATAGGACTACAAATGAGGCACACTTTTTTCACAATGACAGTAATTAACCATTGGAACAATCTGCCCAGGGATGTAGTTGATTCTTTATCATTTAAATGCTTTACATCAACACTAGATATCTTCCCAAGAGATAAACCTGTACTGCAAATAGGTACAGAAATCACTGGATGGGTTTCTCTGGTTGCAGCCCGCAAGAAGTCAGACTAGATACTTATCACAGCTGCTCAACACTGTACCTCAAGACAACAATTCCACAAGTGCTCTGTGTGTTCTGTACTTCAAGGACCAACCATATATTGAACATAAATCCCTCATATGAAGTTCAGTTCAGACTGAGATGAGGTTGGGTCCAAAACTCATCTTCCCGTTTTCAGGATGACATAAGAGCACTATGAGGAAGTACCTGGACATCTTCAAAGAACGTCCTCATTCCACACAGTCTGGCACTATCGCCGTTGGAGATCAAAGTACACTGAAACAGCAAGCAAATGTGCACTGGAAAGCTGCTGAATCCCTGGCTTTGCCAGAAGCTTTCTACCCAAGTAACACCTACGGACTGCCTGGTAATGGGTCATTCCCCTAAGCCATGTGGAAGATTGCCTTGTTCAGTCTCAGGGCTACCAACGAGCCTCTCAACATAATGGGCTCTATACAGACAGCATTTCCTTCAGCTTTAAAGATCTATGAATTTGATTTAATAAACTATCTCCATATATTCACTCAGTGAAGCTGCTCAAGAAATCAGTTACAAGAGCTAAATGCATGAAGAGGTTAGGCTGTTGCTGTTATATTGCTTTTTACACTGCTCCTCTCAGTCTCTTTGTGAAGTTTGTGAGAAACAACTTGCTTGGCAAGTCTTCAGGACAGCTTGTTAGAGCACAAGAATAGCAGAGGAAAAAAAGATCAGAGAAAGAAACTAGGGGATACTGAGAGCAGGACATGAAAAATAAGTATCAGAGCCGATACATAAACAAAGGAAGAAGACTAATGCATATGAGTGAAGAAGAAACAAAGTGTTAGAAAAGTATTAAATAAGCAGCCAAAACATTAATCTTTGGAAAATGGAAACTAAGCACACCATTTTTTTCAGCTATAAGAGGGGATACAAAAAAAAAACATTTAAAATGTCAACAAAAAGTTATACCCTCAGCACAAGGGGTGAGAGTGGAAGCTCAAAGAAAGTCATATCTGGACTTGCCACATTATAAATTTTTTTAAAGGCTTAATTTTTTTTAAGACACCCACGGGTTTGCTTAGATCAAGTAATACCTAGTTATTCTATTTTTTTTGTTTTCACCCTTAAGAAGATTGAACGTGGTTTATAAAGTCTTTAACAAGGGCATTTTGTGTTCAGCTTGCTATACCCACAGATAGATTAGCAATATTTCTCTTTGTTGACCGCTTTAGCATCAACCCTGAATGGAAATCCTAGCATCATTCTGTGAGGAATCTGCTCCGGGCAGTGGGATGCACTTCCCAATGAAGCACTGCCTGACCATGGAGGTGGCCCTCGCGCTACCGTGGCAGCCCTGGGGCTCTGCTCCCTACTATCGCGCTGAGCAAGTCAGTCCTGGCTGGCTTCGCAAATGTGCTCAGCAGCTGCTTCTTATGATCAGATTACCAAAGTGCTGAAATCTTTTGAAAATCTGGCTATTTATTTTGTTGTTGAATAGGATCAGAGATCTTTTGAAATCTGGCCCCAGTTGGGGTGCTGAGCTCTTTTGAAAAGCTAGCCCTAAATCTGTATATGCCTCAATTTCTCTATTAGCATTATCAGCACAGTTCTGCTTCATCAAGAGGATGAGAAACAGCTGGCATGCACAGCAATTCAAATTTGAAAGAGGATACATAAATGTAGAGTTGCTCTGATAGTTGTAGAAATGTCATGTGTACTTAAAAAAAAGCTCTTGATTTTTTCATAAACCTCTACACAGTTGTGGTTTTTATAAAATCTGAAGTAATAGTGAAAATAGTATTTTGCCTGCTGCATGTAATAGCTGGGAGTTGTATGGATGTGTAAAAGGTGAACAAAAATACTTCTTTTCTTCTCTTTCTTTTATGATTATGAATAAGCTTTTAATGTGTTCCCAGAAGATGAAATAAGACACACAATTTTGTACTTGCATGTGGCACCACCCCATGCAAAGCAAAGCAAAAACAGTTTTTATATGATACAAATGGAACAAAACTGACAACACACACATGCTTACACAGATGCACCCAGCTAACTCGGCAAGTAAAAATCTAGGGACAGACATGCTGGAGTCCTGCGATTAAGGTAAGCATTTCCTAACAGCTCCACTTACAAGGAGGAACTGGCACAACTGGAGTTAAGTAGTTCGTTAAGCATTTGCTTTTCCTTCCTTAGGAACTGAAATCACAGTATGACCAACTTGAATCAATTTAGAAATAAAAACATTCATCTTGGCTGAAGGGCTAACAAACATGGCATTTCTTAAAGGAGCTCAAAATTTTAAGATAACACTTAAGTTCCTAACAGTGCAGAGATTCTTATTTTGCTCACCATCTGAGAGAGATGTAGAGGCTTAGATGTTCTCTAAATTGTAAGCTCTATATGAAGTGTGCTCTTTAATTACAGACAGCTAATGAAAACAGTTTTTACTGATCTCCCTAATGTCCTGGGAAAGTCTTTACTATGGATTCATTGTATTCTACTTTATATCCCTGATTGAAATGGAAGACCACAAGAGCACAGGGATTTGGTGGAAACTCGATTTCCTTCCTCTGCCTTCAAAGAGAACAGTTGCAGAAATCAAGCTGAGCTGATACTGTGGTCAAAGTTTGGTCAGGCTGCGGTTACTCTTACATATTACACAGATAAAAAAATCACTGCACTTTGGGTTTTTAAAACTGTTGGGTCTACCTTCACTACCTAAATCTTAAGATACCATGGATATCCAATATACCTATTACATAAAAATAATAACTATAATTAAATCAATGTATTTCCAACCTCTTTTCCAGGGCTCTGACTATTATTTCAAATATTAGACAGCCACACTGGAAAATAATAATAAATAGATAACTGGAAACATATGAGATAAAAAACATAGATTTATTCATTTCATTAAAAATGTTGCCTTCCCCCTCCCCCTGATATTTTGAGTTATAACTTTTGACCTATAGTATTTAGTGATCTAACTCCTGGTAAACCACTATAAAAGCCCATTCATTCACACTACTTTATTCTCCCATATCTGCACACTAATAACTCCCTCTCTGATCCTTTTTTTTTTCCTTTTTTTCCGTCCTTTTTTTTCTCTTCCCCCCGCCCTTTTTTCCTTCCTTTTTTTCTCTTCCCCCCCCTTTTTTTCCTCTTTTTCCTTCCTTTTTTTCTCTTCCCCCCCTTTTTTTCTCTTTTTTTTTTCTTTTCTTTTTTTTTTTAAGTCTCTGCTGCTCACATTATTAAGCTAGTTAATCTATTTCTTCACCTCAGACAGCTGCATCTATTTTCCTCTCACCAGTCTCAGCAAGATCCAAAATAAGCACTCATACAACTAGAAATACATAGTAGAAGTACAGAAGCCCCCAAATTCAGTAAACCATATTAATAAGAGAAACAAAAATATAAAAGTCTTTTAAATTTAGCAAGATTTTAAGCAGGTTCTTACATTCATTGCTTAGCACTAAGTGGGCTAAGGTGTAGCTATACTGAAACTGTTAAACGCAAACATAAGATCCAGTCACTCAACCCCTACTCATTCACGAAGCCAAGCACCACATTATTAAATGTTACTGTCCCTATCCAAACACCCCTCATAGCAGAGAGACCTTTCCTCTGTTCAGAAAGGACAAGCAGTCCTGCAGTCTACAGTTTGCAAGAGTTTGCAACAGTTTTTTTTTTTTCATTTTACATATTGAAAAGTACAGCAGTGATGATTTTTTGTCTGTTTCTGATTACTAAATGGCAAAAAGCAGAAAAAGAATTTTTGGCACACCAGATTTATTGCACATCTGAAATTAGCTAACCTCATCATGTGCATTATTTGAAAAAGTTATGTAGACTACACATATAATTTAAAATACACTCCTAAAAAAGAAAAAAAAAAAAAAAAAAAAAAGACCACCTGGACCTAACCCAAACAATGTAAAAAATGGATATAAAAATCATATGGAAAAATTTTATCAAAGGATTCTTAAACAGTGGGCTGGTGTAGCAGTGTAGCACTCCTTTAATGAAGAAATTTCTAGGATCAATAATGACTTTGCTTTGACAATCCCTACCATACATAACCACAGACAATAAGGGTTTTTTTAATTTGAATATTCCCTTTGACTTATTTCTGATCATTGCCAAGGCTGGGACTAGTGCAAGTGTCAATACAACTCTCCTCCCGACACATGAACCTCTCCAAGGTTGAAGCCAGTGCTCTTGTCAACACCCACCCACCCAACCCCTGCCAATGGTCTGATGATGGCCACGTCTTTCTGTCGGAGTGAGGAAAGTATCTTTTTAACTCAGGAGGGAATTTTAAATGATACTGTGGCCTACTGTATGTATGAAAACATGCACATAGACAGAAAAAAGGGCTGAAATGAAAAAGTAAAAATATAAAGGACAGTTATAGCTTACTTTTATTGTTTTCTTTCTTCACCATTTGTTTTCATCATCAAGACTACATTGAGAATTCAAGAACTGTAGATGCAAACCACAGAAAAATCACAGGAACACAAAAATGGGGAGTCAACACTGGAAGCTAAGCACAAGTGGAAGATGCGTATTTGATATTCCAGCAAGAGACTAGGGGAGGAAAAAGAGCTAAGGAAAACAAACTGTTTTAAAAGAACATCATAAAAACGTAAAAGTGACCAACTCAGTGCAACAGAACAAGAAAAAATAGCAAGAGAAGGAAAAAAAAAAAAAAAAAAAACAAAGTCACCAGTTCTAACTCTTTCTTATAAATACTTAGTGTTTGGTTGGTTTCCTCTTTAATTGTTTAGTTGAAAGGTGGAGTTCTAGCAATAAACAACTCTTCCAAGCACTGACATCTGATTGACAACATTTTAGAAAGATTATTAATTTGTTTCCAGTTGAAAAATGTTTTGTATTTCCACACAAGGGACAGACATAACTTTCTAGAATACGAATAAAATACCACTAGGAACAATTTCTCCATCATTTCTGCTAGGAGCATACAAGAAAATGGGGACAGACAATAAAATCCAACACCTTTTAGCTCTTCATCTAACCAAAAATAATCACTAGTCATTGGTTCTGGCCATTTACTAGGGCTAAACACAGCCAGAAACAAGCTGGCTTTCCTGGGGATGCTAGGGTGGAGGCTGCTCTTGCTTTAAGCTGCAATTTTATGATCCCATCTCTGTTTCCTTCTTTTTGCATTCCAAGAAGGGTAGGAAGGGAGCAATTCTTCCTGAAAAATTCTTTTGATTTTTTTTCCCTGTCCTCAAATTTATTTTCCTTATGCATAATCCAATGATATTATCAAGTCCCTTAATTAGTATGAGGGGAAAGTCATCTATTGGCCTAATTAGTTACATTAAAAGCATTATAGTTTCAAAAAATGTAAGACTAGAAAGAACATTACACAATCTAGACTGACACGTCTCACAAACCACTACATATTACTTGAGCTTATACTGAGCTAAGGGCTATACATATTCCAAAGAGTCACAAAGTCTTGGTCTGAAGATGTCAAAACATGTTGAATGAAATATGTCTCTCATATTGAGACCAGAATTTAATTTTGATTTATACTTTTGTCAAACAGTATTTGGGAACAGTCACATAGGTAAACAACATAGGACATAGGACAAAGAGCAAGAGATCCTTACTGGTACGGCCTCTCCCCTTCTGGCAACAAGCAGCACAGCTCCTTCAGGAACCAAACTCTGCATTAGCAGTTAGCCCTGACAGACAGAATGGCTTAGATAGTTTTTGGGTATCAGCTGGCAAAGATACTTTATTTCCTGCACTTATCTGTGCAAAAGATGAACTTAAAATGCTTTTCTCTTTGTTCCTCTTCTGCATTGCATGAATCACCCACAGAATCACAGAATGGTTGAGGCTGGAAAACCAAAAGCTTTCAAAGTCTTGTAACAAAATTAAATACAAAACAATGTGAAGATCGAAACAACTAACCCCCTTCTTCTAGTTAATATAATTTTCCAATTCATTATACTGAAATAATTTAAAGAGGTTTGAGTTACTAAGCTGCACAGATCATCCTCTACGATCCAGCCATCACTGTAATTTGCAAATTTTAAAGCACTGATGACATATTTACTCTCAGTTCCATATAATCATACTCAGAGCGACTCCTGCAGAACTTCACCGAAATTTCTTTGTTAATAATATCCTTCTTACCGAGATCTGCTATCCAACACCTAGCAGTTATGTTCTTAATGCATTTAGGATGTGTTCTGACAATATAATGATTTCCTAATATCTTGCATCAGGGTCTTATGCAGTAGTAAGTCAAATTCCATACAAGAATTTCTGTATGCTATATCTGGCTTTATTAATCGGACCTCCTATCTCAAAGAATTAAATTGGATTTATTTACAAGAACTACTTTCCATTAATACATGCTCATTGAAGGAAAAAAGAATTATCATCTTACTGTTATCTGTTAGAAGAATTTCCCCAAAATTTTGCATGGACCTGATTTCAGATCTACACAGCTATCTACATTCACCCATGTTATCCCACTAGTATCTGTGATTTCATATCATTCCATTCACTCCTTTCTAAACTTTTGCCTTTATAAAATTTCCATCTATCTAGAATTTCTAAGATACTAAAAGATTTAAAATTAACTTCGTGGGCCAAAAATCTTCTCAGGGTTTTTAGAACCCTTTGAGGGAAGTTATTTGTGCAAGAGAGATGATTTACCAAAACTTAGCTCTATTAGATGCCAGCCAGCCATTTTTTCATTTACTGAACAGTCTGGTAGCACACCATCCTATCATTCCATTTCCTTTCACATATGGACAGAATATTTTTCTGGCATAAGTAAACCTAATTCTTCAAGATGACCTATCCACAAAGATTGTGTGTAATAACATGCACATGAGGTAAGCCTTATTTTGCACAGCAATATGTGTTGGCACTGTGCCTGGTTTGCGGGGGCTGAGGTGTAAAGAATGGATGTCCTCCCATTCAGGCCACTCAGGTTTAGGGGAATAAACATATTTTTATGTTGAAATCCATATCAGAAAAGGTCAGACCATGGAAGTTGTATAAGCATACCTCAAAAAAAAACAAGCCACATAATGTATCTACACTAAAGTACTCCTAAACCCAAGGAGATCTGAATACTGCTTCTAGTTATTTATTGACATGCTGGGCATATGGGATGCCTCATAACCACCTCTCTCCCCCATTACAGTGCTTTATGTTATTCACCTCTTAATAAAAAGAAATCCACTTTGAGATTTTATGTAGCTCCCCATTTAGATGGGTATACATGTCTTATATTTCTAAAAGTATGGCTTTCTTTGCTCTTACTGGCTACAGGAAGTCTATATTTCTTTTCTGTTTCAACTATCTGTCATGACAGGGGTCCTTGAAAGGACAATAAAGTGAAGAAAACTAGACAGAATAATCCTTGTTTACTGTCTTGAGAACTTGGAAATCCATAGCTCTCCGATTCTACAATTCATGAAAACCAAAAGTAGCTTACTGAAAGGTTGGAATGGGGACAAAGAAAAGGAAGATGAATGCTGTAAAAGACAAAAAAGAGAAGAATATTTGTTTTTTCCTCAGTATCGCAAACAGCTGTTGCTGACACGGCATTGCAGGCAGAGAATAAGACTTCTCTTTGTTGGTCCTGTAAAATTCTGTAGATTATGTTCTTATATTCTGTATTTTGATGCAGCATAATGCAGTGCAAAGCATGCAGGAAGAAACAGAGACAGGTATCTTGTTGTCTCATCTTGCCTCTCAAGCCATCAGCATGAATAAGTGATTGTCTTATACAGAAAAAAAAAAAAAAGAAAGAAAAAAAGAGAGAGAGCGCAAGAGAAGGGGGGAGGCAGCAGGGAAGAAATTTTTTCAGGGTTTGGGTACTCTTCAGAGTTGTATTCAGAGAGGCCAGTCCCCATGTAAAGCTTTGAGGCTGGGGACATCCAATGCCAAGATACCTCAGAATTACAAACTTCCCAATAGCAGCAGTACACAGGATGGATGATCCTGACAATCAGAAGCAATACAATCTTAGTCTAAAGAATACGGAGAATTTATCCAACAGCTCTAGAATATCTGAATGCCACTTCAAGCTGGATTCCAAGAGAATGATACCCGGGGAAGAGGGTTTCAGAGTCCCTGGTTATTCCATGGCAGTAACTTATCACAGCATTAGCTCAGGATAGTCACCCACAGCTAGAAAATGCCAGGGCTGGACATTGCTGAAGTGCCATGGGTTTCCAGCTCTATTACACTGAAGCCCAGTACTGGATAGGAATCCACGTGCACGTGTACTTCCATGTTTTTCAAATCACTTTTAAATGATTCAGACAAGGAAGAAAGAGCTTAGGAAGCAAGATTGCATTCATTGTGTATAGATATAGTACGAGTAAAAAAATTCTTGAAGCTTCATGCTTTCTGGCATGTGAATTCCAGGGATAAAATGCTTTCACAAAAGTAGTCTGAGGGAGAAGAAAGAGGAGACAAACAAGGAGATCAAGAATATATAAGGAACTGGGAAAGAGTGAGTAGTAGAGCTAACCTTCAAGCATTTCTGTGTTGATGACTGTGGCTGCGTGTGCTCGATGAACAATCCCATTAACAAGGAACCGAGATATAAAGATCTGTAGAATGGATCCCGGACAGGCAAGCACTTGAGAAAATGCATATTAAGCTCTCCTGCCTTTCCTGCATCAGTAGAAATTTTACTTTCCTTACTACTAATGGGCCTATACTACTGCCACCTTCTCTAATACCCACAAAAACAAATTTTCTTTCATTTTTCTAATCCTGTCAGAATTATCCCTAATATGTTAGGTTTCCCAGGTCAACCTTTTGCATCTTCTAAGTTCTAATTTAGTTGCTCTGTATTTTCCTTTTATCCACAGTGCTTTCTATAAATACACATATACGCTATTTAGATGTGTATTTATAAATACATATATATACACACACGCACAATCTACATAGACAAACACACATCACACTTATGATCAGTGTCATATACCTCTACAATGACAGAGAACTGTAAAGTGGTGTTAACCTAAACAGGAATCTGAGTCTTGTACAAATTAGAAAAATGCCTGCACGCTGGGAGAAATGGATTACAAGGGCCATCAAGAATTCTCCAGCAGAAGCACAACATGAAGCTGGATGGCAAGATTCAGAGACTCTTTCCACAACAGTTCTCCAGAATGATCTGAATTATGTTATGTTTTCATTTGAATCATTTTTTCATGCCTAACAGTGAAAAACAAGGTCTCAGGCCACAAACACTGAAGAAATAGGTAATTCTTATTTCTTTACCCCAGCGGATGATTTCCCCAAGACAGAAGTGAGCGGTGGTTCAGAAGGGAAGGCTGCTGATAAAGGAAGGCTGAAGTGCTTTGGCAGGGCAAGGGGCAAGGTTTATACTGTCGTGCCTCTCCTGCTCAGAAGGCTGTCCACAGTATAAAATACAGAAGGCAGCCAACAGAAAATGTTATTTAAAGAGCTTCCAGAATTAGATAATTCTGGATAATTTATCTCTTGAAAAATGCACCTTTATCTAACAGAAATGGTTAGGCAGTCTCAGTTGACATTTCCATTTATTATTCATATTTATTTTCTTTCACAAGGAATTCAAAGCATTGGACTTATTTCCTCAACCTCAAGTTCAATATTATGATAAGACACCAAGTTCACTTTCAACCTACATTTTGCACATCATTTCTATTGAGATTTTTTTTTTTTAAAGTAGTCCAAGTACCACTGAATGTTTTATGGCAAGCAACCTGCCATATTCCCTTAGTTACATCTGATGAGAACAGTTCTGATGAGAAAACTTTCAGTCTACAACAAACACTTTTGACAACATCCGATTTCTTTCCATACTAATATGTACTAGCTTCAGAACACAGATGTCATAAATTACCTAATTTTGGAATGGGCAACACTAAAATGAAAGATGGCTAAACTAAAATTGAAATCCTTCATGAGACCTAGTAGCCAGTCAATACTATTTCAAAATTCTTTAGCTGAGGTCCTTCTCATGCCTCAGACAGAATAGCTTACGCATCTCATCATCTCTTCCTGGAGAAGATGACCTACATTATTAAAGTAACCTAAAATGTGAATATTTACCTTTAAAAAATAACACTAGAGGAACTATGTTTTTTAAGGAACCTAATATGTGAACATTTGGCTTAAAAATAAAGTGCACATTAAACACATTTATAACTTGAGATTGCGGATAATCCTTTAATTAGTTTTTGCATTGAAAGGAAAGATGTCAAAATTTGTCTTACATATTCTAGTTCCCATATGTCCCTCCATTCAACAGGAAACTGTACTTATGATCTGACAAAAACATTTGCATCTCCAAAAGCAGGGGCGGGGGGGCAGCAGGCAGAATCAGCACCTCAGTTCAACTAAAAACCAATACAATTTTAGAATGAATATTTTGATGTCATCATGGCAATTTTCCAGGACAAGCGTTTGCAGGATTAGGCATAGTCTGCTATGGTTTTTGCACTTTGCAAATACCAGGAGTAATTGCTGTTTCAAAAGCAGCAGAAATGGCAACTGTCAGGAACTCTATGTAAGTCAATGAGTTGGAGGCCTTTTTATAGAGATTGCATCCCAGAGTTACTACTAGCTGCCCAAAATTGCCCAAAAGGGAGTACATGACCTGACTAGACAAACACTTTCCACATGCCACATGCCCCCAATGCCTCGTGCCCCTTCCCTACCCTCCCTTATAAAAACCAAAACTATATGGCTTAAAAAAATGTGTATAACATAGGGAGTACAATACAAAAAGATGCAGGAGCTTTGATGCACTTGTTTCACAGCTGTTGATATTTAAGGGAAAAACATTAAAAAAAAAGAAAATAAAAAAGGAGAGGGGACAGACAATCATTTGCACACAGTGATATTGAAAATATGAAGGTCATAATGATCTTGGCCTGTTATGGGTCAGGTAGTCAAAACTTACAAGGAGACTTCAAGAGGCATATTAAGTAAGGTATTACTAGCTGGCTGAACACTAAGCATATACTATAAAATAAGTAAATAAATAACACTTCTATTCCCAAATCAGAACTTTCAGAAAGCTCATTTTTGATTGCAAAAAGCTGATTATCAATTCATTTGCTTTTCTCATATCCACCCAATACTGAAAGTCAAACAAAGCCTTTGGGGCATGGGGGGAGGAGGGTGGAATAGTACTGCTGTTCCTATTACAGTCTACATATTATGCAAAAAAAGTCATATTCTTTTTGCCTATATATAATTTTTTTACTATTTCTGCCATATGATAATCATGTCCTGGTCTTTAAGAACTGCAATCTTAAAACTCATCTGCTGCAAGTTGTATGCATATTTGTTTACAAATCCTAATACTTCATAAATAAAGTCTTAGACAATGTGGCAAAAAAAATTGACTGAAACCTGCTCTGTTAGAAGAGGGAAAATTTATCCGGTTTTAGCAAATGTCAAATCATTGGCTATTGCTTTTAAGTTTAATAAAAGATATAATGGTTTCTAGATGGCCTCTAAATAAAGATTACTATGAATGGAGAAATAATTTACCAATAGTCACCACAATGAGATTTCTTTAAAGGTTACAATCATCAGTTATTTAGCTGAAACACTGCTGAGAATGCCTGGTCATTTCTTGAATAATGCATAATGTTCTTTGTAGATTTGATCTGTATTATAACAATACAGATATTTCTAAAATAATGGAGAAAACTATCTGTTACTTTCCAATTGCTCAAGATATCATTTCCATGAAGTAATTGACTCTGAAAATATTATATGGAGTCACTTGAGTGTTCATTTTCAAGCACAACTTGTAGTGATTGCTACACAATAGGCATCAGAAAACAAACTCATCAGCTTTTATAGACTTTTAAGAAAAGCCATGATTAATACTGGGCAGAGTAAAGGACCTTCCTGAAATACTAAATTAAATTGATTAAATTGCCATACAGCACTAGGGGACAAATTTAAAACTAAGCTTTGAAATTTAATTATTAACGAGTAGGCCATCACATTTGGAAAAATAAATGAATAAAGCAGTTGCCTAGAGAACGTATGTTCCTCTCTTATAATTTTCCAAATGCCTTTAAGTCTATTTGTGAGACTGCTTGAGGACACAGAAAGTATAATGTCTAGTGTTTTACTGAAGGATTATCAACTATACTTCATATGGAGCTGCAAGCTATTTATGTGAACTTGTTTATCCATATGAACTTCTTCAAGGGCAGCAAAAAGCAACCTTAATAAATCAAAATGAATTTCTTTTGATCTAATTTCACAAATGTTTTATCAGAATGTGCTAACATATTTCTCTATAAAGAGAAAGGTGAAATAATAAAACATACCTGTCTTTTACAGATCAAACTGCTTGTGCTGATTTTTTACACTATGAAACACCATTTATTGATAGTGGCTGAGCATTATTTCAATATACTGACATAAACAAAATGCAAACCCTGGTTAGTAGAAAGAACTTCCACTCAAAGACAAAAGAAAAAAAAAAATAGTAAAGTTTCTGGGATTCCACATGACTCAGGTTAGCAATGGCTAGAACCAACCTCGGCTCCTCCAGATCAGGAACCACCTGAGTGCAGAGCTGAGTTACTGCCTCAGATAGGGTGGAAGGACAGCATGAAGCATTTAGCTATGCTTTTCAGAGGAAGAAATATTTTATCCTGGACTAGACTATTTTTGTTCAAATACGTTGTTTTCTAAGAACAAGATTTCATTCTGCCAGACTGGATGAAGCACAAAAATGAAAGCATCACTATTCAAATACATATGCTTGCTCCACAGGCGAATGATAAAAAAGACAGATCCCGTATACAGAGGTCTGTAGAATGCAGCCTTTTTTAAAGGCAGGACACCTTACAGAAGCACTTTAGGGACAGTGGTGGGAGGAACTAACAATATTAATAGACAGATCATAGATCCTATAGCAAAAGGTCCACTTTATATGACTCTTGAAACACTTGTTTAATTGCCTGAAAAAATCTCTCGTACTGAAAAAACGGGGAACATTTGCATATTATATCACAAGCCTGATGAACCATGTTATACTCGTGTTGTCGGTGATATAATTACCTTTTTTCCCTCCATGAAAATTATATATGATGTGGCAGGTAATATAAATGAAATATATGAAGTGACGCAAATATGCCCAGCTACTAAATCGCCAGTCTGAAAGTCCTTTGCTTTTGCCTTCCATGTCTATCTTCTTTTTCCAATGAAAATTAAACGTTTTCTTTGCTAAAATTATTTTCTCTGAATGGAAAACAATTAGAAACTATTTCGCAGCCAGTATCGATAACCCTACATGGGCGTTTTAGGGTTGATAAATAAGATCCCATCATCCCGCACCTGCCTTTACCTGTGGACATTTCTGTGGCCTTTCACTATACACAATGTAATCAGTTTAGTGTGGACTAAACCCTTAAGTTCCCTGATATGTGAAAAATAAAGTTCTCAAATCTCATATGTTTCTTTCCAAAATATTTCTCCTCCAAAATATGAGTTCAATATCTGAAATAAAGCAGAGTAATTTTCTGTGCTGTCAAAATCAGACCCATCACACTTCACAGGATTTGGAAACTGCATTTTGTTAATGCCGTTTGTACACTAAATTGAAATATTTTTCAGACACTTGTCTATGTAAGAAGGAATATGAGTAAAAAAAAAAGTAAAAAAAAAAAAAAAATTTGGTCCAATCGATACAAATACGGCTTCTAAAACCAAGTTCCTGATTTCTTCATTACTAGACTTCTGTGGCACCTCCCGTCTAAAAAACACATTTTGTTGCCCAACTGCTTGTTTAAGCATGAAAAGGAGATGTGTAATATTGAAATCTGTCTATTTTGGTTAAAGCTGTGATAGATACCTATAGACTTAGAAGATTCCACATTACAAGATGATACATAAAATACTTAACTACTCTTGTCTCTGACCTGATGACTGGAAAACCTAAATGTGATGATTCCTGAACATAAAAAACACGATTCTACCTTTAACATATAGTTGAATTCAGAGAGCTTATGTAATGTTTGAGTCCCCAAATCAAGAAATGGTGCTGTGATTCACTGAAACTATCCTTTTATAAGATGCTGAAATAATCAAAGAATGTCAATCATTGCTAAATACCTTGAAACAATTTAAGATACATTTCCCAGGCCTATGGCTGTAACTGTTATATTGATAATTGATTGCTGTTAAATAAAAGATGAATAAAATAAGAGGTTTATTTCACCTTCACACGGTGTCTTTCTCATGCAGACCTCAGATTTCCACATTTGTATCCCTTTAAAGGATTTGATATGCAGGGAAAGAAGAAAGGATGATGGTAAAAATTTCAATTTAGAGGTTACTAAAGGCTGCCATATTCAACACTGTATGACACGTTTGCTCCATACCTTTTACTGATGTATTAGGTGGAGGTCCTTCCATTCTCAAGTTCCACGGAGGATCTCCTTGATTAGCAAAGTCCCTCATTTTCAGATAACTAATTGTAAGTCGGATGATGGACGCCTTGTCAAGCTGGCTGGTGATGGCTGCAGGCAGTGGCAACAACTTTGCCAACTCATAGAATTCAAAATTCTCTTTCCCCCGTCGAGAGCGAGCAGCATCTCGGGACTTTTCCTTCCTCAAAGCTTGTAAACTGAAAAAAAAAAAACACAAAACAAAGCAGGACATTCATCAATATTTGTGTTCTGTAACATTCAACCAGCTTACTTTTTCCATTGCTGGCCTTCTACACAAATTATCACATTTTTAAAGTGCTGTTGATCATAGATACACAGGCTTCAGGATATATTTCACAGTCTTTGAATATTTAAAACCAATAATAGCCTCTGTGTCTCGGTGGCAGCCAACCTGCTAAGTAGCTGCTCATAACTCATTTCACCTGCTTCCTTTCCAGCTACCTGTTGCTTTGCTACCAGTCACACCAATTCACAGGAAAGTTGCATTTCTGTGAATCTGTGTGTAAATTCACATGGCAGTTGCCTGCATGGATGCTATTGCTCCTCCTGACCCACCGCAACCCACCTGCAGCTAAATGTGGGCCCCATTCTGACTCTAGGGAGGAGGAGATAAAAGCAGATGACTGCAGAACGGGCAGTCTCTTCCCGCCAGCTGCTGTGCAGGTGGCCAAGGTGACCACCTTGGTTGCAATGCAGCTTTGGAGGTGCGGAAGTCTCAAGTCTGCTGTAATAACAAAAACCTCCCTGGATTTCAGGAAGCTGCTCCTTTATGGGGTGCTCAGCTGTCCTTGCTGGGGGAACAGCCACCTTTGCCAGAACAAGCAGCTCACAGAGCTACGTGCATCCGGCCTCGGATTTTAATTCACTGCCACATAAACGTCAGGCGCTCAGACAACCTTCTGGTCAGAAGGGACCTTCTGCTCCACCCTGAGCAGGTGGCAGCGCACAGAGACTTTTGCTTGCTCCTGACGCATCCGTATTTCGTTGCCTACCACCTGTATGCAAGGGAAGAGGTCTAAAGGTAACACAGATCTTTTTCTGGGGCTATTTAACTGGCGTGTTACTGTTAAACGCACATTGGGATGGTAACAGGTAACTGCTGATCTTCCTGGAAACTCAGTTTGCATTTTGCTTCAAGGTAGGATAATGCAGTTCTTTTAGGGGGAAGAGGGTTAGCTTTTTCTGTTGTGTGGTTTGGGGAAGATAAGGAAATGTGCAGCACATTTCCCAGAAGGTTAGGAGTCAAGGTGTAGATGATACAAAATGCCTCATTTTTATTTCAAGAGAGTTCTTTAAAACGTGTTTTATGGTAAGGATATGATCAACTTGGCCATACTTCTGCTTGTCAGATGGAGATTGGTGTCAATGTTGATGTTGCTGTCTGCCAATCAATGTGTTAAAGTGAGCAGAAACAGTTCTTCTCTATGAAAAAGACTGCATCTTTCCTTTGCTTCCTGTGATTACTTCTTTATTTGATCAAGTTTGAAGAATCCAGAAGAGCCAAGAGATTTTCAACTTTGTCTGAAATTCAGTGCTGAGAGGATCAGTCTGGTCCTTCTTTCCACAACAACTAATTTTAATTCTAAGAAGCTGGCTTTTAAGACAGCCTTGGTAAAACAAGTCATAAACATCACAGGTCCCATTAACTTTTGGAACGAAAAGGTTATTAAGAGTTAGAATATTCCTTAGCAAAACCGGAGGCTGAACCTGCTCTTCTGTATGTACTATTTACGCAGCTTCAGTTTTAGCTGAGCACATTATTAAAACTGAAAGAAATATTACAATGTAAACTTAAAATACATTATTTGATCTTTTATATTTGTAACAGCAACCTACCAAACTGAAAAGCAGGCTACACAAGCAACAGTCTTTGGGAGCTGCTGGTATGTGTTTAAGCTTGAGTATAATATCCCAAGGTAGAAGGGATAGCGAGTCGCTGGCACAGACGCACAAAAGCAACATCTGGCAACCAGCACTGCAGGCAACAGCCACTTTGCCACCAGCGACGCTGAGCGCTGCGCTGGTGACCCCGACGGCTGGAACAGGAGAGGGTGCAGGGCTCATGACGGAAAGCAGCGGTGCCGACACAGGAGCAAAAGTTCTCTCACGCGCAAGGAACAGCTCTTAAACAGGGTCTCCCAGCGCACCAGCAAAACCTACCTACACTGCCTGCGGTTCTCTCAAACAACAGCCGAGTTTGGATGAAACATACCCAAAGGCTTAACGGTTAGAAAACTAACGCTATTTTGGATTAGAGCTTTCTAAAATATATTATTTTTCCTTTTATTGCTGTTCCAGATGGACTGATACAAAGAGGGTCTGCTTTTACAGATGAAAGGGTATGACAAACATTACCATATAATTTTAAAATGGTATATGCAACATTTCTAAAGTCATTTTTCTATTAAAGACACAGCAGATGCAGAAGACATGATAATATGGTGTTGCATAAAAGTTTTATTAGTACTCATAACTCACTTGTGATTTCATTGTGCTTATGGTCATTCCAAGCTTAACCTCCTTCATCTGTGCCTCCACATCATTTATATCTTTTATATTTCCAAGTATATATATACGTATTCATATCTGTGCATACAACCAGAACCTCTGCATGTCTGAGAGAACATCATCCGTCACTTTAAAGATGGGCTAGCCATAGCTCCTAATTTTTACAGTAATATAATGGCTGTCAAATATGTTACCAAATATCAACCAATGCACTGACAAAAATTAACAAGGATTTTTAGGACATCAGTACCCAGGTCTGTGTCTCAGTTGGAGCAGTAAAAAAATCCGTGAAATAATTTTCAGGGTTTAATTCTGTAGGGTTGCATCCAAAAACAGGGGATTGTTTATGGTTACAAATGAATATTGCTATCTGCAATTTAAAAATATAGCTTGGAAGTGCATACGTACGCCAGTTTTGCCCAGTTTTGGAAGGCAGAAGGCACTTGTGTTTTCACTGTTCCTCTAGCCCCAGCTGGCAGCCAAGGCAAAGCCCCAGCGCTGCTCAGTGCCCCACTGCGCTGCAGACTCCCGCAGAGGGATAGTTTGGGGTGCCACAGCCATAAAACCACGTTTGAGAGACGGACAAGCTATGGAGACTGGAACACATTGGCTCAAGCTAGCAGAAAGCTACAGCCTGTCTGCAGTTTATTGGCATAGCGCATGGCCCACCTTCATCAGCCATGGACAAACCAGTATGTCAAACTGTTACAGAAAACACACAGTATCTTTTGCAATTCTACTGAAATCTTCCTTGACTTGAGGAACTTCACCAGCACAGCACTATTCCAGAACACGGCAATTTTTTCTCATTGTGCTGCACTATATCATACTTGTTAATTTGGCTGTTATCAACCACCAGTGAATTTCCTAAGCCTCTAACAGCAATATGGATCAGTAGCAGCAAACCCATATCCAGCAGTACCATAATACTTAGCAGCAGTATCTAATAATGTTTATAACATTCTTTATAGAGAATGAAGCAATGTACATGTGCATATGCGTGTGTGTGTATATATATTCTTATATTAGTATAGACTTTCAAATCCAAGGAACAAAAAGTCCACTCCAAACATTTTCTACTTCTCTACAAGCCTTTGGCAGGTGACAGTTATATCTATTTCACAGAAAAGAAACCAGATCTACAGAAAGGCAACAGCATGGAGAACCACAATTCAATTCTAGCCCCACAGCCTGTCTCCCCATTGAAACCAACTTTCAGTTACATATGTGCTTCCATGTATGATGATTTTCAATCCAAAGAACACAGAAATGCTTACTGGCCATGGGCCTTAGTTGTACTATTATATTAGCACATAAATATACACTGCTCCCAACTCCACAGGTTAGCATGAATTATATACGCTACTGACACATTATCTTCTATTGTCCTTAGGTTACTGTAGGTTATTATATAAGTTTGACATACTTTAGGCATTTTTTTTTTTTTTTTACATTTAGATCAAATTTAGATTTTTTTCCTTTTTAAAAACTGTTTAGATCTTATCTGCAGTTGTAACAATGCAGTGTAGTGAGAAGTAGGTCACTCCAACTAGTACGAATGTTTGTACATTCTGATCTCTCACAGGACTATCCTGAATTTCCCATTCCCTCAGTCACATTCCTGAGAAGGGTTCAAGCTGACCAAAGGAAAAAACTGATGGCAGGTAAGCCCATTCATAGCAACTATATAGGAAAGCTGGCTCTTAATGGTTGGACAATTCATTAATGTTGTCCAAGTCCACCAAAATTCTGCCCTATAAAATTCTCCTGTTTTCATTTCACTGATCAGGTTAACTACACTAAATGCAAAACTCCAAGAAAACAGCACCAGAACAATTATTTGAAAAAGCATTTCTTTTGCCCTTACATAACTTTTGTTTGGCCTAAGGTCTTTTTGGAAAATCTTTGCTAATAGTGACATCTTAAAAATAGTACTTAAACTGAATCATGTTTGCAGACTTTACAATAGATTTGGGCTGGAAGAAAGAAGAAGAGCAGAGTAACATGCACAACTTAATAACACAGTTAAAAAGTCCAGTCTAACAAATCAAGCATCACTGCTGTCGGCAATAGGTGCCTAAAGCCTCTTGTTGTTAATGTTATCTGCTATTGTTCTGATTTTGTAAATGATGTGCTCTAGAGAGTTCACAAATATGCACAAAAATTGATATTTTTTTTCAGGAATAGAGGAAAATAATGCAAAAGAGCTAATGTTCCTGCAGATGTGAATGTGAAAACAAAGGAGAGAACAAAAAGCAACAAAAAACTCTCCCATTAAAAAAAAAAAAAAAAATTGACTCAAACTCAGTTTTTTAGGAAAATCAATACTGAAAGTTAATATGTTTAGCTCTAATTTCTACACACTATTTTGTTATCACTTTTTGCATTTAATTTTTTGAGATAACTTTCTAACTCAATATTTTCTTCCTTTCTCTGTTTTTCTTTTTCCTAGTGTCTTGTCCATAGCAACTTCCTTTTCAGAAACAACCAGCAAGAACTTCGAGATTAATAAAAAACAGTTACGCTGCTTAAATGAGAAGAGTACTTCTGTAAGGGTAAAACCTCAAAAAAAAAATCAAAAGCCATGTTAAATTCTACCTTCTTCTTCTTTCTTTTTTAAGTATATCTGAGAAGTCAGACAGGCAGATTTTTATGGATTTTCCTACTTGTTTGCCTAGGAGATCCGACCATTGCTCAGTCTCACTATTTATCAATTAATCTAGCATGCAGCCTCAAAGGAAAAAGGTCGACCTGTATTAAAAATTCATCCATCAAAAATTCATCAAAGACTTCAGCATTTTAACTCGTGAACCTTTGAACACCTGCACACTTGTCAGATCTGTGGTCATAGTTAATGGTGGAATCCATAGTTACTACAGTACCCGCACTGGCTCTGACATGAGCTGCATGAGGAGACTTTCAGGTGAAAAGCACATCACTTCAGGTAAAAAATAAAAAACAAAAAGAAAATAAAAAGAAAATGAAAAAATACTTTCAGGCAAAGCACACAATCCAGTGGGCCACCCTGCCTTCTCAGACTGTCCTTTGAACTGAGTCAGATGTCAGCCACGAGAAGTCAGTCAAATCAGACCCTTTGAACGATCACACATTTTTCAGGGGCACGCTTTTTTTTTTCCTCTCCACACTATCCCTGTTCTTAAAAGGCAGAAGTTTGCCACAAATGCAAACAAAACCATTAACGGACATTATCATCTTGGGCCGAGCAAATTGAAGGCATTTAACGCTGTCCAAGAAAGGGAATGATCTCAGAAGCCCTTCTTTAATGTGTGAAGAAAGCTCTATAGTATATGCTGGAAGTTGGGGCTGGAACCTTCAAGTTCAAGGTAAAAACTCTGCTGCTTAACTAATGCACTGCTCATAGCTGTCATCATTAATTTATGTTAGCCTCTGTAAACATCAAGAGTATAATAGGCCAATTTCACAACTAAATATAGATGCACATTTTGCCCTTATATAAATGGCAGATTGCTGCTGTAGATCATCACTGCAGCAACACGTCAGTAAAGATGCACTGTTTGATGGTCTGATGCTCACACAATATATAAAACCAGTTGTAATGGTTGTTTGGAAGCAAAGTGTAACATAGCAGCAAAATTTCATTTGTTCCACAAACTCAGGATATATTAAGCTTGGCTGACAAAGACTGTTTGATGTGCTAAATCAGTTTGACCTTCATTTTTGCTTTATATTTCTCATTTAACACATGAAATGACCATTATTTTTTCACTATATAAGAAAATATCACAGAACTGATTTCTATTAAAATGCGTTCTTTCATTGTAGATAAAAAAAAACATATTTCAACTGTTCAACTGTTTTAACAATTACTGTAAAAATAATGTGCAACATGAAAAATAATACCTATGTTAACTGCAGTTTTGCTTTTTTTTTTTAATATCACAGACACTTTTGTTTAGGTTTTCATTCAAAATAAGAGGTGTCTCCTTTATTTGGTTTTCAATGTGAAAAAGTAGTTCAAAAATTTATCTTCTTTTCAAAAAGAAAGGTTTGTGTATGCTTGAACTAATCATTAAATTGAATGTTTTCTCACCAATAAGCATCTTTGTTGTAACACTTAAATAACAGGATTTACTTCCAAAGTGAGTCATTAGTACCTGATAATAGGAAGCTGGCAGCTTTTTAAGAATCCCAAACTCACAATCCTACACGATCTTTTAAAACTAATGTGTACTTTGATATAGTAACAATTAACTGAGCTGCAATACATCAGTTCAGCCTAAACTGCACAACCCCGATACCAGTTTTGATCTTCTTTTCTTTTTATGTTGAACTAAGCAATTGGCAGCCTCCTGATGATAGAGAAAGTGCAGTTTTATCAAGCAGTTTTGCAGCGCCCAATAAACAGCACTTTACCTTGGAGCAACTTGTACATTTCACACCTTAAATTTCTATTTACCAAATCAGCTAATCACTTCACAATTGAACTTCTCAGAACAAAAAATTATCAATTAAAGTGGTTGAAACTCCTGCAAATTATCATTTAGGAATGAAGTAATTGCTTTCATCAGGGCAGAAAAGCCCGCCAGAACAGAAATGTCACTTCAGATTAGTGTTCTCACTCCTGAAGCTATGGATGACACAGCTGATATAAGACTAAATGCCAAGACCAATCAATTGCTTTTGTGGCTCTGTTCTGAGCTGCTGTAAAAGGGGCCATTTTCTAGGATCTACTCTTCATTATAGTAAATGCTATCTCCTTGGTAACATAATTCCATTTCTCATAAATTCCGTCTGAGAGCATTGTCCTAACAATAGATGTTTGTGGAAAAGAATGCTGTTGGTTTAATGCAAAGAAATTAAGTGTGAACGGCTGTCAAAGTACTGTAGTTTACTTGTTCTTAAACATAAATTGAAGTCTTCTACATTAAAAAACTAATACTTGGGAGGAAATGAATGTTCCGAACAAGTGTAATATATTACATTTGGAAGCAGTGCGTTTCTGATTGAAAGTTTAGACTTTTTTTTTGTATACATATACTCTGTCTATAGTGGGCACACTAGTCCCTAGCAGAGATTTGTCAGATTAAGAGGGAGAGTAGATAAACACTCCACTTATTTCACAGCAGTGCAGTTAGGAAATGTGAAACTGCCGAAAAAAACACGGCCTCATTATCATATGACATGCTATTTGTTAGCAGACTCATCTGTGTATAAAAGCCCTCTTTGTACTGAGCCCTTACTGGAAATATCTGTATTTCAATTTGTATTGTTCAGCTTCCTAAAATACTGAGAATCTGAGTTATGGTCTCCAATTAAAAGGATATCTGAGAAGCTAATTTGGTGGAACAGCAGCAATTTCCTGCACTGCTCTCCTCATGACTGAAGTTTAGAAACAAATTCAAGATTACAGATTTTCATTCAAAACAGGATGAAAAGTATTCCTCTTTCAAGGAGCACAAGCAATTCCAATTAACAACAACAAGAGTTATGAGACAGGAGAATATATTACCGAATATGTAAAGTAGTAATTTATTCAGCATTAAGATGAGAAGTGCACCTTTGCTATCGTCTTTTCCACGGTAGCCCAAGAAATACCTCAGGTTCGCCGCCAGCAGAATGCAAACAGCGCCGGGACAGACAGCAGGGGCAGCCTCCCAAACGCATGGCCAGCTGCCCCCGCTGCCCTGCGTGGGGAGAACAGCAGAGCCAATGGGGCAGGAGGTCACAGCTACCGGCGCAGAGCAGAAGGGGCACCCAAAACTACAAAAGCAGGTAGGTTTCGTCCAAGTTATTGTCACGTCATAGGCTGTCCCAACGCTCTTCACAATTTAAACGAGCTCTACAGTTTGGGGCAGGTAGCGGTCACTACATAAACAAGCCAGCGAATGAAATAAATAAGCAGATCCCAAACTTTTAAGTCAGATCTCATTTTGGGGATTCTCAGATTTAGGCAATTCTTTGCAGCACCTGAATCAATCTTCTAAAGAATGAGAATGAGAAACTGCTGCTATTTTCTACATCTATTCAGATCTATGGCAGAGATCTTTACTGGAAGAGTTCCATTAGCTAGGACCATTACCCTCCATAACAGCATTCTACCGGTGGTAGCTCTGGCATGAACCACAACACTGCTATTTATTTATTTATTTATGTAGAGGTATACGCTGTGTCTGTGCTAGGAGGTTTGCCTACACTCAGAAGATATTCCCGAAAGCACAGCTCTGCATTGAGGTGTCCCACATTTGTTCCTCACGGATGACCTAATTGGGATTTTGTGAGAATTGGCAGCACTTTCTGCAATGGTCTGTTCCAAGTGAGTTCCCGGGCCAGGAAGAGAGACCAGCATTATAACTTTTCTCATTGCTGTCCCATAAATAACATCTTAGGCAGTGTGCTCTCAGCTGCTATAATTCCAAAATGCATCTGCAGGAAGGTAACGTGCTTTATCTCCCTAATCACTCTCATCCTCATCATCCTCATCCTCCCACAATTCTCTCCTTCCCACCTAAAAGTTCTGCTTATACTGATGGATCTGGGAGATGCAAGCTGGAGTTGCAGACACCACTACTGAGAACATTAAGATCTTTTATGAAGAAGGTTTGTAGGGATAAAGGAGATACTGACACTGCAATTCAAAGGAGCTCCTGCAGTTTAGACATGTCTAAGCTACCTTAAAACTGACGACAACAACAGAGCAGCAGCAAGATAGACCCAAGGACAAGCTACATGGCAGTTTCGTCCCTGAATCCTGGGCATGTTTTGCAGCCTATGATAAAAGCTGCACTGACAGAGGCCATGCTGTCATCCATACTGAAGCTACCTAGTTCAAAGGTAGTGCTGGCAACTCCAAGCTGTGGTGTGGGCAGACCCACGGAGTCCTGAAGACCAAGCAATACATTCCAGATTTCCATCTGCAGTCTCAGGATGACCCTGCTTCCTGAACAAGTCTCCCTAGCAGTTCATCACTGGATTTGCTCAAGCTCATCTTTCCAGAAGCACAGGCTCTGCTCTCATACGCACGGTGCCAGCCGTGCTATGAACATCTCTGCAGAGTGAATGAGCTACAGGGCCTTTCTTTCAGTTCTGGGCCAGCAGCTTGAATCCTGAGCCAGTGAAATTAATGCGAGCTAATTCCAGCAGAGCACAAGACTGCAAGGTCTGCCCAGGCAGGCAGGCATCTCTTTCACGCACGTGGGGCAAAGTGCTGCTTATTACTGCGTACTTCCTGCTTCCCAAGGCAGGCTGCAGTGTCCAACAAGTTCCCTTGCAGAGGGGCTTTCTACTTGCTTTCTATTTACTTTCTACTTACACCTATGGGAGAAGTTACAATTCCAACTGCTATGCAAACACTGGGGAAGGGTAGATGTAGTTTGGGGGTAGGGAAGGAGGAGTCTGGCCAGAAAACTAATAAACTAATAAAACAAATGAAAAAAGTTTATTTTTAAGCTAATTTTTCAAGTCTAAACAGACAACTTTCATACATTTCGCAGAGGTACAACAGAATAAAACATTTTAAGAAACAAAAACAAGCAAATGCATAGGCTTGGACACAGGATGCTCACTTAACTTCAAACGTGGACACAGTTCTTCCATAAACAGCATTAACATCTATTTTCCTAGACTGGCTTCACACACGCTACCTGTTTGTTGGAGGAGTTTTGCTTTACTTAACCATCCCAACTTCCTAAGGACAGGAGAACAGGGCAGACTTGCCAAGCACTGCAGAATCTTACAACCAGTTTAGGACAAGGGGCCCATCCCGTCAATCCTAAGAACAGGGTATGGGCAATCAGATGGAAAAGCATGTGTTTTCACAGCTGGGATTATAGCTCAACAGGTCAGTACAAATAAGTTTCATGGAGCAGCATTTTACTGTGTGCACAGCACTCCACCAGTCTCTCCTTGGCTCTAATCACAAACTGCTCCAATTTATGTGAAAATAATTTAAAAAATAAAACTGAATGCTAAAAAGCCCAGGTGCATAGGACAAAGAGTTATAGAACATATGAAAAAGACATGACATTGATACACTTTCAGCAGTTTTGGTATGGTGAGATAAGTGATATCCACACTGATTGGAAGGGAAAGAATTTCTCCCTTGTTCACCTTCCCCTGTGTTTCCTGTGTTTGACTGTTCGGCTGAGACCATGAACAGCCCCTCACGCCTCCAGCCGAGCAGTTACCACTGTCCTTCCCTGCCTGCTTTCAAAGTTTATGGACACTTCCAGCATATCCACAATCTAATTTCTGGTTATGTTTTCCAGGCTTAGCAAAAGAGACTTCTCCTTAGTAAGCAGTTTGATTAGCTTTGCTCTCATGCTGCAAGCTTTTTGTGACCAAAGTAGTGATATGCCAAAACTTTTCTTTTTAATGCATACATCTTCAACTACATGCCTGTAACCGCAAGCAGTAACACTTAGCCAATAGCTTCAAACACTTAACAACTGGACAAACCTCGCGTCCTATAGTAATGCTTACCTTCACCCGCAATATCCAATGACAAACCACCATAGCAATGTCCTAAATCCATCTGACTACTTGTATCAAAGGCAGTAAAACAGTTACCAGGGAAGCACGCCCTTCAGAGCTCCACTGGTCAATCGAGCGAGGAGTATTACAATGATCTAGGGACAGTCTTCTTCATTAGGCAGCCCATAGGAAGTTACCCAGTAATTCCCACAGTTTTGAGTAACACACCCTTGAATTAGATGGCTTCCCGTGCAAAAATATCAATCTTCATCTGAAAGTTTCAAGAGGTAAAGATTTTACCAGTGCTAAGCAGCTGCAATGTTTAAATTACCCTCAAAATGTTCATTAACATTTTGCATTTTATTTCCAGTTTCAGCTTTGCTGACTTCAGCTTTCACTCACTGGATCTTGCTTTTCCTTTGTCCACTAAACAAAAGAAACTCCAAATATCTGCTATCTTCTTCCTATTTGGGTAATTACAAGCCATGATCAAGTCGCCCTTTTAACCTTCCCTTTGATAAGATGCATTGATTGACTAAACAAACTCAGCTTTTGTATGCATTTTCCACACTTCATTTTAGCAGTACTATCCTTTTTTTTCAACATAATTTGCTTCAAAAATTTCAACACTGGACGCAGTAGCAGTCATCAGTGTGTATAACATCATTTTCCAAGTTCAATACTTCAGTTTATACATTTAAAGATTACATTAGCCAAAATTTGAAACACCATTGCATACGCTTGTACTGTTCTGTTACTTGCAAGAAGACTTAAAGTCTTTCCAGTTAGGAAGAGACAAAGAGATAGAGCTACGACCTATAATGCAATTTTATGTTTATCCCAATATTTCATTCCTGGCCACTGATTAGTATTTATCTTTCAGAAGTGGAAACAGATTTCCAAGTTCCATAGGCTACAGAGTAGGCAAAATGAGAGAAAACTGGTAATTCCTAGCTAAAGGAGCCCACATCTTTTCCCCCAGCCATCTAGAATTATCTCTGTGTTATCTAGACTGATCCCCTGCAAGCATTTCTTCATTCTATTTCTGAGGGATAAGGCGATCACTTGCACTGACTGCACCCAGACAGGCTTTTTTTACACCACCTCAGAATAGCTGATCAGGTTAAAAATGACAAAAGTCAGAAATAAGCATAGACATGATATTCTGTAAAAGTTTCTTTTTTCTTCTCAATATGACATTTACATTTTATCTACTGCAGACTTTTTTCTTTCCAACCTCCTCGTCATCCTCCCCTCCCCACAATAAACTGAAGAAGAGAAAATTTCCAGGATTCCTCCCCAGCACTAGCAGCTTAGGTTCAAGGGATCACTTCCAATCAAGCCATACTTAAAAAATACCATGGTGGAAAAATGACTTTATGCCATCCCCATTCTGCTATAAAATGAGCTTTTGAAATTATTCGGTTTTTAAATTCAGCTGACTTTGACCAGCTTTTCTTGCCTGAACATGCTTGCCATTTTCCCCGGCATCAAGGTGTCACAGGACTCTCTCATCACTGCAAGCCAGACAGGGCAAGGGGAGCAGAAGCAGAGACTATGCAATTGCGCATGAATCACTGAGGGCAAATACAGACTTTGTCCCAGATGGGTTGGTGGCAAAATATAATCATTCCTCAAAGGCTGGCAAAAACCTTTCATATTTCCCTTTGCCATGAAAACAGCACTGTTTGTTCAACAGCACCTCAAAACATTGGTCATGCCGCTGTCCAGCGAGTCCCTCTCACATCAGCGCTGGAGTACTACATTTTGGAAAGCTCGGTTCACATCCTCAGTGTGTGTGCGCCATGAGATACCCCCATGGCCGTGCTTCTGATAATGAACTCTCAAGATAATCCACCCAAGCCATTTTTCACATAGATATTGAAACCATATAGAGTAAGTAACGTGGAATTTTCAACACCACTCACTACCACCGTAATCCTGTTCCTAGTAAGATGAAGCCCTGGACACGGTGTACACCACCTCACTCTTGAAAACTGTCATCACTGGGCGAGCTCAGTCAGGTAAACTAGGAATATTTGGAGTCAAGAGGAAATACATCCAGTATACCAAGGGGAAATAAATCCAGTATACCTGTACAAGCTGTGTGGACCTTGCCTGGTCATCGTGCAGGCTCACGGGATGGGGAAAGGAGCGCAAAAACTGCAAGTAATAGCTACTGTTTGGTGCTCAAAACTAGCAATTGCTTTGGGTTTAGATAGAGAAAAGAAAGAGGAAAAGGAGGAAACATCACAAAGAGCTATTATACCTGACCAGCTCTGCACAAGACAGATGAAACGTGAGTTTCAGTATTCAAAACAGAAAGGATACAATCATATGTCTGGTTAACTTACAGGAAATAGTTCCAGAGACAATTTTATACTAACTACTGTGATTTGAGCAATTTTTAAAAATAATACCAGCCAATTTCTCTCCATTATACTCTGCTGGCAGAAAATAAAACATTTTTCTTTGAAATGATTGCCTCTGGTTTTGTTAAATCATGCAGCCTGTCAACATGTGGTCACCAGTTTTACATGATCTTTCTGCCTCTCTGCAAAAGAATGAATTTGCAGCCTGATCCCTGATATAAATATGTAATCTGGCATCACTTAAAGCTGTTTCTATTACTACAAAGACGACAGGTAAGTAACTGAAATATTGTAATAGGAAAAAATATCCTAGGAGGAATGATACACTTTGAATTCAAATACAAGAAGGTTTTTGTTTTTATTAAATGACAATCCTGGCAAATCCTGCTACTGACAAATTAGGAGTAGAAAAAAATACAAATGGAGTCTAATTTTGTCACCAGATGTGCCTAAGTCCAAAGGACAACATGGACCCTTACTGTTAAGTGATTTTATAAGAGTAAATATTTGAAAAATAAGATGAGAAAAAAACGTGGAATCCTTCCCTTTGTTTTCCCATTATTTCAGCAGGTTCACAACAGCCGAAGAAATTAAACCACCTCCAGTCTTTTGCTGTCAAGTGAGAATCGTGTACTAATAATCCTATATTTATTTGATTGGGATACATTCACATCCCAACAATGTGACTAAATGTTTAAGAAAAGTGAAAGGAGAGCAAAACCCCAGAAAGATAGAATATTTAATAAATTTATGTTTAATTAACCTTTTCAAGATACTTTGTTCTTGCAGAGAGAATTTGTCTATGTTGTACTCCTTTTACACGAGGGGTTTCAAGGTCGCTTTCCTTTCTAAATTTCTTGGTATACTGGGTATATCTTACCCCACGTACCTTTTCATATCTGCTAAAGGAATAAAGAGATACAGTCAATCTTAGTAATTAAATCATGACTATTCTGACAATAGCTGTGATTTCAGCTTATACAGCCATTATTTGCATGTGTAGGAATGCTTACTTCAAGGAGACACGATGGGAAATACCTTCCTCTTATATATAAACAAGGAGGAAAAAAGCTGAAGCTGAAGCATTTCCCATAACTCTGGTGTCAACGACACGTCTGTGTGATGCTTAGCACCTTGCAGGCACTCGACTCCATTGAATAAGGGGGCTTTCTGTATTTTTAAAACGGTGCAAATAGTAATTCCCACACCACTAGCCTGCTGACAGATACTACTGATGTGGCAAAAGGGATCTCGACTATTCTGCTCCCATAACCTGTGTCAGGGCTGCCGAAGATACACCAGGTGTGCTCCAGTTTATCGCCGTCCCCAGCAGAGGACGGGATTCTAGCACTCCTGAAAAGTGACAGCCACAAACGCACCAGGGGCAGCACTAGAATTCTGGCCAAGTCGAAGAAACTTCTGCTGACTAGTTTCTAATTGAAATGACACAAATACTAAGGAGATTTAGGAGGTTTGGAGTCTTCTGCTAATGGTCGGAATAAAATGAGGTACTAGGCCAACATGCAAAATTGTAGGGAGATTTGGACACTGAAAGCTAATGAATAGATGAGAAAAACAGAAGTTACATCCAGGTAAAAGTTTTATTTTCAGATTTGCTAGGACCTACAACCTTTGAAAACTAAGAATTCTTGTGCCAATTTCAAAAGTCTTATTTCAAATATTTTATGAGTTCAGTTTACATTAAAATCTCAAATAAAATAGCGTGGATGCTTTGTGTGGCCATCTGCTACTCTCATCAAGTGTCTCTAGTGACGAAAATGAGGATTCTAGTAGTTTTACTGTGGAGATAATTGAAGCCTTTCTAAGAATAATTTCTATTCAGTTCTTTAGAGCCAAATTTTGCCCTTGGATCTGCACTTTATCTTGTAATATTGGAACATAGTTCGTGTTTGAGCAGTTAATATCAGTCTCAGTGTATAAAACATGGTCTACAAGTATTCTTTCAGCCTTTTGCAAAAATATATTTTGGCAGAAGCTTTTAGGTCATTCCAAGCATGCTTATAATATTATTTAAATTGTATAAATGTGTATATCAAGGATTGACTGTCAATGATCTAAGCTTCTAATTTCAGTTCTATCACTAATTTTTAGTCTAATCCAGGGCAAAACACTTACTTGACCCACATCCTCACAAAAATTGCTCTGAGATGTAGGTTATGTGATCATTTTTCAAATCCTCACAGATCCCAACCCTGCAAACTTTATTCATAAAACTAATCCATTCATTTTAATGGGATTATGCAGAGATTTCTTGCATATATCAGCATTTATGTCTCAGGCCCATGCAGGCAAGTCCAAGCTGTAGGCTAGGTGACAACAAACTGTGACATCTCAAACCTGCAGTCTTGAAAACATATTTTAAGAGAGAGTGTAGCAGAGATCGAATAGAAGATGCCATCCTTGGGCCACATACTTTTAAAGCCTAAATACTTGAGTCAACCTCATTGCCATGGGACGCTGCCTCCCACTGTTGTTTTGGCAGCTGTTGGAGCAATGCTCATATGAGCTGGGAATGGTCCAAGAAGCTGCTTCCCTTTTTTGCTACAACCAGCTTTCTGCAGCTTTCTGACTGGCCCCATATCATGACATATCTTTCTATATCACGTCATGGGAGATTGCTGCTGTTTGCCTTGTCTCTCAATAAAGTCAACAGAAATCTGAGCTCACTTGGTCTTCAGAAGCCTTTCTTCATGGATGTTTCCTTTTCCCCAGCACTGACAAAACAACAAAAGTAGAGAGGAAACAAAAAAAGCACCTCCCGCTCTTCTCCCGGAGGCTGCCGAGGGCCTCGCTGCAGTCGCTGCAGCCCCGCCGCCGACCGGGAGCAGCTGGCGCGCAGTGCGCTCCCAGCAGACTCCAGCGCTCGCAGACGCGCGTACGAGCAGCGCGGTGCAGGGGATGCCTGTTCTCCCTGCACCACCTCCTCAGTTCTCCCTGCGACACTACAGCTGGCAGCGGGAGGTCTCCAAAAGCAACAAAAGCAAAAACAACCGCGTAAAGCAAGCAGAACAGATGTAAGAATCCTTTTCCAAGCACTGGCTGCATCCCCTTGACTTCCGAAATATGTTTAGTCCTCTGCTTGAAACAGCTGGACAGCAGTGAATACAGGTATCATTTCATACACTACTGACAGTGTTATATTTGAGAGCTCTGTAAACAAATAAATAACAAGAGCCCAGCTACACAAACACATTAAACGGGCATAAGGTAGCATTACAAATGAAAAAAAAAATCAACACTAACCCCACACTCCCATTCCTGTAACACCCTGTACTCCCCATCTAGGGAACCTCTAAGGCTAAAACTAAGCAGTTTTTACTGCGTTAGTTTAACAGAACCCTTAATTCAGTTTACCACGTGGAAGTACAAATGCTTCTGCCTGTATAAGCAAGGGTGGCACAGAACAAGCGGGAACACGTCCCTCAAGCAGCATCAGCTTAACGCATTCACAAAGGAGAGGCTACAACAGAAGCATGACGACACACTCCAAACAGTAAAGGTTGCCAGAACATAATTGCCCAACTGGAATCAAGCCAAAGCCACCATTCCTTTAGAAATGTTTACTTAGAAATATCAAGAGCATGAAAAATTAGCCCACTGGTATCTTAACTTCTATCAGTAACCTAAGGCAATGCGAGGCCAATGACTTATTTTTAGTCTTTGGTGGAAGTCAACCATATATTGAAACCATAGTCATGGACAAAATTATATTTCATTGTAATTGAGACCATATGCTTGCACATCTCTATTGAGTAGCTCACAGGAATAAATAATACACAGAAAGCCAGTGATAAGTATGGCAAATAAGGTGCTAGCCAACCTCCTGAATTACCTTCTCATGTGATCTTAAGACTCATCTATGACAGGCTCCTCAGGGCATAGATCATTTCCTACCCCCTTGCTCAGTGATTTACAACAAGCACAAAGTTCACTTAGTAATTACTTCTACTCTCCAGGTTCAAAACATCTAACACTAGCCTAACACTTCCCTCACTTGAACTTTTGTTCATATGCAGCAAAGTCTTTGAATTAAACTCAAGTTTAACCCATGTCAAATTCTGGTGAAAAAACGCTAGATGCTACCTGAAACAACATTTATACACGAGGCTGTTTGGATGCATAAGCCACCAGGACCAGCCTGACCTTATGAACCATTTACAGATCTTTAAGCTCTATCAGACGTCCTGACAAGAAATTCATATTTTTCTCCCATTCTGTGAACTTCTTGGAGAACCATGGATCAAACTGCAGGTGCAGTTATGATTTCATATCTCTTCTCACAATTTAGTTAACACCCCTTAAGCTTCAAACTAGCTATTCTTAGCTCAGTCAGTGATGCCAGAAGATGCCAGAATGATGCCAGAAGCCAGCCTGATGCAATGTAGGTTAGGGGCATAACTATAGATGATGAAAGCTCAGCTTAACTCCTCCATGCAGAACATACCCAACATTCTAAGGTGATCACTGTGTAGCCTGCCACAGCTCATGTCCTAAGGCTATAGCCATTAAATACCAAAAATGCAGCTAGGAATTATCATGACATCTGAATCCTAACAATTCCATATTCTGATGCATACCACAAAGATGTGCATACCAAAGAAGTATATCCAAAATGCAACCTTTTTTTCTTGTCATTGTTTTGACTTAAAGAATAGGACTCCACTACCAAGAGGTGTAACTGATAACTCCAATTGGCAAATATATACAAATAATAGTCCCAAGTGGAGGGATGTTTTCATGTACCTTCCCCCCTCCCTTTTTTTTTTCTTTCTTTTTCTACTCAATATTTCAATGAAATCAGAAATTCTTTTCCTGTCCTGGATTACATGTGATTGAATGTAGCTTAGCAGAGACCAAAGTCAACCTCACCACGTCCCTCCTATCACCTCATCCTTTTTGCCTTTTTTTTTTTTTACCTGCCTTTTGGTGACAATCAATAGCAAAGGTCTTGTCCTAGTCACCTCAGGCCACACATTGAAGGCAGAAGAAAAAGGTACAACACTGGGGATGGCTGCTTGAAATAAAGGTATAATATTTGGCTGCCTAATTGCAGACATAGGCTCCCTCCCTCCATCAGAGCTACATACCAGGCTGTTGGCAAAATCCTCTTCTGTAGATTTAGCAGCCTCTATACATAATAGGATAATCCATTTTTTTTTTTCTTTTTTTTTTTTTTCCTTGCAGATCATCGAGTATTCCCATCCTCAGGAGACACAAGTTCACTCAGTGGACAAGTCAATATTCTTCACCGTCCTCCTTTCGGAGCCTTTTACTCTCTTCTCCTCCAAACACACACGTTCAGTGCAAGATGTATTCCCCGTTACAAACCGTCTTTGTCAGAGTAGCTGGCGGTTGGAAAGCCTTTCCAACGGCCCTGGCTAACTCCCTGGGCTGTTTCCAGCTCTGGGAGGAACCCCGTGCTCTCTGCGTGCCTCCCCCTCTCCCACGAGCCGCAGTCTTCAGCCTAGGTGCAAGGTGAGGTCCAAGTCCACAGAGCACCACGCACACCACGCACTGAGGCTCCGCCCACTCCTACAAAGCTCCAGTTATGCATTTGGGTGCTATTGCACTTGTGATATGCTTTTCAGCTGTCAAATTCCCCTTAGGCTTTGAGTGAGTGTATATACATAAATAAATATATAGAGAGAGGGAATAACCCGGCCTTTCGACTCTGAGCTCAGACCTCACATGATGACGATGATCAGTTAGGGTGAGTAAAAGGAAAGCAGTTGCTTACCTTGATTTTAGCAAGGTCTTCAGGCTGGACTTCCAAAGGATGCTTACAGCTAAACTGGTGAGATACAGGCTGCATAACTTCACCAGATGGAAAACTGACTGGGCCACCCTGCTCAAAAGGCTGTTACCAACAGTACCAAGTCAAACAGGCAGCTGATTTACTACCAGTGGCCCTCAGAATCCATATTGGAGACACCACCACCAAAAAGCTGGATTTCTCACAAAGTTCCATAAGGGCAAATGCAAGATTCTTCACATGAGTTGAAAAATCCCATACAGCAGCACAAGGCTGTGCACAAACTTTGCAGGAAAAAAAAAGGGGGGGGAGGGGAGGTCCTGGTGAAAACAAGGGTGATGATAAGGCAGTAATGTAGGTTGTGAAAAAGGCAGCAGCCACGCACATCCTGGGCTGCACTAGCAAGATGGGAAATGATCGCTGCCGTTTTTCCAGCACTAGTGAGTTTTGGGCTCTCCAGTGCAAGACAGACACTGGAGAACAACAAGTAAAAAGGTACCGAGGAAAAGAGAGCTGCAGTAGGGCTGGGAGAACCGGGCTTGTTCTTACAAAGGCAGCGAAAGGCAGATCTCACTGCCATCCACAGCTAATTAATGGGATGACAGGAAAGATGGAGCAAAGGTGCTCAGTGACAGTCTCTGTCACTCCAGGGGCACCCTCTCACCCAGCGAAGGGGTGTCCAGTATCAAATCATAGCAAAAGAAGATGTGAAAACCTTGTGACCTCATTTATATTAATCCTTTCCTCCTCACAGCCCTGCAAGACAGACATACCCTTCCTCTATTATCAGCGCTTTAGGCGAAGATAACAGAAGGGATAAAACACGCTAGAGCATGGTACAACTTCACTCTCAAAGTGCGAATACAGTAACTATAAAATCAAGCAATAGTTAGTGATTCTCTGAATAGTATATTTTCCGTTCTTTCACAATACATGATTAGTAGTGATAATTTCAAAGCTCCAATTCGCCTCTAATTCAAAAGCTACATTTTCGAACAGCAAAAAGCAGGGGCCCATATGAGTAAGCTTTGCAGATGGTCCAAAAAAGTTATTTAATTCTTCATCAGCTAGTAATAAACAGCTGCATTCTTGTGTCTTCTCTGCTTTTGTTTTATGTGTCACAATGTATAAGCTTATTTCGTGAAAAACTGAGAACATACAGAATATTCAAAATACATTGTACTGAAAATGTTACTTAATTGGAGATAATACAAAATGGCAAAAGAAGTATTATAAAACATGTGGAAGACTACAGACTATAAGATGGAACTGAAAGAATCTGCAGTCTTTTTTACAGCTTAATTTCTCATTACTTGAATGAAAAAATAATAGTCATTTTTTTAAATAAAGAAAAAAGAAAAAGGAAATTTCCATATTCAATCTGACCTGAATTCTAACAGCCTCTGATCCCATTTGACAGATGTTCTTTGAATTATTTTATAGCTCTCAATCAACTTAGCACTTTGCAAAAACCACACCAATCTCTGCCTCCCCTAGAATGAAAACTTCAAGTTTGTGTATGTTTTGTTAGTTATACCTCTAAATCCCTATCAGAGTCCTTTCCCCCCTGCCATGTGCTGGGTGATTGCAACTTAGAATACATTGGCAAAAGAGAAAAAAATAACATTACATTACTTCCCAAAATGGAACAAACTATTAGACCTTTATTCTGGTACTATTCCATTTACTTTCCAGTTTTGCTGCCATGGAGGTATTACAGAGAGGTGTATTTTTTTTCCACACTTTTAGCAAATAGACTTATCCAGCAGCGGATAAACCAGTAAATGTTTGGTTGCTTAAGCTCTCTCTAGTCAAATCACTAATTCCATTCTGTTCTTATTATTTCATTCAAAGTAATTTCTTTTTTTTTTCTCCAAACAAACAAACGCTTTCGTAAAATCACCATATAATTATATGGAGCAATATAAAACACTATTTTGGAATATTCTAAGCTACACATAGGTACTACTTTATTACATGTTTTCTCTTAGCTTTTCATATTTCATCAAGCAATAATTTCAAAAACATGCTTTGAAGATCTAGAAAAAAAAATGGATGTTTCTGAAAATTGTTAAAACTCACTTTAAATCTTCCATCTTTCAGGTAATAAACCTAGCAGTGTGACTTTCTAAAACCCGTTAAGGAAGTTAAAATCTCAATCCTAGCACAGTAGCTTCTCTTACTAAAACTCTCCTGTGTTCCTATTCACCTGCAAATCCACATTTGTGGCTAGTTAACCAGCAGTTGAATTCACAGCTGGCAGTTAGGCAAACAATTACCTAATCTGCATTAGAACTGCTGAAGTTTAAACATTTGGACCTAAAGAGTACATTTCACTATTGCTATAGCGAATTACATGGTCAGATTCTTTACCATTCACGGCATTTTTAGCACAATTGGGCTTGCATTTTTCTCCTCCCCCCACCTCCTCTTTATGGAAAAAATAGGTCTTTGATTCTGAACTATTTTATTGAAATGGATTCTTACTAAACAGAAAAACTAGTTCTATTATACTATATCTCATTTTCATTGTCATAGAAACATGGAAAATACCGAATCTTGTTTAACATTTCATTCTTATTGTTCTTTTTTTAAAGCAGAGGACCTCTGACAGTAGCACAAAAGATTTATCTGCAGAAGAACTGAATCCTGGACCTTCCACACACTTTTCAGCTGGGTGGAGGAAAACTGACTGATTATGCTCATCTTGATATGCATAGATGCAAAGTATGTCCTTCTCCCTGGAGCACGCATTGGCATCTGAAGCAGAACATGTGGAGGCAACAGCTTTTCAGGCATCAGAAATGACAGAAGCAGGAGACCAGGTAGACTCTTTGGATACAGTTCTTTGACCCATATTCAATTAATCCACGCAGTTCCTGTGCTCTACCCAACATTAGAAACTGCGCAGACATTGTAGTAGAGCTCATAACATAGTCTTACACTTTTTTTTCATTAGAGAGAGAGAAAAAAGGCAATAAAAAGGGACTATTTACACATTTAAAGAAAATCCTAACAAAACGCTGCATTGCAAATACAACAGCGGGGCTCTGTCTCCCAGCAAGCAGAGCTGTGAGCGCAGACAGATCAAGGCTAAGTGGGGGACGATCAATGTCAGCGAATCCATCGCAGCCCCCCATTGCCACTGGTCCAGGCAATGCTGAACTGCACAGCTTGTCTGGGCACCCCGCACACGCCAAAGCCCATACTACTACAGCTTGGCTACTGCTGTTTGAGGCTTTTTGGGGGTCCAGGTCTACCAAGTGCTGTACTGTTGCTCTAATAGCAGAGTAGTTCTCACCTAGGGGCAAGGGACTAGGAAGCATCTTTTCTCTAGGCAACAGACTGCTTGTAAAAATAAGTGTATCTGCATGCACATGCTCATATATGCTATACACATACACATAGAAAGAAAAAACAACATTGGATTATTTAGTTTTGAAGAAGAGTCCTACAGATCTTTCTTGGATGCTTGCTTTTTTCACTAGTTTGAACTATGCACTCAGTATAAATGAATGCATCACACAACTTGGATGGGGAAAAGGAAAGCTCTAAGCAGCGACACAACGTGCCCGTGGCCATTTATATCACTCCCAGGAGCTCGGATTATGGAATATTTATGTGTCAAAATGTTTATTTCAATCAGTGCTTGATAGATAAATGCTAAGAATTCAAAAACTACAGCAGTCACCAAAACTCTTTTCACTTATTTCTGTAGCCTCTGAATAAAGCCCGCAATAGGATTTTGAGGATATCTATGAGTTGCATACAAATATGTACAGAAAATAATATAAACACATAGATGCCTCAAAAGCGTGCACCCTTTTTGAAGAAAGTTTTTATGAGATATTTTACAGAACTCAGGCAACATATTGCTAACTCCTAAACTGATTTCTCTTTCACTGTTATTCTTAGCTAAAAGATAGGAGTAAATATGCCTCACCTTCCCCCTCCTCTCCAATCCCCCACACTTTTAGAAAAAAAAGTCATTAGAATCTCTGCAAATTCATCTCAACGTACTGATGACCCAGTCTTTTGAATGCTACAGCTTGCAGAACTGCAAACATCAGGACATTACTGTTTCCTAACTGCTTTGTTAGTTTGCTTAGGAAAAAAGAAGAAAAAGTTCTCCCGGAAGCTCTGAGAGTTCCCAAAAGTAAAAGCTCTACGACTGTATAGATTACATCTGTATTAGTATTTCTTAAGAAAGAAAAAAAAAAAAAAAGGAATTGGGTCCTTTCTAACACGCTAGTGTATAATAAGCATTAGTTCTTTTACAGTCACTGTAATAAGTGTTGCCAAAAATAATGTCTGGTTGTAAGTAGCAGTTATGACACAACTGAAAGGAAATTAAATTTGCAAATTTCTAACCTACATTTGTCTCCCCTCAGTGAATGTATTTGATATGGGCTTGGTTCCACAGGATGTTTAAATACACTGATAGTTAGAAGCTTATGAGCAGAGTCACTGAGGTCAATGAGACTCATTATGTTTTAAGTTACGTACATCTCTAAGTGCTTTCCTGGACGACAGCCTATATTAACTATTTTATATAAAAGTACAGTGTACCATTTCATAAAATAGAAAACACCACCTTAAAGGATATCGTTAATCATGTCAATGTCCTCAGGGTTTGATATATATCTCTTAATTAACAACTCTGCTCAGAAGCTTTCTGGGATTCTGTGCAGGAATAATATTTTAGACATGGAATATGTCAGCAGCATACGATAATCTGTGTGGAACATGCAGGAAATGATGGAGAAATCAGAGTACAAGTTCACTGTTTTGGTGGCTTAACATAAATATGACATCAGGCATAATTCAAGGTGTGAACGTGTTTGCAGATCCCCCTCAAGAGACTTAATGTCTTATTTTGGAGAGGAGCTTTGAAAGAAATTAAGAAAAGAATATGCATATCAGGGGAAAATTCCCATAGATGGAAGAGAAAGCCACAGACTGAGAATACTCTGAACAATCTCCAAATTAATCTCTCAAACTGAATGCAATACAATCAGTCTAAATAATCAATGCCTCAAGAGAAAAAACTTTAAAATAACTTTCAGTTTATATCCAACCTCTAGCCACTTAAAAACACTCCTCTCGCATTTCAGCTCTAAGGAATATCTTGGAAGATACTCCTTCTTCAGAACTGCTGAGATAGAAATATCTCCATTCCAAACTTTTCGATATTAAGGACTAGATTTTTCTAGCTCACATTGTGGGATAAAACAGCACTGTTTTGTTATTTATGATAAATCACATTTCACCAACACTGGCCTTTAGGCATTTAGACCTACTTCATAACTCTCTTAAATGTTAACAACTTACGAAACATCTTGCTTTCATCATAATACTTTTCTTTTTTGAAAAATACTCTTCTTCATTTATTTGTTTTTGTTGCCTTACAGTTTATCTTGCGTTGATTACTATTTATATATAGAGTACCATAAAACTGAAAACGTAACTTTAACAAGCTCTAAGTCAGCTAATTCAGGTTCCAGGGGATCTTCTGTGGGAAGTTCCACATGTGCCTTTTCTTTAACTAAAGCAAAAATCTTGGAAAGAAAAGCATTAACTCTTTTGCAATCTCACATTTTGCTAAAGGAAATATTTTCCCTTTATTTCATGATATAGTTAACTGAGGAAAACAATAAAAACACTCTCATTTTTTGACTTTTTAAAAGTATCTTTAAAGAAGAAAAAAAATGTATTTGGGAATAGCAAGTTTTAACCTCTTAGCCTTATATCAGCAATAATCTCTAATGGTTCTTATGTTTTCTACAACGCTGCTATTGCTCCAAGACTCCATGAAAAATGACGCCTGAGAATGCGGTCCAGAAGAACACAGCATTTTTTCAGGCCAGCAGGAAGCCAAGGGGAAGAACCAGCCAGTTAGTCTGTAAAGGAGACTGAACAAATGATACACTGGAAACTAAATTTCCAGAACAGAATTGTCAGCAGGGGAAAAACTCAAAGTTGCCAACCAGCTGAAAACAAAAACAAGCCAGGAAACACCAGACAAAAAAGCAGAAACTCTCAGAGAATCTGAAAAAGCCAAATAGCAGAAAGGCCTGCACTAAAGAGAAAAGGACAAATGATGTGAGCAGCAGATGAAGTGAAAAGTAAGAAAAGCCAAACTCGTATTTCCAGGACAGACACATGCACATGTGAGCACGGTGGGAGAAAGATTAGTGACTTCTGCCACGGTGGGTCCAGGATGATGCCTTTGGCCCTTGGCCCTGAAGCATCCCCCTCGCCACCCTACACGCGAGTGCACTGACCACTGCTCTCCTGCACCTATGGATTTTGCCTATGAATTATTATTAATCTAATACTGCAGAGAAGCACTTTAAAATAAGTCCATCTGACTTACTCCAACAGAATCAACAGTTGCATAGATAATGATTGGAAAAGTTCCCTGGTTCCCTGAATCCCCTGTATTTAATCTGATTTTGGCAAAGTGACATTTGGAAACAACATACCTCAAAATTTGCACAATAATTTCATAATTAGGGTGTTATAATGCAGTAAATGATGAAATACTTTCTTTTAATTAACCATTTAGTACGATGCTGCGTATGTCATTTCTGCCAAATATGAAAAGGAGGACTGAGAAAATATCTGAATTCTAGGAAGTCATGAGACAAAAGTTAACAAACCGATCATACTAAACAGGCACAAACTCAATGGACTCTGAGCATTATTGCTGGTAAAACCATATACTGTAATTATTTCTCTAAAGTCAATGTGACACTGCAGAGTGCTAAATATTCATTCTTTGGAATAAATACGAATCTAGAACTATTCATCTTTTTTCAAACAGCTGACATGCTGCATAAACAGAAAGTATATATGGGTTTTTTTAAGTAAACAATACAATAAGTGATTTATTATGCAATTTATCTCTTTCCATCTCTGTGCTGTTCATAATTCAGATCTGCACAGGGCAGTTCATATACCATTAATATTTCCCAGATGTGTTTGACTTTAAGGCTATGATCATTTTAAATGTTTTAAAATGTATGCCATTTATCATTAGTGTTATGGCGGTGTCATTCGAATTATTATAGTTAAGGTAGTGTCAGCAGTTCCACAAGCTCTTATTTTCAGGGGTTCAGAACTTGGCAGTAAGAAGTGGCTACAGGCTGAAGCTTGGCAGAAAACATCCTGGCTTGGGAGCAATTATATTTTTTTTTCTGAAAAGGCTAACAAAGGATGTGGACTTGAAATTCTGTAAAAGAAAAAGAAATGTGTCCATGGTTTTAAGTCACAAATTCTGCTGGCAGGTCTTAGAACTTGTTTTTGCAAAAGACGGACTAAAGCCAAGGGAATGTTCTGGGGGAGGAGGAGAGGGCAAGCTGGTAAGGGCACAGACAAACTACTATTATTTTGAGAAACTCAGCTGTGTGTATCTCACTTTTCAAACAATCAATCAATCAAACAGAGCAGGGCAACCCAGGAACATCTGTAGCACCTGGATATTCAGTTAGACTGCTTGCACATGACTCCAAACAGCACAATGAACACTTGAAAAAGTGTATTACCTGAACGTGTTTTTCCACCTTCAGCAATATCAGGATAAGCTTCCATTTAAATGGTTGCTGCCTCATACCCAGCGGGGTTAAATCTTAACCAGATGGGGACTGGAGTCATACAGAACTATTGTGCCACCCCAGGGGTGTGCGCACAACAAATCCCGATGACTATGTTGAGGTCTGTGAGCTGCCTCTGAGTTTCTGAGTAGTTACGGGCAGCAAGGAACATAATTCAGACTTGCAGAAATGGGGTTGGTAGTGAAGAAACAGCGTGTGGAAAACCCTTCTTCTTCCTGGGCTGCTCTATCAGATTTCCAGGTTGAAGGGGAGCTGGCCTCTCTTCCTGACACAGCACCAAATTTGCTTCCACCATCTAACAACGATGTTTATTTCACTGAAGCGACCAGGAACCGCAGTAAATATTCTGTGTGTCTCATAGACCCATCACAAAAAAGCCCTTATGAAGGCAGCTCTCCACTCCCAAACCTACCGTCTGTATTCTTCCCTATAGTGACTCTATTTTGCCTTTTCCTGCCTGTCCCATGGACATCAGCAGGAGTCATGCCTCTGGGGATGGCACCGAGAGTTGCTGAGGCCCCTCTCTTCCCTGCGCATCCGTGCCGCTCTCCTGGAGCCCTGCCACCTGCAGCGCTCCCCTCACCTCTGCGGCACCAGCTCCCAGGGCACTGGCTTCCGCCCTCTCTCTCACTAACACTGCCCATCTTCACACTAGCATCTCGCTGTTTATTCCTCTCCTGTTACCAAAGCAGCACCCTAAAAGATGTTTTGAGCTTCACTAACTCAAGAAAAGACAGAGGAAAAGGGGGAAAGAGGGGATGGAGCGGTTCTTTGCTTAATCAAATCCAGCAGTTAGAGCCACCTTTTAGGGACACGTGCTGAACATCAGGGCACAGGATCTGCTTCTCACCTTTCTTACCAAGCACTCTCCCCTCAGCTAGTCTTTCCTCCCATGTCAGCAGTGTAAACAGAAGACAGGAGACAAGTTAAATAGAGTTATTAAGACTCGTTCTGCACCCTGCACTGCTGCAAGATACGAAACTTGAACGGGAAAGTTAGTCTGGGCATTTCAGAGGGGACTTGGAAAGATCAGCGCTATCACTGATAACGCCACTGCCACAGAGCTAGCTGAGGAGACTGCGTAGGATCCTGCTACTTTTTATCCCATATGATCGGATAAAAAGCAATTATCAAATATTGTACTTGTAGATTCTCACTTCATTCCACCAGAGGGCTACAGAACTCCCAAAATGCTGAAAAACAAAGTTTCACAACTTTCCAAAGGAAATGATTGAATGCTATGCACATCAGTCCACATTATCTACGAGCACAGGTTTCAACCGATTTTTGATATAGTCAAAAAATTTAGCAGAGGTGGTTTTGTTTGTTTGTTTGTTTTAAATCATTTTGCAATCAGAAAAAATATTGTGAGGGTAAAATTTGAGATGGGTCACATTCAAAGGATGATTTCAACATGCCTGAGGCTTTGTCCACAGGCCACATTGCCATTTCTTTGCTCACACAAAAACGGAGAACTATTCCCACTTACTTTTTATTTCTCACCTAATCTGTGCACACACAACATAAGAGCTCTACGTGCAACAGTATCCAGCTTAAACAAAAAAAAAAACCCTGTCTTTATTTGCCACAGAAATGAAGTCTTGTACGAAAAGAAAAAAATATTTCTTCAATTCAAAACATAGTGCACTCCTAGTTACGTCCCACTTACTCTTGTGTGCTAGCTAGCGTTTCTACTTGTTACATGCTGAGAGCTTGCAGTAAGAAACTGGCCCACTCAAAAGTGAAAATTAAATTTAAAGTAAAGAGGGAGAGCAGGATCAGAAAACAGCTGGAACAGAAGAGTACATTAGATAAATAATGACCTAAAGAGTTCTGGAGAAAAGCAGCAAGGTCATGTACAACTTTTAACAGAGCTCGAAACAGGCTGCAGATTTACAGGCTGTACAACTGGCTTTAACTTTCATCAACTCTCATCAAGTTAAACTGACAGCCAAATAAAACTTACTGAGATCTTAAACTTAGTTATGCCAAAACCTAATCCTTAGGTTAGGAGGGTGTCAGTTAGTAAAAGAAAAATTGGTCCTTAAATCTCCACCTGGCAATATGTTAAGAGCAATGAATAGCAATCAGTTTAACCTCTTTTTCTTGTATACAACACACTGGCCATTTTATTTTTGTTTTATGTGCTAAACGGTATTAACTTTTTTCCCCCCTTGCATTATAAATATGACAATCTACACCATTCATGCTGTCAGCTGTGAAATAGTAAGTTATATCTTTTCATTCCATACACAAAGGGAAGTTAAATTTATGAATTCTGCAGCAAGGCTAGTCATTCTTTCATATTATTTTTCCTTTTCAAACTGGTAAAGAGCCTGAGAATACCAACTTAAAGCAAACATGTCTCCAAGATAAATGTGGTTTAAACAAAATACTTTTCTCCTGTTTATATCAATGTTTACAACCAGCAAAAGCCCAAAGAAGCATAGGTTGGATTTCTTTTAAATGCTAAGAAAAGAAGTGATTGTGCATTTTGATTGACATAGGAGAGCAATTTTAAGATAGATTGTATTTTTCTTCCAGATTCTACCACTATATTTGCCAAACTATAAATAGTCTGATAAAATCTTCAGATTAGAAATTATTTTGCCTGTTGTTGTATTTATGTTGCGCTTGCTTTTGGTACTCCAGTTCAAAGGCAAGAAGAACTGCATAGCTCCATTTATTAGCCCTAAAGCTACTATAAGCTACAACTGGTTGCTCTGGAAGCAATGGAACAAATTCTCTAGTCACCATAGAAATCCTATGGAATGTAGTTTCCCGCTGGTTTGCGGCAGCGTTTTGGAATAATTATAATGTAGCCATAGCCTTCAACATTATAAATGATGCATCAAAAACATACATGTTCTAACACACTTTCAAAGAAAGTATTTCTCCTTTTCATGCACAGTTAAAGCCTGCTACTATTAGCAATATTATATTTATATATTACATATGACTATATTAATCTTTTATATATTGTATGTTATATTTATTTATAAAATATTCCCTCTCATGACTAATAAGACTAGTAAATATTGCTCCTCTTTCCCCTCTATGTTTCTTTACTGAACTTTCAGTGGTACCACAATATAAAGCTCTCTGTAAGGACAAAATCTACTGTACACAGTTCAACATTTATATGCTGCCCATACAAGCAATGGGGAACTATCTTTCCAAGTCTCCTATCCCATAGCTTCTTTTGACAGGTTGAACAGAGTTTCCTTTATATGTTTATCTGTCATGAATTTCAAGAACAAAAGGGTAATATTGACTCTGGACAACCCCAGTCTCTGGATTGATTTATGAGATTTATCTAATAGAGAAATCAACTCCCTTTTCCATTTAATTCTTTCTTTTCATGGGTCAGCTTTCTCTACAGAAAAGCTATAAGAAAGATTGTTAATGTCAATGTCACTTTGTGATGTCAGAAAGAATTGGGGAAAAAAAGCCTCATCATCCATTCCTGGAGCCTTCGGAGAGATGGAAAAAATCACCTGGTTGCTTGTGCTATTATCAAGGAAACATGCAACACCTTACTGGAGCAGATACCAAGCCCTGAACACTACCAGGTGAAATCAAAGGGTTATGTGATCGTGACAAAATTCATCCCATCAAATATGGTCTTGAAGAAAATTCCAGTGCTATCAACGGTACATCCCTAGTAGCTTAAAATGAACAGAATAACTGGGCACTCAGAAGCAGTTTGATTGGGGGTAAGAAAGTGTTCAGAGTACTTCTCAGATTTGCATCTCTTTCCATGTATTTATGTAAAGTGATAAAAGCACAGATTAATTCAACTGGAAGTGGAATTATACATTATGTCAGTTGTGAAATTCATTAAAACATGTTATTCGTTCCTGTATGTATTGGATAATTTTGTAATAACCTAAGTCAAAATAAGCCAAAAGCCATAAACCAATACTGTGATACAATTTCTTTCAATACACTCTCCAGTTCTCCCATATGACTTGTTTTTCAAACACAATAGTGCTGCTGCTTTTGGAAGATGGCTTACTACTGTTTTTTTCTCTTCATTAAAACAAAGGTGATACTGAAAAGGTGGGATTCACTATGTCTGTTAATGTTATATTGAATTATTTCACCAGTATTTTTAGTAGAGACAGTTAAGAGCAAGAAAACTGCAGGATCTGTTTACACAGGGCATGAGCTTTAGAAGTCATAAATTAGAGCATACATAGATTTCTTAAGTGCCAGATTAAAACTTCTAACATCAAATCTTATAATCAGTTTGAAATATTTGACTGTGCAAAGTCAGAAAACCTCTTTTTAAATGAATCCTGTCATTTCTTTCCTCCTCATAAGCACTGCCAGTTTCCCAATGCTCTTTTGACAGTATAATCAGTCAATTCAATCAGAGAAATTCTATAGTACAATGGTAATTTTCTCTCACTTTTTTTTTCCCTTTACACTGTCAATTCAAACCACCTGCTGTAAGCATTGATGTGGAACAGCTCAGTATTAGCTCTGAAATTAGTACCAGTCCCCAGTTAAATACCTGGCACATTCAGAGTGGGACAGACACTGTTAATGACACATAAACCCATCAGACGCATTCGGCATGTTACTTGAGCAAGTCTCTCCAAGTCATTCAAGAGAGCACCTTGCTGGTATCACTGCACTAGACTACTGGTAAAAAGAGATCTGAAAAATGATTTGAGGATAGGGAGAACAAACATAACCTCAGAAACTATGCTTTAAATAGGAAATTTCTATGAAATTTCTTTTATTTCTTTTGAACAGATTAGATAGCTTCCTACGCAGACATTTTATTTATCAAGCATGCAACAACCAATAACTTCTTCAACTGCATGTACTAACTTCCATCACTTAAGTATTAAAAATAAAAGAAATAAAATCCAGTATCTTACAAATCCATCAGCTCTTCTGGTCTATTTAGCTCAGCAGGTAGGTCCACATGTACAAGCGAGGCAGCAGTGATGAAAGGCATTTACTATAGACTCCTCACAGGGTCGTCAATGGACAACCTGTACAAGATTTATGCTTTAAATAATAAATGAACTAAACACCTTGAAGTAATTGGCTGTGTGAAGCCTCACACTAGGCCAGAAATCTTGTCTGTACAAAGTAAAATAAGATTAAATAATAAATGAATAGTGCAGAGGTTTTCTAACCAAACTAATCCTACATGATTTTTTTTAAGTAAAATTTGTTCGCGAGTTGAAACGTTCTCATGATTTCATGCTGGTGTCATGGGGCCATTCTCTTCTTTGTCAACAGTAACCACCTCCGAGGTCTGTGCTCCGTTTGCTGATCCTGCTGGAAACTCAGGACTCTCCTACCCTGGGCACGGTAACATAAGCACCAAACGGAATACGCAACCCCATTAGGGCTTCATCAAAGGCTGAGAGTACATTTCAACTTCACAGAAAGCAAAGACATCAAGATGGGGAAAATCTGAGCAAATCTCAAGAAAACAGTTTTTAATTCACTAATTCATTCACCAATGTAATGTGAAAATTCTTCACTGATTTTATCTGTACGGAGAACACCGCCATGGGATTCCCCCACAGTCCTCAGCGCCAGGACACACTCCACATTTTTCCTCCACACTGGTAAGGGCTTCCAAAACATCTCCCAGCAGCAGACTAATGTTGGAGGTGAAAGCCTTGTGCCGAAATACCCTCTCTTAAATATAATGCTGCAGGCCATCTTGCTCCCAGTTCACAATCACATAAATCCCTGTTAAAATTACAGCTTTATTATCCATATAAGTGCCACTGTAAAATATTTAAATTAGTTTTCAAAGCCTCTTTTAATAGGACCAAACTGCTTTAAACTAGTCAGAGAGTCCAATGAGACCTGCAGGTCGCCGGCAGCCCACAGCAGGCTTGTTTCTAAAACAATGCAAGTTCATTTCATTTTGTTGTTCGGTGCAAAGCTCATTACCAAAACTGCACATACTAAACATTATGGGGAGAGGAAATAGCTGGAAAGGAAGAACGTGGGAATATATTTTAGAGTGTTTATAGGCCAGCTAGAATAAAAGAGCTTCGCTCTAGTAATCTAAATAGAGTTTCCTAGACTTTCGGAAATCAAAGGTCTTGCCCTACATCTTTAGGGAAGCTACCTTCACTAGAAGGGGTGCAGGATGCAATTTGTCAAAACATTTCTTATTGCTGTTTTAAACTTTTGTCATATCTCCAAAAAGCCTAAATGTCAAGATATACTTACAGCTCCTCTACCCTAAAAACACAAGATCAGCTTCTTTTAAACATGCTGAATTAATCAGAGCACTGCTCCAGCAGCTCACCTCTTCCCCCATTCTTACTTTTTTCTCCCAAGGTTGCTGGGCAGGTATCTCATGAAGCATTTGCATTCATAAAGCAGCAGTTCCAATGGTTTCATTCACGATCAACCTCTGGGCTCACAAGCCCACATTTGGAAGCTGCCGTACTAGAGCAAACACATGATGAAACTGTGAAAGTTAGTTGCTTGCTGCTCCTTTCTCCTACCTTTACCAGAGCACAGCCTCTTTGCTTTCTTTATCAACCTCTTGTCCTCAGTCAACATCTGTTAAGGGTTTAATGTTTTTCAGCTGAGCTTCATTTTTAAACCATGCTTACATACTCTGTTATACCCTAGAACTTCCCTGATATTAAAGATGGATTTGTCCCCTATAATTTAAAAGTAACAAGATGTTAACTCATCCTTTATTCTTAGCAAATAATCTAAACAGCATGCATTTCATGACATTACAACTGTATGTCTATCACAGGTAAAGTTATCTAGCCCCATCTTGGTCTACCTTTTCATAGCACTTCTTGAAAGCAGAAGATTAAATGAGACAGATGTGAAAGCGCTGCTCAGAGGGGGCTCGCTGATTAGGTATTTCTCAGAGTTGACTAGTTGGCTAGATAACTCACAGAACCCTGTATAACCTGAGCTTTTAATTATCCATCATTTTGCAATGCATAAGATGCAACAAGTTCACAAGAGATTCAAAAATAATTCCTCTATGAGAATACAAATGACAAAAAGACAAGGGGGAAAAATAGGAAAGAAAAGATGCAAATGCTTAAATAGGAAGGAAAAGCAAACAAAAAAAGTTCCCAAGAAGTAGAATGAAATGTTAAAAGTACCCCTTTAAAATACACAAGCAGCATTTATGCAGCTGATAATCCAAAGTCCCTGTGACCTTGGCAGCCTTACAGGGGTAATCTTCATGTAAGATGAATTATTCTTGAACAATTGCTCTAATGTATTAGGCACAAGCATACTGTCCTTCAATATTAGGCATGCTTGTCTTTCCACATCCTTATTTCTGAACAAATGTATTTATTAAGGACAAAGCAAGGCAAAAAGAAAAAAAGAGGAAGAGAGGGAGAAAGGGAGACAGAGAGAGCACACTTGAAAGAAAAGATTGCACTCCACCCAAATATGTACAATAGAGGAGAGAACTAATTTTTAATAGTCCATAGAGACAACATTTTTCAGAATATACTTTCTCAAATGTCTCAGCGCACAGAGTAATTTTCAGTAAAGATGCCCAGGTTCACAGAAGATTTAATGCATCTTCTGAAAAAAATAACTTTCTGGAAATCAGAAATTAAAGAACAAATGAGTCAAGTGTGCTGCTCACCCAGGTGTGTCCTAGAAACTCTCACTGAGCTTCTACTAATTTTAAAGGGAACTTGGACACATTTGCTAAGAGGACTAGAGATTTTGTATCTTCCATTGTCAAGTCCATTCACACACAGATCTAACCATCAAAAGATTAACATTTGGGGACGGCAGCAGGAAAAACAGCCAACCACCTCCATGATCTGAAGAGGGAGTTAAGCAAGCGTGTAAGGACCATAATCGCATATGACAGCAAAGAACGGTGCTCAGAAATACATACGCTCCTGTTTCCCTGATATGAAGTCCTTTCCAATCCTATTTCTTAGATCGCTTTAGAGACCAAAGTATTGTGAAGTAGACTCATACCCCCATAAGGACAATCTGGTCCAAGAGACACCATTTTCAGGACTACTGAAGCTACCTGTACTATTTAGCAAAGTAGCCTACATCCAAGATCACTTTTTGTCTAAAGCTCCTGGCAGACATTAGTTTGGAAACACACTCCATGGGACTGGGGCACATCAAAACGGAAATTCAAACTGCATGTCTGTAGCTCCTGTAAACACCAAGAGCTCTGAACTGCAGCCGAGATGTATCAGGCCCCACAGGCCTCTCCTCCACTCCTGCCTTTGCTGCAAGCCCCAAGGCCTTCTACAACCACCAGCATCATCCCTTCGTCAGTGGGAAGGCACTGACAATGGTTGAACAGCATGTGCTACCAGGAATGTTTCTTTTTCTCCCCTTTTCATATCAGAGAACAACAGAAAGAGGCCAAAGAATAACGGAATCTTCCTGAGAGCCAAACTGGAAAGCAAGAACCCAACAACACAAACACAGCAAATGCATTGATGCTATTGATTTCTGGGTCCTTAAATGTCTGGGTCAATGACAATTGCATACACATACCCAAGATTTGCCCCTTGCTTTCTACAGTGTGGATAAGAGCTTGCTATATAATACGGAGAGCTACCACACATCATTGTACTGGCCTGTGGCGTCTGAAGACTTATATTTGTAGGAAACAGTAACAACATATAGAGGCCAGCATCACCATTTTAGATTCCCACCCCACCCCCCAATATACGCCATTTTGGGGTTGGTACATTTGCCATTTTCAACTATATCACCCCTATCAAACTAGTGTCAGAGCTCTGCCCAGTTGAGTAGTTATACTTTTGCATCCTTAATAAATAACCCAGGAATTGTAGGAGCTTTGTTGTGGGTATGACACATGCTGTATTTGCAGAAGTAATATGCATGTCATGTTATCCCTCAGTGATTCATGGATCACGTGAAAAAGAGACAGGTTTTGCAAATCGTGCTATTGAAGAAAGGATAAATGATGAATTCTATATTTATACTACTAAAGAGAAATTTGCAATCATGATACAGCAATGCCAGAAGAAAGGGGTGTATGTGTGATATATTGGCTAGCCTTGACTGTGACTGTTCCTGCACTGTAAGAATTTCTTTATCCAAGGACAACTTCTTTCACCTTCCCATCTGTCCTGTGAATTTTTTAATGTCTGAGACAGGTGGCCTGTTGGAAACCTAAAACCCTGTGGGTACAAAATATGATTAAAATCTGATGTTAGGCTCTACAATAAAGAAGAGCTCTATGTTTAGTTGAGAATTTGTAACTAACCTGCAAAAATATGTCAAAGGTAATTTGAACTCTACATAACGAAAATCTCTCTAATTCAAACTCAGCATATGCTATTGCAAGCAAAGTTTTCATATCATTTCCCCATAGATTAAATATGTATATTGATAAGTGTATATACTTCTTTAAAAAGAACTGTAAGGGAATATTTTAAATTAATGCTTCAATCCTAAATGCAGCATTAACAATAACAACATGAAAGATTAATATGTTGAACTCATTATTTAATAACTTACAGAGCATACAATTAATGCATCATAATAAATTCTTAACAATTATTAAAACAAATATTTGAAAACTTCTGAAGGCATATCAAGAATTCAAAGGCTGCTGGGTATGCAATCTTGCCCCTTTCTGGAGAAGGGGGTGGTGATTTAAATGGGTGTTTTATATTTTCAATTATTCCACAGCAAAAAAAAAAGCAAGTCTAATTGAAACCTATTTAGTGGAAATTCAGCATCTATGCTGAGTTTAAAAGTTTGGCATAGAATACTAAGTGATGATTCCTGCAGATAATTAAAATTTAAAATGTTAAATGATTTATCTTGTTCTAAATAATTAAGAGAATTTTAAAAAGGCAAGCAAGAAAATGCTGCATGTGATTATTTTGTGCATTGCCGATCTCTATCTATCAAAAATGGTAAAAAAAAAAAAAAAAAAAAAACATATTACTCCTATGGTTGATGCTTAGGGTTTTCTGTGGTTTTTTTTTGTCTTTTTTTTACGCCCTGTAAAGGGTAATAAAAATTCCAATAGGTATATTCAATATTCAATAGATAGATTTAATGAAAGTAAGCTAAACTGATTGATGTTCTAGAATAATAGGTTATAAAACACATGAAAAGGGAAATAGGCCCTGCAAGGCAAACTTGATAGATGAATTCCCAGTGATGTCAAAAACAAACCAACAAACACAGCTACCAAATATCATCCCAGTGTACCCTTAGTTAAACCTACACACTTGCGAAACAGTCCGTAATACCCAGAGCGCAATTCAGAGACTACCGACATTTACCAGTGGGGGAGCTGGGTAACTTCCCTGGCTTCCATAAGCTCTTTCTGACCCACGCTAGAGTAAATAAGACCAAACGGAAGCAGGTAATGTGGGAGCACCCCTGCAGGTGCAGGCAAACATTTAGGGGCTGACTCAAAGCTAGCTGAAGTGAGTCCTTCTACTCGGCTTTTCATCTACTTCTCAAAAATGTTAATAAAATTAATTTGCTCTCAAAAAGGAAACTGTGAAGAGTCTTTAATTAATGTTTGCAAAGAGTTTTAGATGAAAAGTATTCTGGAAGTAGGTTATGTTGTTTAAATAGCAATCCAGGATTTTCCAACTAGAAATGGAGGGCCCAGCTGGAAGCTAAAGGAATTGCCCCATCTCCTCCTCGTTCCTGTCCTACCATGGCCCTAAACAGAGGCAATCCATATTTTCTGGTGTGACGATAATTGCATAAGGCTATATTTTTCCCAATCCGCACAGAAACATTTTAGTTGTTCCTGGTGTTTATTTTCAGTACTTGAAACGTAATGTTTGTATCATTTTCCTGCCTCTCCTTACCGCATAGCTTACCAGTGATTTTTTGAGATTCTTTTCTTCCCCCAGCTGAAAAAAAGCTCAAGTGTTGGAATTTATTCCATGAACATGCGTGTGAGACTATATAAATCTCCTTTTGATAATACAAGTACCTTATGTTATACCCCCAAAACCACATGCCCTGTTTCTGCTCTTACATACATGGCAACTCTGCATACAAAACACATGGCTGAAATAATACATTGGGGCCTGTGGGCAAATCTTTCAGGGGAAAGCCAGAATTCTTAAAGAGCAAAAAGAGTTGGTTTCCTTTCCAAGCTGAAAATGCTACGAAGAATGTTTGGCTCAACTGAATTTAACAGAGAACAGTTCTGAGAAAATGAGAACGAAGTACTCAGATTTGCAATGTAGCCCAAATTCACACGACATCAACTAGAATGTCTTTTACTCTTTTTGATTAATAGCAAGTAATAATAATAAAAGATCCAGTATTGCTATTCTCCAAGAAGTAAAATCAAAAGTAAAATCAATTCCTCAGATGAACGTACAATGAATAACATCACTGTTTTCTCAACCTGAAAAATATGCCAATTATTTATAGAGAACTAGATACATGCGCAGGAACAGTAAAGTCAGGTAGTAACAGGTAACAGGTGGCATGGGAAGCGGACAGCCAATAGTCAGCAAGTAATCATTTCCTAGGAAAGAAATTACTGGAATGCCCCGTATAAGATTTTGGTATTTTTGACAGCATAAACGAGCAAATTGAAACTATGATTAAGAGGGGGAAAAAGTAAATCCAACACTTAAGAAAGTTACAAGCTGGCGTATTTTCAAAGGCAACATACATTTAGCAATAGAAATCTCAATCTGAGATTGCTTGAACAGTAAATCCTTCCAGATAGGCATTGGCATGTAGGATAAATTCTGGGAAATATAGAGCACCTGCAATTCCCTTCATCTTTGATATACAGTATAACTTTAAGTGAGAGCTGCAGGTGTTCAATTCTATTCGGTATCGGTCTCTGAGCATCAAATAAGCACTAAGACAGACAAGAAAAAAAAAGAAAGGAATCAAAATGTTTGGAGCTTTATATTGCTTTTCACATTTCATTTCATTATGGGAAACGTAAGACTGGGAATTTGTTATTTATTCAGAGGCTAAAAGCAAACAAGTTTACTTATGTCACAGCAACAGTATTACATAACCTCTCTTTAAAACACCACACAAATGCAGTTTCTGAGAAATCAAAGAATGTCTCCTAAAGTTTCAAAAGCCACTGTATCTTCTTGCCAAGTTCTGCCCAAGAGGTCCCTATTATGCACCTCCCCTTCCTTCTCACAAGTTTAATTCACTCAAGAAATAAAAAGGACAGAATGAAGTCCTTAGATTTCCACAATGTCACTCAAACTATCAGAGTCTGCAAAAGCACTCCCACCACCCGAAATGAAAAATTATAATATCCTATAATATACACATAATATCAGGTCTATATAGAAGCATGGTTTATTTGACTCAGTACTCATGATCCAAATCTCCTTTTAACTGAATTGCTTAAATATATTTCAATGTAGTTTTATTTGCTATTTATTACAATAAAAAGTATATTAAAAGAAATAACCTGTGTATTATTTATTTAAACCAGATCATGCAGTGGAACTTGAAGTTGTCGGGCAGAATATCTATGCAGTCGGCTTAGACACACATGCCGTTGAGAACATCACACCCGAGAAAACCACCTCCTGTTTGCCGTTTTCTGCAAGAAGGCATTATTTTGCAGACCATTTATAAAATAAGAAACATTTATCAGCCCATCACTGCCTTAACAAAAATTATGATATGAAGGCAAAAGCCTCAGGAGCACTTAGCATCAGCCAGTGAAAGCAGGTTTGAGTATTACATGATGCATTTTATGATCTTTTTCAGAAAAGCCTCCACCTGATTCACACACTGACTCCTCCAAATAATGAGATATTGTCACTGCCAGCTTTTATCTAACAACAATTTCAGCGGTGCTGTAGACCCCATCGTTTATCTATACGACGGCGCTACAGTGACACGCAAAGCACAGCAAAGCCCACCCGGGCGCTCGCCGCTTCCCTCGCGTGCAGCCGTCCCGCCGCTTGGCTGCTCTCCATGCACCCTGCAGCCTGTCAGAGGTAAATACACACAGCTTGCCAGCTCGCGGAGCAGGTTTACGGCAGGTCACCTGTGGAATTTCAGCCTGCATTTGCCCTTAGTCAATAGCTTCTGCTATTTTCCTTCATCAACTTCAAAATACAGCTGCTTCCAACAACCTTAAAAAAAAAAAGAAAGAAGAAAAAACAAAAAAGGTGTCTCGCTCCCTTCGCCACTTCTGTCTGGTGCTTCTATTTTCCTCACTGCTGCCATAAGCCAGGAACTGCAATAAATAAATAAATAAATAGAGTGAGGCTATCAGAAAAGAGATTCCAATTCCCTCTCTGTAGCCTGGTGCCTGTAGGCTGTTGAGAAGGGCTTTCTTTCCCCAGATTTGGGAATTACAGGCTGACTTCTTTATGTGAGCCAAGCAGAAATGAGGCCCTAAGCTGGAAGGGAAGTCGCACCCGAAGGAGACAGGACCCGGGTGCGCGCTTGCAGCGCGACCGGCAGCGTCTGCGGGAGCAGCAGCGAGACTAACACCTCGGCGCGCGGCGCTGCGATGGAGGGAACGCAGCCAGGAGGCAGGAGCGCAGGAAGAGACTCTTGCCCTGGAAGAAGCGGCCCGGCAGCCATCCACCCATGGGGTGGTCCAAGGGTTCAGGGGATGGTCAGGGACCGTCAGACAATGTCCGCTACTGTTCTCACTCTGGCAGCCCCGCGCAGAGCAAAATATTGCCAAAAACACAAAAATACACTTTCCAAGCTTCCTTTCTTTCTTGTGCTGCCCAGATCACGTATTACCAAAAGCATGTACTGTTCCCTTTGTTGCTGCCTACATGTGTGCAAGTCATTTGCTAACAGCTGAATAAAGTATTAGCATCTAAAAATTCTCTGCCGCTTTCCTTTAATTTAAATAGGCATTTGCGCTCTGATAGGCCTCATTTATTTGACTGCTGTCCAATGATACCAGACAGAAAGAAAGCTGTGAAATGTGTGGTCAAGAGAGAAAAAAAAAAAAATCTTCAGGCGATTATATGGGCTGTATATTCAGATCTTTTCACTGCACTGCAAATGCATTCCTGAATGTTTCATATGGCTTGAAGTATACACAGAGAAAAAAAATACCAAAACTTCTGGCTAGGAAAGTCTTCAGTATGCAAAAACAAAGCATTGTACAAACACCTACCCAAAGAACAGCAGCAAAGCCAAAGAAATCTACTGCAAAACAAGTCATAGTTTCAGAAGGGGAGATGAAACCTTGTGAAATAGCTGCAAAAGGTCAGTTCTCCAACATGTCAGATACAACAGGACTGACAATGAGATCAACCCCTCTCCCCACAACTGTTCCTTTAAAATACTGCACTACTTGCATTATAGCTGCACTTTGAACAGTGAAACAACAGAAGAATCCACACCAACTCTTTTTTCCACCCTAAAAAATTATAATACCATCTAGATTCCCCAAACAATAATTTATTACAAACTTAACTAAAAAGAAGTTCATATTACAGAATAATTACATTAAACTTATGTTGCATATACAATATACACAGGGCATTCTGCAATAATTTGGCATTTCAAATCCATCTCAACTATCTGTAATTTGAAATGGATGAGTTTATATGAACTAGACACCTTGTTTTAACTGGCAGAAAAATTGCATTCAATTGGCTGATGATGTGCAGTACTAATATATTCCTATGTTATAATATTTTATTTTTAACCCTCTAGTAAAAAAAGAAATTAACCTGTTAGGAGCTTGGATGAAAGAAAAAAAAATACGTTGATAAAACTTTTTTTTGAAAATTAAGGCATGTTTTTATGCCTTAATGATGCTTATACGTACAACCTTATTAAGGGTCTTTCAGTTAAACGCTTGGCAGTTACTATTTTCAGTTACTTTGTAGAACAAACCCAAATATACACACACATGCGCACGCATCATGCAGCCCTTAATACCCCCTCCACCAACACTACCAATATGCTTTTAATGCGGCCCAGGCTTGCCATTAGCTCTATTTGGCTAACAGAACTAGGTCTTAGCTTTTGCCATCGCCTAAACCTCCTCATCACTCAGGCAAATGCAGAATAAACTTTCAAACTCTCTGCCTTAGCAGTAGCTGTGAAGATGTTTTTGCAGCTATCTCTAAGGGCTATGTATCACTAGCTCGCTGAAAGGAAATTGTTAAACTCTGCTACAAAAACTGGGAATGAAGTGATTGCCGCTTTGCCAAATATACATATGCTGATGAGACCCAGCATACACATAGGACTAGGAGGACTTGGACAGTGCAAAGGTAGCAGAGCGCTGACTCCAGGGGCGCAGCAGCAGCCCAGGAAGAGAGGGAAGGGCCCCCTCAGCGTGAGTCTCCCTGCCGCCTGCAGGAGGACAATCTGCCATGGGACTTCAGCAGTTCTCATGAATCAGCAAGCGGGTTCAGCAGACCCCCATGTGATGCATCAAACTGCTCGTGACTTCTTTACTAATAATCAGAGAACATATATACCAGATGCCTGCAAACACCTTGATCCATAAGATTGGAGTGACCTTGGCGGTCACTCCCTTGGCCTCCTCACCTCTCCACCATTTCTCCTTCTCTGAAAGTTTGGAATAGAGTATCTAAAATCACCATGCGAGTTCCTCACCCTCCAAAACTCTTTCCATTGCGCTTCCACAGTTGCACTTATCCCCACAAGGGTTTCTGATCCCACTCTGCGCTTTCCCCATGCCTCATGTCCTTTATTGGCAGGCCGCCACTATCTGGATTTCATACAGCTTTATGGCATCCTAAGCCAGTCTGCTTTCCGCACTTACTATACAATTACACATATCTTTGCCTTGCTTAGGAAGTCTTGAAGAGATGGAGAAGACTTCTGTAGCAATTCTCTGAGTGTGTCTATAAGATAGAATTATGTAATGTGGGGGAGACATCATAAGAAAGAAATTTCTTATGAAAGCTGTATTTAAAAGACTATAGCTCAAGATCTTTGTCTGATGTGTACTTTGTTTTTCTCTACAGCTCTTTGTCAACAAAGTGAAGATGTCTGAAGAAGAATTGGGATTAAGAATGGGGATTTTACCTAGGTGCAATACAGGATAAACTTAGATGGACTAATGCAAGATAAGTAGTCAACTTTAAGTAAGCTAGAATAGGTATCAGAGGCTCTCCAGATGCCAAACCATTGATTACTGAGTGGAATAATTAATCTTGTTTCTCAAATAAATCTTCTACCTTGTAAAGTGAGGGATTCCAAATTTAACTGTTGTTAAAAAAAAAAAGCAAGGTCCTTGAATTCCTCTTATGTTCACTTCCCTTTCTCTCTCCGTAATTCCTTCATTCGTCTTCTAATTAGATGGCAGGAAAGTCTGCAGGAGATGATGGGAGCCCACACAAAGCGAGAGCTCTCTATGGACAGGTTGATTAAGCTTATGTGGATTTATTTGCAGCAGCTAGTCAGTCAGAAAGGGAAGAAAAGAACTTCCTAGTGATTCTACAGGCTGTTACATGCAGTATATTTTAAGATTGTTTTCCTTTTAGCTTTACAGTAAAGACTCCTTAAAAATAACGAGGTATGATAGACAGTATTTTTAATTTTAAAATGTAGTCACTACAGTGCTGGGTGAGCAGGACATTACTTGGAGAAGTCCCCTTGTGTTCTTCTGTGAACGAGGGGCTGATGAAGCCAGGCTTCTTCACAGCTCTGGGTTTCCTGCTTGGAGCTGTTAGCATCATTCTGCCTGCCATCACCAGCTGAAGCTTTCCTGGGAATGCACCAGACAGCAGCTCGCTCAAGTTCTCTCGTGTGTGAAAATAGCCAAGCTGAATGTTTTTCTTCCCTTAAGATGTTCAAGCAGTTAAAAGTTAAAATACTTTCATATTAGTTTGTATTTAGTTTAAATATTAAAACAACACATTTATCTTTGGCAAAGGATGACTGGTTAATAAATGCAATTCAGTGTTCACAGGATATTTGTAATTGAAAAAAAAATCTTTTTTTTTTTATTTTCTTTTTTTTTTTTTTTTAATTTTGCTACTTATCAAGATTAAAACTAGAATCCTTTCAGTTTTATTCAACAAAATAACAAAAGGTGGCGGTAAGAAGCAGATTTACTCTAGAACAACTCATGGTGTATAGCAAGATGCATCAGATCTGATTTCAGATCCAAGCACTGATTCACTTCATTTATGAGAATAAAATATTTCTTAAGGAAGCGATCTGGAAGGCCTCACTCCAGAGTAGCCAACATCACCTTGATAATTACAACACATTAGAAAAAGAGAGGCACCTGAGTGTGGTTCTCAGCTTTCCAAATACATACAAGCCTCTAATTACTGAGGGGTCCTATAATCTTGAGGCCCCCTTCTTCACTGTCTTCTCCTAAATCTAAGAAAACTTTTCCACCAGTTGTTTCACTTTTTGACAAAAATAGTAATTACTAAGAAAAAAAACCTTTTTCTTCCCCTCAAACCAAGCAGCAAAAAAAAAAAAAAACAAAAAACAACAACAACAAAAAAAACCCTAAGTAGCTCTACTTAAAACTGTAATTACCACTTTATTCAGCAAAGCAGCATAGCTCATATAGCCCCTTAAACAACAGCCTTATCATGTATAAAATACTACTCACTAAAGAAAGAAACAAAAAGACCAGCAAATCTTCAGAAGTGGAGACTTAGGCACAAAGCACGAGCTTCCTAAAGTGAAAAAGGCAGCTTATTCCTTAGCTGTTGGGCATAACGGTAGAATGCTCCATCACGCAGGGTTTGTAGCTTTGTAACTGGAACTTGCACTAAGAGGGCACTGAAGAGCACAGAGGCCTGGAAGCGATATATCTCAAAATTAAATCAGGAGATATATTCAGGACCTTGACCATGAAGGGCTGACAGGTCAGCCTCACAATCAATCCTTTGTTTCCGAGTAGCCAGCGCAGCGAGGCCGGGATTAGGGAGATAGGCTGTCCTTTTTTTGCAAGATATACTTCGGTGGCAGAAGAGTTCTGCTCGAGCTCGGTAATGAGAGCACTTGGCAAGCCAGCAAGCAGAGCATTAGAGTTGTCTAGCTTGGAGAAGATAAAACCCTGAGCCAGCTTCTCATAAACAGACAAGGATAAATACGGACAAAGTATGGTTTCATTTTTCAAATGACAGTAGGAAGTCTTAATAATCTGCCCAATGTGATGCTTAAAGGACACTTCTGACTCCAACAGGAATATGGATGTTTAAGTGGTAATCCTGTACTACGAATAATATATATACATAAAAGCAACATCAAAAATTGAGGTGGCAGTAAGCTTATGGCTTGAGTCACAAAATGAAAAACCTTCATTTTACTTGAATTTAAGCAAAGAAAAATCAACCTAACTTACATTTTTAGTATTTTCCAGGGAACTGGTCCAGACAATAAAAGCCATTTGGATTTGCTGCCTTAACTGACAAATGAATTAGCATGTCCTCAGTACAGAAGTGAAACCCAATATCATGCCAGTGATTAATCTGGCCCAAAGGCAGCATACAAGCGCTAACTGTAACAAGCTGAAAATAGAGCTCTGTAAAACACCAGACCTAACTATCCCCACTGGAAGACCTCAAATCACCCCCACAATCATAACAGCGCCTGACAAACTCATCGGAGTCGGGCCGGGCCGAGGTGGTGCCTGTCAGAAAGCCGAGCAAATTTCTACGAGCTGAACAAAGTGCGAGAAAGGAAATTCTGGAGTGAAACGTTCCAGCTGAGAGGAATGTCTTTGCTGTTCTAAAAAAAAGCATTTAGCAAATTCAGATCCTTAGACAAATGCTTTGGAGTTTTCTTCAGATTTACAACCTATGCTCTAAAAGACGAAAATCCCCTTAGTAATTTCAGGAAAACACAGTTGGCAGTGTCAGAAGTCATATTGGGGAAAAAAAAAAAAAAGCTTAAAGAAAGAATTGAAAGGAGAAATAATTTACAAATGTACAAATAATTTGGGAGTTCTGTGATATACCAGAATTCATCCCTCAAGATTTTAGTTTGTCTGATAATACCTCCTAGAGGCATAAATTCAGCTCATTTAAGTATTTATATAACTCTGGTCATGAGCCTGACTGAAATCACTGTGCTTAAGGTACACTTCTGTCTACTGTTAAGTCAGGGTTCACAGCTCGCAAAGGAGAATACTGATCGACTTCCTTGGATTTCCTTGGAACCTCAGGGTCCAAGGAAAGCTACTTTGGCCATGCAAGTTCCTAATGATATATAATGCAATCCCTAGTTAGGGACCACATTTGGGTCTTAGGATTATGGTTTGTTTTATACAAACAAAGTGAAAAATATTTATATAAAACAAAGTGAAAAAATATGATTTTGTTCTCTACAACAGAGAGCTGTAGAGTTTACAAATATTTCCATTCCTTCACATGCACAGCAAGAAGAGTTTTAAGAGTTTTGCATTGTTTTCACACACTAAAACAACCTTCTCCTACATGAAATGGATTCCATATCCAATTACATTTTATTCAAACACACAAGTCAAGATAATAAAATTTGTATTTGCACCTGTGCTTGCAAATTTCTTATGTTTGGTTTCACCAAGGACCTACAACTGTCTTCCCAGTCTAGTTGCAATTTCTGTTGGACTGGAGTTAACAGGGATAAACATTTCATAGGAAGCCAACAACGAATAATGAGCTAAATTAAAAGGACTTAGCCCAGCAGATCAATACTTTTAATTTCTATCATATATTTTTAGTTTCCTGCTTGTAAACATACTGAAGAGGAATACAGTTTGAGATTTAATCAATCCACTTTAAGGACAGAAGAACAATGAAACCTACCTGGTCTGGCCTCTAGAATCCACAGGTCTCTGCATTCGTATATCAGTACTGTCCATTTGGTTTAAACTGGTAACCAGTCTGAAACCACCAACACCACACAGAGGTATGGTTTTGTAAGACCTTCAACTGGGTCTAATCACATCTATCATCTCCAGAACTATACCATATCTTTTAAGATTCTCTCTCTAACTCTGAGCAACTTCTACAGATTTTCTTCCTCTTTGCACTGTAGACCTGTTGCACAAGTCACATTCTCAGATTCAGATCTTGGTATGGCCTTACTTGGGTTGGAGCTTCTGGAATTAGAATATAGACCATGCTGAAATAGTTTAACACAGACAATGATCAACAAAATTAAAAGAAAATTTTGCGGTCCTCAAGTGTCTTGTTCATACAGCTTATGTAGCTTGCCAAAAAAATCCCGTGCACTTTACAACATTTATAAGCCATTTTAGGATACTAACCTTGAATTCATAAAACATTTCATCAGAAATACGCTGACAAGCTTACACACTTGAGAATGGACTGAGGTTGAAAAAGTCAGTTTTAAAGTTATTAATGAAATTTGGGAAAAAAAAAAAAAAAAAAAGGCAGCCCCCCAGCACTTACATGGAGGACACCAAGACGATGGAGCCAGGTCTTCACAGCAGTGCATAGTGGGAGGGCAACAGGCATAATAAATTTAGAGGCATAAATGCAAAACAGGGGAATTCCAGACTAGATGTAAAGGAAACTTTTTACAACGCAAGCACATTTGAGCAGCACCACAGGCTGCACAGGGTGGTTCTGCCATCTTCATCCTTGAAGGCTTTCAAGACCTGCCTGGGTAAAGCTCTGAGAGGGTGGTCTGACCTCACAGCTGGCCCAGCTTTGTGCAGAACTGACTGGAGACCTCCTGAGGTTCCTTCCAGGCTGAAATACTCTACGATCCAATGATTACTGTGTGCAAAAATACATGGCATTAGACATTCCCATTGCACACGAAGTACCCAGCAACAATTTAGTTTTGAAATAAACTGCACAGATGCAAAGACTCCAAGGTCAGGGAGGTTCTTGTGAAACACAGACAACAGGATTATCAAGCTGATCCTTGTTTGAACTACCACAAATACCTTAGAAAAACATAAAAACTGATCTTTTTCTTTAAACACTGTAGAAAATCCAAAACCTGAAGTTGTTCTGAAGTTTAATATTAACAATGCAAGCCTTATTGCTAGTTTAAATTTGTGTGGCTTCAACTTGCAGGCATTAGATTTCACCAGACTTAACTGTAAACTATTGAGACACTTATTAGAAATTATTTAATGCAGGTAAAAAACAATGTCGCTGTTCTTAATTCTCAGGCTAAACACTAGATAACCATTTAATTGTAGAGTAATAAGCTGTCTTCTTTTTCTTCTTTTTTTTTTTTTCTTTTTCTTTTTTTAATAATAGCAAATAATCTGTTTAAAGAGTTTGATTCCAGTAGTGAATTTTGGCCTTATATTGGTCATGAGTTAACATATAGAACTTTTTTTTTTATTTGCTTGGGAAATGATGTACCCATCATTTGCTACTTCACATCTTTTGAAGCTTACTTCAAGCAAAAAGAAGAAGAAAATACACACACAGAGCCACTGTAAGGTTGATTAACTCTGTATTAAACAAATTCTGAGCTAATTAAACTCAAAGTCAATTCAATCCACGACAGAAGGTTATTACCTCATAAACAGGATGTACTTTAAAGTTATTAATAATACACTAACATTGCCTTTTCAAAACCTTTGATTAACAAACAAGTGAAAATTAGCATCTGAGATTCTGTTTGTACAGACTGTAGATCAGATTATGTAAATTTCTAAATCTCCATTTTTCCAAATGAAAAGGAAGCAGTTAGCAACAGCTGTACAAGTAAGGAAAAAGTACCACTACAGGGCCTGATCTGGGGCAACTTCACCAAACTCCACAGACACCTACAAGGTGGTAGCACAGTGATCGAGATACTGCCCTATCTTGCACCATCAGCCATGTAGCAAACGATAAAATGCAAGTGTGAAGGATAAAAAAGTGAGGAATATTAGAACTGTATTTTAGAGGCTGGTTTTCAACTTTTTAAAATTCTTTCACCATTATTTAAAAGTGCATTCTCTTTATATGAGAGCATGTGATTTCACTGTATGAACTAAGCAGGAAAAAAAACACACCTTTGCTATTTCTGAAAAAAGTTTAAGTTGTGCATAGAAGAAAAACATAAACCAAAAACGTGTCTCTGCACAGTTGATAACACACTTAGTATTGTATTTTCAGAATAAATAATTCCTGAACACAATGATTCAGTAAATTTCTCTAGACACCAATAATAGAAAACCAGAGCTTTAAGACATTTTACGTACCAGTAAGTGAAGAAACTAGATTAAAAAAAAAAAAACAGAAATTTTTTGCTCCCTCAGGTTCTGATACATCATTTTTACTCAGTGTAGTATGAGCAAGACAAGAATTCTACCAGGTAGACTGTTTATATGTCCAAATATTACGGCATTAGAAGATATAACTTATATAATTCCCCAACATATATTTTAGAAAAAATTGTATACACCAAGTTGATTAATATCATACCAAACACCTCATATCACGGACAACCAATAGCATAATTATGTAAAATGGGCTGCATGCATGTGATAGCACCCCTAAACACACTCTTCTCCCGTGGCTTTTCCCGGGAGGTGCCACAGCCTCGGAGGCACCACCGCGAGCATCGTGGCACACGCAGCCCTGCCCGTGCCCTGTGCGCAGCCACGACGCGGCGCCCGCAGCACAAACCGGGCCCCCACTCAGCCCCCTCACGCGTGCTGCCAAAAGCCACAATTAAAACCTGCGAGGCGGGACCATTCAGAAAACATAAACCTCAAAATCCAAAAAATTAAAAAAATTAACAAATTGCCAATTGAACATAAAACATCTGGAAAAAAGTCACTATTTAGAAGGAAAGAAACTGTAGGATTCCTTCATAAAATTGGCATGCAATAGAAGATCATAAGAGATGCGGCCAATGAAAACACTAAATTACACCAGGAAATTGCAAGCTTAAACTGCCAAAATACAATCATATGCATATATGTATAGGATCAGTGATTCTAGTGCACATTTGCTGTTTCTGTGCTATCTTACTAAAAGGTAAAATTTAGTCTAACAGAACAACTTCGATACCTCCAGGATATCTGACTTTAAAGGTGGAAAATAAATGGACAGTAGAATCATAGAATCATAGAATCATAGAATGCCTAAGGTTGGAAGGGACCTCTAGAGGTCATCTAGTCCAACCC
>JAWLRI010000215.1:6032652-6065152 GCA_034781795.1 Crypturellus tataupa
TGATATTTCCAGATAAGTTTCTACGTTTTTATCACTAAGAATACTTTCTATTCCATAATGATTGCTTTCTCTCTAGAAAATAGGACTGGGGGAATAGAGGACCAGCGTAAGTTTTACTTTGACTTGAGTTTTGTTAGATGTGATCACGTAAAATACTCCACCAATAGATATGACAAATGCACTTTATATTTCAATGTGTCAAAGCATTTCAATACTCAGGAACTATGTTGAAGCTGGCAGGCAAGCAGACTATATTAAATTTTTCTCTGGAATCGACTTCAATTCTGTACTGAATTATTGGAATTTTAGTGACCCTAAAAAAGGCTGTCAGAAATAATATTCAACACAGAGTTTTCGAATCTAATGCTCTATTACACATACTTCACATAAAATAATATAGTTTCAATATAAGCAAACCAGTCAAGAACAACATTGTATTTGTACTTGTAATTTTAGATACATTTTTATATTGATTTGTCACAGCATTTCAAATGTACTTTCTCTTTAATAGAAAATTCAGAGGCTACATTTGGTGATTCAATAGCTTTTCTGTGGATTTGATACAGTTATAAGTTGTTTTTAAATAAATATAAAATTTACCACCACAGGACAGTAAGCACAATAATAGCTATTTTGAAGGTCTGATTTTTCAAGACTCCCACATCTCTGCATGTCACAAAGTTCACTTCAGACTTTTAAGCTGCATTTGCAAACTAATTAACTCCTCCTTCCTTCCATTTAGCCCAGATATTTTTTCTGGTAGAGAAATTCAACAGCAGTATCTGTATTTTCTTTAAGCACCCATCTTTTTACTATCTTTACGACATCTTCACCTCTAGTGTTTGACTATACTTACTTATTCAAGAAATTTAAGAGTTAAGCTTCCCATTTATGAACTCACTAGTACTTCCAACTATTTCTTACTGCTAAATCCCTGCTGTTACGAAATGCTAGAAGCAGAGCAATTGCACTAAGTCTAGCAAGATCTTATGCTTTCATGTGCACTGCTGCGACAGGGGCACAGAAGTCCCAAAACCTCGGGGTGCCTCACTCGGAGAGAGTGCTCGGCTGTTCACCGCACTGGCAGGCGGCTCAGGCACACGCAGGCAGCTCGGCCAGCGACGCGGGAAGCCCATAGGCAGCTTTGCCGTAGGACGGAGCCAGAGGCGAGGCGAGAGCTGCAGCACAGCCGCCTGGGCAGCTCGCGGGGAAGCAGCAGGTTTCCGTGCCCTGCGACCCGCTACCGGAAAGAGCGGGGAGAAAGATAATGAATCAAGGGCTTGGGAAAACTCCAACTTCTCAAAGCAACTGGGTAGTTTGCATCTTATCAGATGATGCATCTCACTTGGACTGGAGGTTGTGAAGAACAACATGGCACTGGCCGCCTGATCCTTACCTGACCCCTGTGATTCACATTAAGAGATCCCAGGACGAGCCACCCTCAGCGCTTCCTCCCCAAGGGAAATGCAGGCCGTTTACCTGGAAGGCGAGCTGCAGATAGAGCTGCAGAGGACTAAAGGGTGCAGCTTGGCCCTGCCCTCTGCTGCAACCAGTTCGTTTTCTCTAACGAGGGTGAGGTGGTGGCAAGGCTGAACAGGACGCAATGACAGAGGCGCTGAGCCCACCCGCCAGCTCTCCACCAAGCCATCCCTGCTCCGTGGGCTGATCAGCTACAGGAACGAGCATAGGGAGCTTATTTTGCACACACCAACAAAACAGAAAAGAGGCGTCTCAATTTTTATAGTGCGTTTACCTTGCTGCTTCTAGCCACCACCAAGTGTCCTGGCCTTCACTGCTACAGGTATCTGTAATGCTTAGCTTAAAACCCAACCTAAGTGCAAGTTCAGGGCACGGCGCTGGAGAGATGAACGTGACACAGACATTGAGACTTGCGAGCAATGCTTAAAACTATCTCTAGTTCTATGCATCTGCAAAGCATCATTTAGGGCCTAGATCTGAATGCAGAAGGTACTAAAAGTTTCAACCACTGACTTCAGTGAGAAAAGCATCAAACCCATATCTGTCTGGGTTAAAAACACCATGTGCAGAGATCAGCTATGCAGCCTGGACTTCACTAAAAACATGTTGTGGTCGTTTGTGGGCTTAAGCAGTGTTACAGGGACACACACCCCTTCACTCTGGGGCCCATCAGCTTGCCAGAGCAACATCACTCTTTCACACAGAGAACAACAGTTGATTCACAGGCAATGTATGAAGCAGTTTGCTAGTTCTGAGACACCAAGGTGCAAGTGTCATGAAGCACATTGACTACATGTTATTTAGGTAAATACTAACACAGAGAAATTAGAATAAACAATTTTTAAGTAACTAAAGATGTAAATAGTTGCCTCTCAAAATAAAAATGGAAAGACAGAACCAATCCTAAAACTCCTACACCCTACAACCACCTCAGAAAAGAACTGATGTGTTGGTTTTCATAACTCTCATAACTTCTAAGCATGAATGAATGAAATGTGTGACAATTTATTGAATGTAAACACAGTGTTTGAGGATACTGATATGGGTTGGTTTTACCGTTCTGTGGCAGGAGACACATCTGGGAGTGGCTCTCACAACACTTTGTTCTGCTAGGTTATACCATACTGTATCTAAACAAAAATAAAAGCATAATTCTGAAGCAGGGGAAATGATAGATATATTTCCCTCCTAATATTTCCCTGAAGTTCAGGCAACAATCAATATTATATGCAACACATCACCATTCATAGTCACACCTTGGGCATTTCATGGGAGTTGCACACAGGCACTCTGTAAACAGATTTCACCTTCAGTAAAACAAGAAATACTACCATCCCACAGCTATGCTCTCTTGATTTCAGACTCCACACAGTACCAATGTATTAGAGAACTCAGCACAGGAAGGAGACATGCAGGAGAGGAAAATTACATCCACCTTCCCTTCAGACACTCAAGCATGGAACTGATTCACAGTTCCTCTGCAAACCCTGTCTATACCTCTTCCATACCACGGAAGAAATTCTAAACACAGAGTCAGTAATATCACCTCCATCCTGATTTTCTACAAGGTCTAATCACCAGGGAAATTGAGAACATTTCAGATTTCTAAGAAACATTCACAAATCTCTGTCAAGAAGAAGCAAGTCTTGGGTGGATATTAAGATGAACAAGAGTGTGGAATGATTTGAATGTGCAGGAAAACTGCAGGGAAGTCTCCAAAGGATAGTTTGGTAAGGTTCTTGTTCCCTATCAAGAGTTTCTATGTAAAAGACAATCTGACTGATTTAATAAAATACTTTTAAAAGGTTTTAATGAATAAAAATTAGATTATATAATCAATACTTATTACTTCCCCCCCCGCCCCCCCCATCAAATTATATCCAAAAGCATCCTTCCTCATTCATTGCATAATTTCTAGAGTGGGCTCTGATCGACATGGCTCTAAACAAAGGATGTTCAATACATATATGCCTTCATTACTGACGTTTTATCAATAGTAGCAACTTACAGCTTGTCTAATAACTCAAAGCTAATGAAAATTAGCTCTTGCCAAGTCCAGTAATTTACCTAGATATTATCTAGCATTCCCTAAACTGTAGAAACAGTTAGAAACTGATGTTTTGTACTGCAGCAAACCATGTATTAGTTTCAATTCAGAAAGGAGAAAATACTCTCTTTGTGACTGTTTTCAAGTCAAGACGAAATCAAGTACATGACTGTTGCAAACTACGTGATGACTTGGACTTAAACACAGAATGACTATACTTTAGTTAGGAAACACTATTTTGTTTATTTTTAATAAGTGAATATCTTTCTATTTGATGACAATCTTTCAGTTATTCAAGAAAAAAATCAAAATGAAAAAGGCTGTAATTTGGCAAATCAGACTTGCACAAACCATTGCCTATTAAGTGAAGAAAGCATTTCATTCCTTCTGATTTCCTTGGGAGAAATTGGAAACCTACTATTGTTTGCTGTTTTGAATTTAGCAACCATGGAAGGTACCGCACTGCATTTATTGTACAGTGCTTAGCAGGAGTCATACAACACAGGCCACAATAACTCAAAATTAGTCACAGCATATTAGCTTGACATTAAGTCCAACAAAAACAAACAGAAAAAAACCTCACACACACATACAAAAAAAATACTACTCAAACACTCAAATTAGCACTCAAATTTAAATTTCAGTACTATGTGGAGAACAGCAACAGGAATACTGTATTCTGCTAAGTCTCCTTAAAATGTCTAGGCACTTTCTGCTGTCTTCTTGTTTGTTTCTTCCTGAAAGAAAGACTGCAAAACTTGACTACAAGCTATGCAGACATCTCAAACTGCATGATCAAATACTATGGTTATAAATCCATTTTGATTAAGATATACAGGTCCCAGAAAATGGTCCATCACTAAAGATCTGTATTCTCTCCCTCTCTCAGAAAATAACCCAACAGAACTTTACAAGTACAGCGTTTACCAATCTCAAGTTGAAGCTCTCAAGAACCTATGAAAAAAGCGTGAGAATACCGAGAACAAGAACAGTCAAACTAACAGACTAAACCAACAAAAATGGAAAAGAGATACTTGACATGAAATAGAAGTTGATACATTATTAAGTATTATCTCCTTGGTTGTTGCTAGTGAACATTTAAAGATGAGAAACATATTTTTGCAATGTGGTACGTTTTCCCCAACCACTTCCTGAACACATCCTATCATGAGTGACGAGAAAAAAAGAAAAAAAGAAAAAAGCAAAAATCAAACACTTGACATAGCAAGTGGGTCTACTATTGAGGAAACAAATGTTTTTGAAGTTCATCCAGAAAATATTCTACCGTGATAAAATCAAAAGTATGCACGCTGAAATGTGGCTGGGCGAGATGAAACTTTCAAGTCCCATGCAAGCACTCAGGTCACTCACAGCACTCACACTTTAGCCATGGTTGGGTGCCACCTGGAAACACTTTGCTTGGACAGCAGTCCAGAGCAGAGATGGAGTCACTCTTCAAACAACACACACATTAAATACATCCTTCAGGGGCTGCATTCTACACATGGCAGAGAAGTTATTGAAAGAGGACCAGACGATAGGGTATTTCACAAAGAACTTGAGTTCTGTAATGTTTAACAACAGATTGTCATCCAGGCAACTAGAAAAGCATCCAGGTGCCCTGTTTGCAGGGTGGGCTTCACAGACCTGAATTGTTGCTTCTACGTTAGCTATCTCAGAGGGAACCAATCATCTCCTCGTGGAAATGTGGCACAGTGTGAGCTTCTCCTCCCCGACAAAGGGGTCAGACTGCCTGGAACACCTCCTCTGACCCAGTTCTACTCCTGAAACACTGCTTCACATAAAGAGTGTTTTCAAGCGCTTTATAATACAGCTTATTTTAAAGGCAATTTAATGGGACTAAAAAGAGGTATTCTTCTAGCCTCAGGTTTCATTTTCCTGATGTGTAAAAATGCAACAACTTCTCAGTATTTATTTTTCTAGGTAAACTTTGTTAAAACCACCTAGTTCAGGTTTTAAAAGTCACTGTCTTGGTTCCTGTTACTATACCTCACAAATACTTGTTGCAAGAATAGTTTGCTATGGAAAAGGTATCCAGGAAACACTTTTTATGCTTGAAACACTTCATATCCTTAAAAATTTCAGAGCAGATCTTGCACTCAACAATGAGTACTTTTCAAATACAATTTTCCTGACAGGTTTTCAATACCAGATTACTTTGCTACCCTTAGCATTTCCACTCCTGGTTGTTCTTAGTGACTGCAACCTTCTCCCCTCCACATCCCCAGCTGCACACTTCTCACTTTCAGCATTTTGTGAACCTTGAAGATACCCATAATCTGTCAAGGAAAAGAAAGTGCACTCTCTCACCATGTCACTATTGCTTTCTGTGTTGCATCATGTAGCCACATTGCAAAAGATGCAGTTGGCAATGCAATTCCTGCATCCTTCTGCAGAGCATCCTGCTCTGTCCTGCCACCTGAGGCTGCCAGCTCACACTACCATGGGACTATCCATGAAAGCCATGAATACCCTTCATTTAAAAAAAAAAAAAAAAAAAAAAAAATTAAAAATCCCAAACTTATCTCAGCTCTGCTTTCTCCCTGCTTTTATGATATTGCTCTCGAAAAACTCCCCTTTGCTTCATCACATTTTGTCCCTGGCAGCCTTTGAAGTTCCTCTGAAGGCAAACTGCTTCCATATAAAATGTCCACTGAACAAATAACATCCTGTATGCTCATCCCTCCCCAGTGCAGTTAAGTGTTTAAGTTCTCATGGTGAAAATAATTACATTGTGAGCCTTCAGAATTTTAATCATAATTTCTTTGACATGCAGAAATAAATGGTGTGTGTGAAGTGGCATCCTTTAAAAAGCAGAATCCCAAATCAAAAAGATACAAGTCAAGGGAAGGCTCAGTTCCTTGCTAAATTCATTACAATGGAAGCCATCAGAATTTTGCAGCACTGATAGGTTTATTTTCATGCCTGTCTTCACTGACTATTTTGGCAATTCTCTCCAAAAGAACTAATGCTGCAGGTGGTATGAACTCCTCTTTTTTTCCTAGACAAAAAATCCTCACTGACAAAAAATCCTAACCCATAGAAAAAAGCAAGCAAAAAGCCCAGATTCTTATGCTTCACTAAATGATATTAAACGCTACCTCAACAGAAGCAGCCTCACTTCTGACACTCTATCCTGCCCCAAAGCAGGAAACTTTACTATGTCAATGCTAACATCTTGCTATTTTTTCAGTTGTATTATGTCTTCCTAAAGTACAAGTCACTATTTTTTCCCATTCTCACATATATGCACACAACTCCAGGATAACTGTATGGCAAATGTGAATGTCTATATCCTGCTCATGGATAACTGTGCATGGACAACTGGACCTAAGGGAAAGGAAAGGAAGAAGGAAAAGATGGCAAAAGAATTTATATTTGATCACTACATGTTAAATTTACCCTACATGGAAGGCCCATATACTCAAAATATTTTCATGAATAAATCAACTGATAGAAATTTAAAGGCAGAATGACCTAATATATATTGGTACCAGAAGTGAGCCCTGAGGATAAATTTAAAGAGAAGAATTTTTCAGATTACTTCAAGGAAAATGCTGTCTGTGGTAGGCACTTCTAGCACAAGTTCATTTGGAAACCAGAAACTTTTCTCACCACAATATAATTCCTCTGGTAAGGTTAATCACACTCAGTTATTATGGAAGCCCTACCAGGTACCATTACAATCACCACCAACCTATTATTCACAATAGCAACAATTTTCTGAGTTGTCAGTAAATCTGTGCCTCCCAGCTGCATGCCAGCTCTTTTTTTGGCACTTATTTGTCCAAATGAATTCCTCACGCAGGAGGTGCTGGTTTGAGGAGACAAGGAGCCTCCTCAGCTTGCCATAGCGGCAGGAGGGGAGGCAGCGTCATCAGGACAGCAGAGGTACAAAGAGCCGAGATGATCCTTAAACAGACAGATGAGAAGTCTGAACTTGAGTCAGTTGAAAAATGAGATTAGAGGGAAAGGGAATCAGAGGGAAAGGAGACACGGCCAATACAATGAGCAAGAAACACAGAAGAATCCAAACAGCTACATTAAAGATTGGTGTTGCCTGTGGGTACACTGGGAAGTAGATATAATCAAGTAAGGAAGGAGATAGCAGGAGTCGAATAACAGTTTTAATGCTATGGATAGACAGGCTGCCTTTTGGAGGATGAACCAACCTGACTGCATAATTTGGAAGTATGTAAGGAAACATGGCAGAAGAGTGGGAGGAAAAACAACAACAACAACCACCACCACAAAGATCATTTTATGGTCTTTCTTCAATATGAATGGAGAATTAGGTACTGACATTAGATAGAAGGGAGATTTTTCTGAAGAAACACCTTATATTCTTTTTTCCCTTCCCAAACTAATTTCAAATGAATGGGATACTTGTTAAGTGCAGCAGCCTTTATACTAGGCAAACTTAATCTCTGTGGGTTTTTCTTTACCACCATGATTCTATCGACATCAGATCAATGCCAGATCAATACAGGAGAACATTCCAAGATGCACTGATCTTCACCTTTCTGTTTTTATGCTAGAGCTCTCGTACATTTGCTGATCATAACCAAGACAGGGGTCCCAAGCCCAGACCTCAGCGGCACCTGTGAATCTCAGCCACGTCCCCTCTGTTTGCCGGCTAGGCACTGATGGGAAGTGAGACATTCTGAACAAAGAGGAGGAGAAAACACAATGAAAGAACCATCACATCCATTTACTTCATTTACCATCACACAGTATGCAGTTTTACCTATATCATAAACGAAAGAGAAAAAGACAAACTAAAATTACTGTGCAATTATCGTATGATATCTTGATTATAAACAGTTCTGTATAAGACTTACCAAACAGATCCAAAAAATATTTTTTTTCCTCTAGCATTATTTGCCATACCCAAATGGTTTTAACTGTAGCTTTTGACAGACTACTATGAGATGTTATTACATATAAGTTGCTGCTGTCCTCAAACCATATTTATTGCAGCAAACAGCAGCACCTATTTCGCCTGCCCTCTCCAGCTCTGTATCCTTGCTCTCCCCTCAGGAAAAGGTGGTCAGTGTGATCTTGTCCAGGATTTCATGGCCTGCCAAAATAAATGATACCCTGACCACAGAGCTCACTGACCTCTCCAGCAGAAACATCAGACAAAAAGGAAGAAATAATCTTTTCTTTTACCTCTGTCATTTCCCACACTCAGTTTCTGTCATCGAAAACTTCAGAGCACCAGCAAATAAACACATGATCACAAGGTGAAAAAGAAGGCAAAGAATTAACCTTTTGAAGTCAAACAATTTTGGAACAAAACCTAGGAACTAGATAAAACTTTGACTCAAAAGTGCTAGTGACTAACATCAAATTAGGATGTTAGAATACCCTTTTCAAAAAGTCTGCCAAAGATGGGCTCAGAAATAGAAATGAGGGGAACAGCACAGTATGGGGCATTCTCTTGCTAGTACATCTGATTCTGATACCAAGAAGTAGCACACAAGCTGAAATAACGCATAGTACCTATGTGTGTGTGCGCATATACACACACACATATATATATATATGCAACTACTATTATAGAGTATAGAGGGATGTGAGGAAACATTCACTGCCCTAAAATCCTAGCTTCTCTGGAAATAGTCCTTCTGATGCACATACAGACTAAAGGCAGTGCATGGTCTCTTGTTCTCTCCTGTAAATTCACAGATAAGAATAGGCTCCTCATAGAAACCAAGATGAATATCTACTTCTCCTGGACATCTCAGATTCTGCCCTAAATGACTGAGGGAATACAAGAGGGCCAATTAAAAGAGAAAAAAAGCTTCAATTAGCATACAAATATCTTGGTAATCAAGCAATAACAGCAACGGAAATGCAAAAAAGTACATGACAGTTTAATGGGGAATTCTTAAGGTATTATCTTTTGTAAAGTTTACCAAAGTGTGTATATGACAGTTTAATGAGGTTTTGCTAACATACGATATTTTCAAGGTTTACTTCAGTATAGTAAGAATTCTTTATATTAATGAGTTGTCTGGGGTTTTGCAATTTTGTTCAAAGAACAAGTCACAGTTTCTGCACATGCTCACTATAATGTACATTGTAATTTATTTTCCTTACAGCTTATTTTATTTATTTCTAATTTAAATACATACAATGTTGTTTTCATTTGCAAATATAAAGGAAAGAGATAATAACACAAAGAGAAACAACCATCCTTTGGAAATGAGCTTAACCATAGGGGCTAAGCTGTCTAAAATAACTTTTTTTCTATTATGAATAGCTCAGTACATACTATTATGCATCAAGTACCTTATGAAATTACTCTGTAGACACCAATTACTTACACAGTACATAATGCATTTTTCTGCTAGGTAAAATTAAGTCTCAGCAATGAAATCACCATGCCCAACAATTTGTGGAAGAAAAAGGGGAAGAAGATACGTAAATTAGTGTAACTAACGAAAGCCTTTTCCTATATCCTCTGATTTCAGTCAGCTCTTAAATCTTAGCAGAACTGAGTTTGGTGGGCTCAGAACTGAAATTGCCATGCCCAACAATTTGCAAGAAAAAAAAAAAGGAAAGAGCATGCGCAAATCGGTGGAACAAACGAAAGCCTTTTCCTGCTACACTCTAATTTCAACCAGCTCTTAAAACCTTGTGGAAATGAGTTTGGTGGTTTCAGCTGAATTTCACAGTTAGCATCAGAAAACCAGTTTCAATTATTAGGTACAATTTCATTTGATTAAAAGGCCCTAATCTGGAGAGGCCCAGGACTCCGCCAGCTTGTAAATTAAGTTAACATTTTCCTTCACCTCAAGACAGGAGGATTGCTCAGAGCTAGGATTCAATGCACCACGTGTTCTGTAAAGATAAACAAGTGCATTATGTTACTGTAATTCTTTAACCTTCATGAGGCACAAAGTAGTGCCCTCAAAATATTTAAATGCCATTCTCTGATTATTATTCAGTATCCACCATACTTCAAGAAAGTCTGGAAAGCAGGAACAATTCTACCTTACCAGAATCCTCTGCCAACCTACCAGAACCTACGGTACCCTGTGACTCTGCGCCCACACAGAAGGGAGAAGTCTGTCAGAACAACACCTAGACACAAATCTAGTAGCAACTCAGCCTCGCCCAAGCTCACATCTATTTGGACTAGAGGACATGTTTAAGTTCAGTTGAAAAGAAAGACAGAAATAAGCTTCACAGAAGTATAAAACACACCAGTCCTCCATCAAAACTCATCCATCCCAAATACTAAAGCATAGGAGAGAGTAAAAATCTACTTTCAGCATAAAGGCACTTTCTTTTACTTTCAGTAGAAAGATTTGAAACCAAATTTCTTGTACCAATAATTCACAGAAAGTACCAGTTCAAAAAGCCCGTCTTCTGTCCTTTCAGTTAGTCACAGAGAAAACTATCATAAGGAAGAAAGCAGTGACCAGACAGAATATGCAATACAATCATGATACCCTAGAGTAACTTAAGAAGTGTTATTCAGTGCCGGCACTGCACTGCTTCGCTGCATCAATGGGTAAACTAAATCTGTCGTTCTTCCTACTGGACTAAAAATATGGGGAAAGTGAAAAGAATACATGGAAGAAACAACTGAGAATCAAACCATTTGGCAAAATCCAGGACTCATTTGCACTAGCAAACTATTATTAATGCTTTCCATATAAATGGGTAACTTTAACTCTCACCACTGCCTAGGCCAATACAATTAGAGAGTATACACAAAACCAGAGTATGCATAAAGAAAATGATGGTTACGGTAAATACAATATTATTCTGGCAACTTGCAAGTCTTTTTGGTAACATAACGATACAACCATTGTATTATATCACTTGCAGATCAAAGCCAAAGAATTTGAAGTGCATTAAACCACATAAATTCGGCCTAGCAATGAAGTTAAACTGCAGCTACTTTCACAGTGGAGGCATGTACAATATACTTTTCTATTCATTTCAATACCCTGTATTATACTACTATTCTGACTTTTTTTTCTGTGCACGTTATTCATCTGGACAAGAACTCTTTTCACTAAGAATAACAGAAAGTATGGGATTTATTGCTATAATGAAGTTCTTTCAAATCTCCGTTTTCTCTCTCTAAAGGACAGGAGGATAGGCGTTCATCTCATCAGGCAGCTTATTAGGATTAGCACTGAATAAGACACCACAGAATGTCAAGCCTATCAGTTACTAAACATGCATCATACAAACTTTGTCTTTGCGAGAACCTCTGCTCTGCATTTGTCATCCACCTGAATAATTAACAAGTACATGCTGCCTGCCAGCAGCTTAGGGAATTAATTTTCCCAGATTAAATGCAGATCACGTCTACAAAAAACTCAAGACCACACACATACTGTACTACCATCTTTCAAACATTAAAAGCAAAGAAATAAGTTTTATTATGATAGCAATTGAGTTGGACCTAAAACTTAATGATTATCAAGTCATACCTGTAATACGTATAAAGTGGTTGGCAGGGTTTTTACATCCAACTAACATAATAAATCAATGTCTTCGTTAGCATGATACACTTCTTTCAAGCCTGCTAGAGTTGCTGCAATCTTTATCATATTTTCGAGTTAGTTATATATTCTTAGGGATATGCTAACATCTCTAAACATCCTAAGTTTTTTTTGTTTGAACTATTTGCTATTTCTTTAAAAATAAAGATCTTAACTATAGTGTGCAACAGTATGTATACTGAAGCCAAGGACTTCTGGATGAAATACAGTACCTCTCTGCCATGCATGCTGTATAACTTGAGATAACACAGGCCACAAATCAGAAGACAGTTGGAGATGATGTTGTGCTTGCAATAAAAAATATGACAGATTAATGAAAAAGATAATGAAAAATATCCATTTGTACTGCTCTTGATGAAAATCTTAATTGCAGTCTGATTTTATATGATTTATCTTATAACATCATCAGGAACAATTATCTCTAATAAAAGAACTTGAGCTGTTGAAGGATTGAGACTTGCACCTTCCAGGAATCTCCTTGTGGACTACTAGTCCTTCGCAACACACTGATGGCTCTACTACAACACTACTTAATCTGGAACTATGGTCCCCTTTACTATAAGTGTCTTCATTACCTAATGAGAAGGGATATCCAAGATAAGTTAAAGATTCCCCACAGGAAATCTGCAAGTACCCTTTCCAAATGCAAAGGACATTAAACAAAACAAAAAGCACACACACACCATGTTGAAAGCTTCCTAGGGTGCAAATGAGTATAATGTAAGAATCTATCTGAAAAAGACAACCTGAAACATCCACATGCACTTCCATCTAGCTACAGGAGTTACCCATATGTAACCCTATTACAGAGAATCCTGAGAGGGTCTTCAGGTTCTCTGTATACAGCAGTCACAGTAAAGGTACTAGGAGTCAAATACACACATAATAATAATTTTGGGCTGGAAGTTTTCTCTGCACGAGGAGCATTACTCTAGGGAGGCTGATGATCGTTATTTCACTATTACGTCCTGGGAGGTTTGAGCATTTCTACAGTGAAACAAATATGCACAACCTCCTTGATTTCATTAATATCATCTCTGATTTGTCCTCCTTATTAAACTCCTAGAGTTTATACAAAATTGGCCACTTGTGTCATCTATTGGGAGGTGGATACTATCAAAATGGCACCTTCCTTTTGGTTAAGAACATTGTGTTGAAGTCGTATTGAATGTTACCTGATGTGTTTTCCACAGTTTTCACACATTTATTGTCATATTATAATACTATATTGCCTATTAGTTACATAAAATAAGGCTGCATTTTGAATATATGGCTCCAAAAATCTTTCCACTACAATAAAGTTACTATCAACGGAAAGTGATTACCATTCTTGTGACCTACATTAAAAACTGCCAACTTAATATGAACGAATTACCAGTTAATCATCAGAGTAAACAAAAATCTATTAAAAAATTGTATTGAAGTGCAGTACTTACTACATTGCTAAACATTAATGCAATCATCTACACAAAAATCATTATCTTTTTTGTTCTTTGCTCATTAATAATCACACCCTCAGAAATAAATATTTTGCATAAAATTATCATATTCATTTATACTTCCCACTTTTTAACAGATTTTTGATCTCTAATATTACAGCATATATTTTATCCAGGGAAATGACTGAATGCAGAGACGAGTTTTTTAAAAAAAAAATCCATGCTCTCCGTGTTCAATATTTTTCTACTGTTATTGAAATTTAAATTGAAAAGGCTTGGTATTGTCCACAGCAGAGAACTAGTTCTAACCACAGTATGCCTATCACTGGCAAACTAAAATTGAGGCCCTGCCCTTAGCCCTGGGGCTTAATCTCTGGGTAATGCTGGAAATGTTGTTCCATGCATGGATTAGCAAATTAAAAGAAGTTACAAACCTCTACTGTGACTTGTCTAACTCCTGCAGTCCCTAAATCATCACCCATCGTTACAGCTCTAGATTTAGGTGTTTTGCAAAGACACACAAGGAAGAAGCAAATGGGGGGAAAAAATAAACTGTTTAGCTACTACAAATTAGAACTACTTTTGCTGAAAAAAAAGACAGCAACAGCACACACACACACTAAATTAATTTAGAATTAATACATAATATTAACAACTATTAGCCAACTCATGGATGCAATTTTTTACCTCATTTTAAAAAATAAAGATAAATATCAAGCTAAATCTGGAAATTCACTCAAGGACTATTAAATAACAAATGAATCTGATTTTTTTTTTTTACAGTAGTACTAAAAAGGTCTATTCAGTTTAATTTTTTTGCAGTTTTGTTTACTTTATTGCATTTTAATGTAACATTTGAACTGTTTAGCATTTTATATTGCTCAATAAACAAGCTGTGTAGATGCTTTTATTAAAACTGATACTTATGAAAATGTGATACGAGACTAGATCCGGCTATACTATCTACCTATTATAGGCAAATATCTATTTAAAATTGTGACATATGCTTCTTTCTTCTAGAACTTATTTTAACTATTTTCCAAAACCATATCCAGTAATTCATTAAACAATTTCCTCTGAGAAGAATTATGCATCTTTATCTTAACAAATAGTAAAAAAAGCCAAATAATGGACTAATCCTTAGTGGTCACTGAGGATTTGAGGCAGTGAGCGCATTCAGGCTGCCTAATGTTATGCCTCCAGTTTGTTTGCTAGGGAGGACACATACAGAACACACAAAGCTAGGTTGGTGCTCCTGGGACACCGACTGCAAATCCTTTTTCGTTTCTACTTTTAGAGACACAAATTTCATATTTCCAGAAGAATTTGTTAGTACTACTTAAAAAAAGGTCCAAATATGAGTAACGTTCTGCAGCGAATGGAAGCGTGACTGGAGGTACTGAGAGCCTGAGGGGACCATGGTCTTTCATGAGCAGGGCGGTCTTGCAGCCCGCGTACAAAAGCCACCGTTAGCAGTGGCCCCTGCAGTGGGAGAGGGTCGGGAGGGCAATGGAAAGGGGTAATCCCGTCTGCTGAGGACAGGGACATTGCCCTCCATTTCCTCACACTAACAGAGGAGAGCGGAGCTTTGTTAGCTACTCAGGAGCTCACAGAAGGGCTAGTTTATGTTCAAGATAGACACACAAGCAACTGCATATAAACGCTGCAAGGAGAAAACGATTCTCCGCAGGCTGGAAAGCTGTACGTGCTTTGGCTTCCCCAGAACAATTAGATTTTAAGCACTGGTTTTAAACAGCCATCACAGTTAAGAGTTCACTCACTGGAAAAAAAAAGTAACCTATGGAGTTTTCCCCTTCTCCTCTAGCTCCAAGGAGACAAAAACAGAGTCTGCTGGCAAAGTTGCAAGAAAGCAGAGAGATTCAACCAGCTAGTCAGCTCTCTAGAGCAGTAAATTAGCGAAACTCAAACAGGATTATAATCTCTCCAGTCTTTCTGTGCAGAAATCTGAGAGTTTTTTTCCCCCTCCCTCTACTTGCTGCTGAACTTATATGAAGGAACACGCAAGTGTCTTGACAACAGGAGCCAAACATGCCCCAGTGTGCCAGGAATGCTGCCTTTGCAAAGCAACCCGCTCTAACACGCACCCACGGTTTCTCTCCTCCATGCTTTGTGCCTGGCCTGCAGGAACCACTACAGGATCAGAGAACAATTTGGTGTCCAAGCCCACTCAATCACTGATTTTCTTTTTACGAATAATCCAGCAAGGGTCCCAATCTGCAAGACTTGTGACATTGGTTTGGCAATATTGACATCTTTCTACTAAGGTGAGTGGGACCACCACTCATTTTACACAGGCCATCCAGGAGCCACCAGATAATAATGACTTTCAGTTTCCACCCACCTGGGCTACATTCACACTGGTGACCTAGAGGTGAAGGTCCCTGTATCCCATTACCGGACCTCAAGCCACTTAGCATCCTTGTGCAGTAAGTTTTTCCACGCAGCACAGAAGTCAGAGATAGCAAAACCTGTCTATATCTGAAATCCGTTCTCAAGTTCACGATCAAACCTGTTTGATGTGTAAAACACATAAATTTTAAAATATTCATTTATATGAATTTTCAGAATTTTGTAATCAATACAAACAACTGCACAAGGAGAAAGCAGATAGAAATTAGAATATATTATTTTGCTATAAAATCAGAAATCGTTTGTTTCTATGAACCAAAATTAATTACTGGTATTACTACATCTCAGGTCACTGCATGCTACCAGTAAAAAGAATAAAGTGTCAGCAGGAATTTGAGAAAGTGCTCACAGTACTTCAAACAATAATAGCAATTTTACCAAACTATTATAGCATATCCATTTTTAATAAATGAAAAGCAGAGTTACATGTATATTATTTTTAAGATTTATTTTTATATTCACACAAAATGTCTTCTGTTTGCCAGTGCTAGTCTTTAATACGCAGTTTAAGATACTAAGAACTGTAAATTACCTTGTGTGTTAAATATGCCAAGTAGTACAGAAGTGTTAATTAATGTATTATTAAAGTAGTTTTTAAGAGAAGTGAGAAGATATTTTAAAAACATGAGTGTAAACCATAAGTAAATGCACATGCATTTTCAATGAGTTTCCCAATTTATTAAAAATCATCTTATATAAAAGACACTTAAAAATAAATATACATTTAAATATATATTTTAAAAATATATAGGGTACATACTATGCTAAGTTAAAAATACTTTATATGTAAGATTCAGCCTTGAATTAATCTGATAAAGATGAAAGTGCAGAATTTTGCCAGTAGTGTTTCTTGCTAAACTCACTCAGTTATGCCTTTCAGCTTGCTATACTTTATATGAAGGATATCTTGTTAAAACAACTGTTGAAGGCAAGCCATGTCATATCAGCCACACACCATACCCTATGGGAGCTCAAATGTTCCAGAGTCTATGTTAATGTAATCCTGCCGCACAATTCAACTAAAAAAAAATAGCAGTTTTTCAGTGACATGTACGACTGCATAAGTACTGTATTATCTGTATGTCTTCCAGAAATGAGGCAAAGCCATAGCAAGGATTATACTGAATCAATTTAAAAAGGTAAATATTGTTAACAAGCACCATAAAATAGCCTAGTAGATGATTCTAATCTCTATTTATCAACTAACAACTAGGATACACTCCTCTCTGCTACTTCTAACAATTTATCTATAGGACAACAGTAGTCTCTGGCTCAAGAGACCAATGCAACCCCCCAACAAGAGATTTGCTGCTTTCTAATGTAAGATTTACTATGCAATACGCTCCATGCTTCACAATCTTTTCAAAAAGGTTTTAAAGAAAACGCATGTTGCTTTTTGCCCACTTTTGATTGTGGTTTGCCCCAGTCAAAGACTGTCCAAAAATCTTTTTGGGAATATTTCCTATAAAGTACTGTTTATTGTAGAATTTGGAACTTCAAAAAAGCAACATACTTTCACAGTTATTTAGCTGCTGGAAAAATAGGAGACCAGTGGCTCTGCTAAAGCTTCTGGAGCTTATGGGTCCTTTGCCACTCCTCTGTATGACACCTAAAATGGATCGAAAACCTCTTTGTTACAGAGAACTGAAAGGTAGAGACATGAACTGTAACACAGATGCTTAAGAATTTTAGTAAGCTAGTCAAGTATGAGTTCCTGCCAAGAAAGTCTGATTTTGTTTATCATTTGGGCTAGACCCCAAACCACTTTTTTTTTTTAATTAAGAAAAAAAAAAAAAAAAAAAAGCTAAACAACAAAAACTTGGCAGAGTCAATTCTCCTGTTTAACCAGGCCACTCAGCAAGCTGACATTCAGCTTTTAGATTGTATTTTTCAAAATATTTTCTCCTTACTGACAGAAGTTGCTATAAAAAAAATTGTCTCAGCATCCAGCTGGTGATTGACAGCCAGGCCAGAGAGACTGCAGTAGGCTTAAGCAAGGGAAAGAAGCATTAACTGTGCCACAGTGGTGAAATAATAGTACGAGCTTTAAAAGCAGTGATAGGGAGAGATAAAAACATGTTCAGGACACATTTTCAAGACAAAAGAATAAAAGAACAGTAGTGATTCAATAACAGGCATGACATTAAAAGGAAATTCCAGAATTACAAAATAGATAAAAGCAGGCAGAAGAGGGAAGGAGAAAAACAAACAAACAAACAAAAAAAAGAAGTTAGACAACTCCATCCTGCTTTTCTAAAATGTCTCAATGGTAAAAGCAGCATAGTCATCTTCCAAATCTGAAAATCCTCTATATCTTTCACCAAGTCATAAAAAGCTGTTTTTCCCTTTGTTTCTCTGAGATTCCAATATTAAAACACATTATTTCATTGGTTTAGAAGATCATTATTTGATCCCAGCTCCTAACTGAAGTTTTACCAAAATTCTGACATATTCAACCAAAACTCAACTGTGAGTACTAAGCAATAAGTATAAGCTAAGTGTTTAAATCTGGCTTATATCAAGGATTAGAGTTGAATCAGATTTGAGCATTTCTGTCATTTAAAAAGTTTGTCATTGTGGTCCTAAGGACAGGAAAAAAAATTGTACTGCATTATGATGAAAACTTACCTCAAACAAAAGAAGAATCACAGAAGTAAAATAAAGCAAAACACAATGTTTATGACTAGGGTATGCGTACTAGAGTAGCTTAAATTTCTACTGTTGTTTCTGTGTATGCCACCAAAATCTGCAACCTGCAACAGTATCATCTACTGGTGAATTCGGACTCATTAAATATCTGTGTTTTCCAGTGGGACATGGAGCTCTAGGTCCTTTTTTCCTTTCCCAGAAATGTTACCTACCCACTATTACATCCACCTACAGTTAGCACAAGTTCAACCTATCTGACTACAGAATCCACAGAATCTGAGTGTTAGGCTGGTACACAACAGATCTCACACCACTACATAGCACTAAGAGCCTTGCAAGCCTCCTTTCCACTTACTGAGCTGCTGTGTCTGGATTTCCCTATATCTGTGAGCTTTTAAGGCTCCTGTAGTCCAAGCAAACTACAGCAGCAGCTTTCTCAATTTCCCTAGGCTTGGGCTTTCCTGGTTATCCCTCCACAAGAGCCTGCTTTATTCCCTGGAGACTAGGGCTTCCCTTTTTTTCCTCAGGCCTCAAGAGCATAAGCAAAGAGCTCTAACCCCTCTGGTTTGGAGCTCACCCTTCATGGTATGTAAAAGCTGAAGGAAAATATATACAGGCTTTCCTAAGGGGTTCAAAAAACATGCACCCTTCACTTTTGCCAGCATGCAAAGCTATGGATATTGGTACACAACACTTCTATACTTTTTCCATCACTTATGAGCTTTGTTGAGGCTTTGACCAGTGCCCTTTGGGGATCCCAAAGTGCCCCCCTATCCCCCCCAGCCTCTGCCTAGGCCCTTCCCTTCAGCCTCCTGCCTGCTGCCTCCACTGATTTTCAGCTAACCAGGGACCCTGTTCCCCGCTTCCCCCTCCTTGCGCAAACTCCATTTCTCTCTGTATTGTTCTTCTCAAATCCATCAAGCAATTCTCCCAGGCTCTAGAGTTTTAAAGACTTAGGATTAACTTAGACTTAGAATGTGCCAAAAATAAGTATACTTCCACCCAAAATATTCTATGGTCTTTATGCTACAGATTTTATAGAAACTTATTTTACACTATAACGTTACACCGATAGGTAAAGAGAGTCAAGTAGACAGAAAATGCTGCCATCCCAATTAAGCCAACTCAACGGGTGCAAATGCAAGGGGCTTTGCAAAGTGCAAGGAAAAGGAGATCAACTAAAGATAACAGCAGCTATCTTGGATAAAGACCTACATGTCTCAAGAAAGATGGCTCTTATACTGAGTTTAATATAAATCAAATCTTCCTCACACAATATGGGAAAACAATTTCTGGAAAAAGTTGTCCGATTACTGTGGTATGAACTGAATACCAGAAACATGGCCAGTGCTTTGGAAACAAATGGAATTTTTGTCAAACCACTTGTCATTTTCATGTAATGCTAGTGAGTGAGAAGAGCAGTTTGTTATGTTTTTAAGGACATAGGAAACTTAATATGAAAAAAAAAATTCTATTCAAGTTATCCAGATTTTTTTCTAAACTGTTCTTTAAAGAAGAAGGGGGTATAGGCAAGGCTTTTAAAAAAGAAAAAGGCTCAAATTCATGCACTGGTCACTTGTAAAATCCAATATCACATAGTAAAATGCATTAAGCAATCCTCTAGTACAAGCCAGGGTTTTCTTTACTTTTCATTTAACTAAAGCTATGTTAAAGCGAAAAAAAATATATATATATTATTTTCATTCTCAGTCTGCTTTCAAGTACATCACTAAAAAAGCCAAAACGTGCAAGTAATAGAATGGCATTTCATTCTACCACAACATTTTTCTTCTTACTGTGGTAAGTTACAGTGCTGACCCAAATCTTCATCTGTTTATTGAGTGGCTTGTTTACTACCATGCAATTCACATGGTAGCACCAGTATTTACGTTTTTACTAGTATTCCCGAATTCCTTGCATCTAGGACCATAATCACATTATGCATTGCCCTTCTCCGGTTCCCTCTATCTACCTGGTTTTCCCAGCAGACGCTGCTAGTGCTGCCATCTGGAATGCAGCCTGGGCTCTCCACAACACCAGCCCCGAGCCAAGGGAAGCCGAGCACGTCGGTGAAAGTGACAGGCACATTAAAAACAGCACTAGGCACTCAGCTACCCAAGTCCCTGCGATGTGGCCATGGCACTTTCAGCCCCGTGCCGCGAGGAGCCACCTTCCTCCCCTCTTCGAGGGCTGGGTGTCATGCAACAACCACTGATCAAGGGAGCTATGGGGATATCAGCAACTAAACACAAATATAAATTAGTGGCAGAGAGATGTTCAGTATCTGAACAAAGCCAAAGTGGGAAGGGGACAATAATTTCCTATTTACTATATGATTTGGTCTAAAACATAGTGCTTTTTTGCTCTCAATGAGAACTCACTGCTTCTAGGCAATATGCAGCAGCCATATCAACTCTGTGCTTTTTCATTCTAATGCAAATGTAAAATTTTATTTAAAAACAGCAATAAAGCACTGATATTTGGATGCTTTGGATTTGGATCATCCAAGCTGAGTTGCCTTCTCTGTCAGTCAAAAATATCCACATCTAACAGTCAAAGCAAGCTGGCTTGCAAGGATACACACACAGAGTATGGAGGGGGCGCGGGTACAAGTGTGAGGGGGGTGATGACCCACAGTGAACATATATTATTTACTGAGATTTAGAAAACAGGTTTAAACATGTGGAAAACATAAAACAACATACCAGTGTTAACCCTGATGGAGTTCCATCCCAAATTGAATTTTAACACACTTCCCACAGCCACCTCTTGTGGAACAGGATGAGCAAACAGAAGAGCCGTACCCCACACCTGCAGAGGGGCAGCACCGCAGCGCCCGGACCCTGCTGGCAGCACGCGGGCTCGGAGCCGCTGCACTTGCCCGCCCCCACATCCCCTCCAGGCTGCCAGCCGGGGAGGGGAGTACACGGCCTGCAGATACTCCAGCTTATTTCAGGTATCTTAAAGAGCCTTCCGCAACAGCCAGCACTGAAGCCACGCAGCACAGCAGGGGAGTTCTCCAGCAGCATGCAGAAGAAAACAAGAAACCTCCCACGTGTGGGCTTGAGCACATCACTGCCATGCCTGCAAGGCCCTATGCATAGGTGCTGGCCAGGGCTGTATGAGTCACTGATGCCTTCTAGAAATGCACTCTACATAGTGCAGAGCCTTTCGAGTGCATCTCCTTAAACTGTCTCTGGTGAAAGGGAATGTAACCTAATAAAACCAGTGCGTTTAAGGGTGAGCCAAGTTTCTTGTGAAATGATCTTCTAAACATCTGTGAAACAAGACCTTTATTCACCTTTCCTATCCATTCTTGAAAGATCCAGTTAAGTGGGGATTCTTCCTAATCTAAGAGAGAAGATCTATTTTTGTTTTTATTTTTCAACCTAATAAGTGGTCTCTGGCGTTAGCTAGGAAAAAAAAAGAAAAAAATAACAGTACACAGGCTGGTCTGCTGATGACAACATTGCTTAGAGTTTAACTCCTCTCAAGTATACAGAGCTGCAGGGGTGCATCAATACAAGCAGAATGAATTTGGGGCATACCAAAAAAGCAGAAGAGTTAGTGTGATAAGTGATATTCCAAAATGTGTGTCATTCAGTATAGTGACTATGTCAATAGTTAGATTTCATTTTAGCCTCTAAGAGAGAGCTTAGGCCTGGAATGGTTGACTCCCTCCTTTTATAACGTCACAAAAGATGAGTTGATAACTTTAAAATACTTAGAGAAGGTGAGGGAAAAAAAATCAACAACAATGAGAGATGATCTAATGAAGTTGCCTTAACCTCTAGCAAACTTAACATATTTTGCCTGTTGCACAGTGCTGTGCTCCCCTTCGCTATGAATCTGCGGGCAGTGAACGTTACACCCATTGAGGAGTACTCTTTTACGGCCGATTACCTGATGCTGAGCCTTTTCCAGCAATGTCAATGGCACAGTTACCATTGATGCTGCTGCACAGCCTGGATACGTGCCTGGTCCTCCCCAGGGCAATATGAATCACTGCTGTCTCTGCCTGCCATGCTAGGTCCAGTAGGTAACACAGCCATCGGGAGGAGCGGAGCGCTGCTGGAGGCACCCCTGGCAGCAAGCAAGCCTCCTGCTGCGATAACCATAAAACGCTCTCTTGGTCCTGAGATCAAGGTGTTGCTCCAAGCAGCAGCAAGGCACTTAGTTAGCTTACAATGTAGCCTACAATGTAGCTCTGCCTGACCACCTGGGAATAAGTGATCCACCAAACTCATCATCCCCCATGTGCTAAACACTTCGTTCCTCCCACAGAGCGGCACACAGCTCACAGGGGAGGGAACGCAGCAGAGGGACAGGGCGAGGGTGGGGAATCCCTCTCCTGCACTGATGTTACTGCTGATCTTCGGGGCCAACGTCGGTAAATTCAGCCCTCTAGCAAGACTCCCGGAGCTCCTATCCTAGGCACACAAGCTCATAACCAAAATTTAGAAAGGGACAGGAAAACTGCACTGGAGACCTCCAGGCAAGGATGCAACCACGGCATACACATAAAAGCAGCAGCCCAAAGGCGCCAAAGACCTGCACAGGCCCTGGATGCTGGGCAGCCGCGGAGCAGCCACGCTGCAGTGTCACCGCCAGCCATGGACAGGTACATGAAATTAATTCGTGCAACTGCTGCTCAGCTCCCCACAGTTCATTTAACTCATTTTTGTGCAGAGATAAGGGAATTTCACCTTTTATATAGATGCAGCTGGAAAAGCTTTATACACAAATTATTCCCAGTACACCACACATACTCTAAATAGTGCATCCTGATTAAATGGTACATGATACAGCATCCTGAACTACTCTGCATCACAGTCTGCAATTGCAAAGATGGCACAGGCCCAACATCACTTATGAAGCAGTAAGACGAAGTTCAGTGCAATGAAAATGGGGGAAAGTATCTACTTTTATCAGTTCCTTGCCACTCAATGAGCAGAGAGCTCTGAAGTGTGACAGGCTGTCTTTCCTTCTTGTTGACTTATTTTTATTTTTGCTTGGTATTTCTGAGAAATTTATTACTTATTTGCCAGATATTAAGTGCAAATTCTAGTTACATCATCTTTGGACCATATGGTATTTTGTTTGTGTGAAAAAAAATAATTAGTTTAAATGACACATAAATGACAAAAATTAATTAAAATTTTCCATCTTATTATTATACTCTCATTAGATGGAATAATGTATTAGTCTTCTGTCATCTTTTTACTAAAATGATTCTGTTTACTTTCACGTGTGTGTGTATGCACATTTGTACATATATGAATGAGGAACTTGAAGACTATAAATATCAACTTCTCAAATGTTGTAGAACAAAATTATTTTCCACAAAGTGTAATACAGGTCTTGTTTTCTGTAGAAAACGAGTTTGAGGTGGTGCCAACTGCCACGTGTTTGGCTGTTTTCACAGGAGAAGTACAAAGGGGGACAAAGGGGACAAAGTTAACCAAAAGCATAATTTCTGGTAAACTCTAAACTTTTATTTCAATAAATCATTGTGCTTTATTTTCCCACTATTTAATCTTACTACTATTTACAAAGTGGATCTAGTTCAAAGGAAAAGTGTAATTTAGAAATGAAATCAAAAGTTACTCATTTCAGAAAAACCTAACATGAAAAGCTTCTACTTTTCTAAAAACAACCACTTTCCTCTTGTTTTTGTATAAATGCATTCACTGAATTTGCAGACCATTTGTAAATAACCTAGATTTGTTTCCTCAAACAGCTCTTTAACTGGGTTTACTATTAGTCATCCGAACAAACACAAAAATTTTCAAGGGAGAACTGTGTTCTGTACTTCAATGGCACCACGACACGCAACGAGCCTTCCGCTGAGGCAAGGCTGCTGCCCGCTCGCCCTGCGGAAAGGAAAGGGCAGGGGCTCGTGACTCACTGCCCTTTCAAGGTGCCAGCTCATCAGCGCAGGCAGCTCTGCTCTGCTGCCAGCCATAGCACCAGCAGCTCTGAACTACAGATTGTGCTACCCTTAGTACTCTGCGCAGGGAACGAGCTCCTTGAGCCCTTAATTCCCCGCAGAGTACCTGTGCGGGAGAATAAATCAATGCTATGAAAGAAAACATAAAATCCTCGCTAGTAAAATTTGCGGATGACACAAAAGATAATAAAATGGTAAATACCAAGGAGTTGTCAGTTCCACAGATTGCACAGCAGGCTGGGCTTACCTGAATAAGATGTGTTTTAACACATCTGAGCACAAAGCTGTCTGTCTGGTAACTAAGAACACAGATCCCAAACAAAGACAATGTAATGACCCAGAAAGAGGCATATGGATGAAGCTGGATAACCAAATTAATATCAGCCGACAATACAATACACTAGCTAAAGCAGCAAATGCAATCCTTTGATATACAGGCAGGAAAATACTGAGTAGCAACAGGAGTAGGTTATATAAATCCATGTTCAGACAGAGAATCTTTGGGTTTTGTACAGTGTGTAGAAATGGGGTCCTGGTTTACATCTAGGGTCCTTCAGAACTAACACAGGAATAACTGATGGACAATAGTAGCACTATACCTCCATGCTCTACAAACGTCCGCTCATCAAAAGGCACAGAGAAAGTAGGGAGACTTCACCAAACTGCTGCAAGAATTCTGGAAAAATTGCTTTTCTAAGGAAAGGAATAAAACAATGGGACAAGAAGGGACAAGAGGAGACAAGAAGGGACAAGGCAGACAAAAGGTCAACGGACCACTGTCCGTACATACCTAAAAGTGGAGGAAGGTAACAAACATCATGAACACTAAAGAACTCTCCAGCTTCTATATGCTGGATTTGGCTGTCTCTCCACTAAGTAAAATATCAGACTAAAAGATATTGATACTTGGTAGAGAAGATAGCTAACTACAGGAACAGTTTATCTTAAAAAGGGAAGGATTTTCTTTCACTTATAGTCCTTATAGCAATATTTTCCTTCTAAAAGAACCAGAAGTTCTTGGACTGTGTTATTTGGGACACTCCTGTCTGTCTTGCACAACAGACTAAGCTACACAGTCTTAACAGTGCTTTCTGGATTCCAAATAACTACGAGCACACGTCTAACACAGTGTTTTCCTTTCAGTATATATACACCTCTGTGTACAACACAGTTTTCACTGAAGGCATCAATACATCACCTGATATTGTGCTTGTAAATTAAAAGATGGTAAAGAAATTGGAGCTTTACATTTCAAAAATATACCTAAAATGCTCCAGATTAGCTTCGTCAGTTCAACCTATGGCACTTGCATGAGTTTAACTGCAGGTATTTGATTAATTACTTGTATACTTGGAGGAAGAAAAACAAACAAACAAACCACCGAATTCGAGCTTTTTTTTTCCAATTGTGTAATGCATATATAAATTATTAGTAAAGGAGATGGAGTTGTTGTTCTCTTGCTCATTTTCTTTCCATGAGTACTATTTTGAATATACTTGGCACTCATGCTTCTTTATTTGTGGAAAGCAGACAGTTACTGAAGGAGCAAGGGAAAAAGCAAAGCCTTGTAGAGCACAAACAGTAGCTCAGTCTCAGATAATTTGAACTGATCTCTCCATTTCTGAAAACAGTAACATGACTTGGGGGGGGGGGGGGGGGGAAAACCGACAAAAACCGTTCATAACTAAAATAAAAATGAAATGCAAGAACAAGTTCAATTCAATATCAAATAGCATGTCTTAACAGGGAATTATCAGATTGTGGATAATATTCCAGTCAAAAGGTGGGGTCATGGGCCCTGAAGGCCCAGCAAGTTCAGCACAGTTTGCAGGCAAGACAGCTAAAGGAAATTGCCTAATTGGTCAATTGACCAATACCAAATTTACTTCAGGATTTAACTCCGAATAGATATTACAATTAGCTACTGCAGATCTTAAATTTGTCTTCACATTTTCTATTGAACTACAAACTGAAGATTTTGCAAATTTGAATAATGCAGCCCTTTATTACTCAATAGATAAATTTTTTCAGGTAACACGTAAATCTGTCCCCTCTTGTCTCTACAGATTAGGTTCATTGATCTTCAGAGTAAAATTCTAAAATCTAACTACAGCAGAATAAAGAGATATTTATGGTAAGATTTGTACTACTGAAAAATACACTAAAATATCTACTGCATAGGGAAATTAATATCTCCATCTTCCTGACATATTCATGTAGATTTAAAGAGACAGCATCTTCCTCAGCATGCCAACTATGGCCTGAAAATCCTTAATTTAACCTCTAAACATGGGACGCCATAGATGTATCCTCCAGCATTAGTTGAATGGCAGTCCTATTTTCTTATATGCTACATATAAGATGTTTTCCCTGAAGCTAAAATGATACTTTGGGGCTCCTGTAACTTCTCCTCAGCTGATGATGTTCGATGAATCGTGACATACAGAAAAAGAGACTGATAAGCCTCATATTTTTCTGAGCCAATTTATGTGTGACACCATCACTTAGAAATGAAAAAAGCTAAGGATTGCTCAGACACCAACCTCTTCTCTGTCACCCAAATGAATAGACTGACCTGAACCAGCATGTTCAGCTGCAGAGAAGCCTGCAGTTTTTGTTTTTTCCTCCACTTTCAAAGTTGCAGTTCTCCATCTGAAACTATTAGCTCCTCCTGTGCAAGGCTTCTGCTGCGCTGTCCAAATTGATGAGACCACAATAACGCTCAGGAGGAAGTCCTTCATCTTCCCACCTTCCCACCGAAACTTCTCTGTCTGGTTTAACTCCCCAATTAGAAACCTCGGTGGAGCTACATGGCCCATAGAAAAGGGTGTGTGTGTATGCATATATATGTGTGCGTATATATATATATATATAGAGAGAGAGAGTTTTTGTATTTTTTTTATTTATTTTTGGTGTGGTCTAGTAAGACCAGGAGATTTCCTGGGTGCACAAAGCCACTCTGGTTTTGTTCTATCCATTAAACACACGAACAAATATTAATTTAAACCTTAGAGGCTTGCAAGAATGGTCTAGCCTTGTGCCTCCCTTTCTCATTTATAAAAAGGAACACTTAGGTTTTTGAGCCAACATACAGTTTGAAGGCAGCTTATTTTGGTCTGGTAAGTTTGGATGTTTTGAGCATTTACAGGCTTAAGATGATAATGTGCATATGACCAAGCTACACCTTCCAGGAAAAAGTGCCTCACTTCTCCAGCTGAAATCAATGAACCTTCTGTTCTCTGCTCATTTTGCCAGCTTGCAGAGAAATGAAAGAGGCAAAAAAAGCTAATGGGGCTATAGCTGTATTTCTGTGACTTAAGTACAAGACGTTTTCCTTACGTACTTATTCCATGATCTCGACTTCAAAAGAAATACGTAGAAATATCTTACCTACTCTTCCCTATTCTCTTTACTTCTCTTGAAAAAGAGAAAAAAAGAAAAAAAAAAAAAGACTCGCTTTAGAAGTCTTAATACTGGCAGAAAGAAAGGAGGATGTTAACTTACAGGAAAAAGATGCAGTAAGCACTACTGCAATATGTGTACTAATAGCACTGCCAGGGAGCCTTTTCTGTTGACAGCCAGTAGTCTGTTTCCATCCATGCTCCTTCCCCTCCTCAATTAGGGAGAAGCCCCTCACTCTCAAGTCCCACCATTTAAGCTGAAGCTCCAGTACATGCAAGGTGCATTTCTAGGAGGTGTCTGCACTGGAAGATTATTAGAATATGAGCTAAACAACGCTCTGAAAAAAAAAAAAATAGGACACAAAAAGGACCTTAAAATGCCTATGAAGCAACACAGATTGCCCATATGTCTACACTGCTGTCATGTACACAGTAACAGTTTGTAGCTTTAAATTGGGCAAGCCTGGTGCTCGTGGCAATGGTGCTGCAGAAGCAGCGCGTGGTCCCTGCTGGATGGTCCCGGCAGCCCACACGGAGCTCCCACAGCCCTGCTCCTCCTCCAGGGCTGCCGACCCCAAGCACCTAATTTAAAGCTATTGCTAACGTGAGTACCTGAGCTGCAGCCTTATCTGCAGCTGCAGGGTGGAGGCAGTGCATCCCTCACGCAACAGACATGCTTGTCCGGCACCAGCGGTTCACATCTGTTTTGTAGCATTAATGTCTAAAGTTTAAAAACATAATAAATAGACGTTAGTCTTCTCTTTTTTTTGTGCCTCATTTGAGAAGTTTGCCTCACTTTTGAGAAGTTTTCAATAACTGTTGTTCAAGCTTTTATATTATTAGAAATAAGGCAAAATTATTAGAAAAGGCAAAATATTAGAAGTATCAAAAACATCCATTGGGGAGAAGACAGAACGTGTGCCTCAGAACTTAAATAGCAGAATAGCAGAGCAGTAGCAAGACAAAACTCCACTAATATTAGAAGAAAAAAAAAAAGGAAGAAAAAAGAAACAAAGAGTATGTCTAGGGAAGAAAGTACCCATTAGTTTTCCAAAACAATCTATGCTTTTTAACAGGAGGACGCACTGAGCAATAATATTTTAAACAACTCATATAAGGAATTTCAGGTATGACAAAAGAGAAATCAACTACCGCACTAATGGTTTCATTACCTGTTTGATTTTTGGATTTTTCCTTTTTTTGAAAAACACTTTAGACAATATTTTCCTTTAACTATATGCCTACTTTTAAGTAAACACACACTATTGCATGTTGGGGTCAGCACTCCCAGCTGTTTTTACTATAGTGACTTTTGAAGTTAAGATAATCAGGTGTTCTGTAGGTTTCAGAGCGAGGCTATCGCTTTATTTAAAACACAAGATGAAGATGACAGACTCTTCTACACTATGCCAAGTTTTCTTATTTCCACAAATAGAGTTTCTAAAAAACTGATATAAGTAGCACACAACAAATCTGTTTCAAGTATTTAAACAAATGAATGCATTTTTACAGTTACTGAACTGAGGTGACAAGCTAAAAAAAGTCTCTAATGCCAACCAAAACCTGGCTACATCTGAAGTGCTTTGATTACCCCACACACTGCCATTATTTGGCAAAGTATAATGTAAAAGTATCAAAAATTTAAGAATTGCTCATTAGATATAAAGTACAAATAAATAATATTAATACCAAAAGTAGTCATTCAGAGAAAACCAACCAAGAAGTCAGATTTTCATTTTGACTTTGAGTTATATTAACAGAAAAGTTTATTTCCCTTTTCCTCTCACTTCCATAAACCAAAATCATACTCTCTGTTTAATCTAGAGTGCCAACTTTTACTAATATGGTTTTATCTAAAAAACTACTAAAAAACAACTGAGCAAACAAGCAGCCTGTTTCAGAATAAAAAGACAGGAGGAGAGAGCACGACCTGAAAAGCTACAATGAGTATTACTGCCTTGCCTTTTTGCTCCAATGTAAATACATTTGATTTTTTAGATGATAAAGCTTTTTGGAAAATGAAATCTGTTATTCACAAGCTGATAATGATAACACACCAAGACACAAACCAATAAATAACTGGCATATAAAAAGGAACCACTAAGCAAGACAAAGCAGTTTCAAAATGTACAGAAAATCCACAATGCATTTGCAATAATTTAACAAAAAATCATCTATAATAGAGCTGTCAAATATATACTTTTCAGCTCTATGTGAAAATGTGTTACTAAGTTCTTACTACATTAAGATAGGAACTTCACTGCTTGCAAAAGTAGCGAAGTCAACCACGTTTCTCTTTAGCCTGCTCACAGCAGCAGCACTGTCAGAAGCGCCAGGAACAATATTCAGGCCCCAAAGCAGCCCCTGTTAGGGCAACGGGCAAAGGCAAATGACTGCAAAGCAAGAGGCCTCAGCTTCAATTTAACTGTCCTGTAAGGTACATACTAATTAGCTGCAAAGCTATGAAATCCTAGCTAGCATGTTAAGTCTGCTACATGACAGTATAATTTGACTTCTTAAAGGATTATGCAAATTACAACTCATCATTCCATTACACGACTGAAAAAAAGTGACAGCTAATTTATACATAACACACCTTTCAAATCCCTAAGATGTGAAGCACCTGTGCAATATATTTTGCCTAGATTTTTCTAGTGTATACATTCTTGTTTATTGCACTATACAGAAGCGTACCTAAGAGATTTAATAAAGTCATAGGGTTTTTATTTGCTTTTTAGCTTTCAGAGCACAATCCCAAAGAAGCACACAACATTATTTCTGCGCCTGCTTTAGAGGTTTGCATGTCAGCAGAAGTACACGGTTTCAACACTGAATAGCGGGAGAGCACGAGCACTAAATGCACGAGCTAGAGGCAAGACTCACACAGATTTCAACATACTTCTGGTAGGTAGATTCACAGTAGATTCCGTCATATCTGTAGATTTTCCTACATTCTGATTGGTTGGGTAGAGGATGCTGGACAGTTATTCTGTAGAGGTATCAAAAACAGATATACATGACTAGAGATTCTCTACAGGTAACTGTAATGCAGGACAATAACTGTGTTGGAATTGATTAATGTCTTAAACATCTTTCTGAGCTCTTTAAATCAACTGCATTGCACGCATAACAGCCAAAGGTGCCACTTTTTGAAATTTGCACTGAGAGTAAACTAAACTTCAGTTCTCCATAAGAACAGTATTTTTTTTCTCCATTGAATAAAAGTGGAAGAAGTAAAGAAGTTTATATACTCAATTGATGCTCTGCACAGTTTGTGTAAATAAAATAGTGCTTATAAAATTGATATTTATCACTTTGCTGTTGTAAACCTCCCTCAGGTAGAACATCCATTCATATCAGCTGGGAGTTTGTTCATGCAAGGACCAAATAACCCTCCAATTTAAAATGTCAGCAGCAATTCTCACATTTGCACAGAATGAGGATAATGTGGCATTACAGGGACTGTGATTAAAGGTGCTCAGCACCAGCTGAATAATGCCATATGTTCTCAAATCCACTGAAAGGAAATACAAGTGATTGGCAGCAATCAGGAGTTGTGCAGCATCTTGTAAAATCAGGCCCTAAAAGATTTGTCAATCATTCTATTATTCACCCCCTCCAACTCCCTTGTTAACAGAAAAATATAATTTGCCTATAAAAATTCAATGTTGTTTTAAAAATATACTTGGGAATTGCACACAAAATAGTACCAACCTTTTCCTTTATTTTATTTTTTAAAAAAAAAAAAAACACTTCTCTGGGATTAAAACCCCATTTTACATGCTTTTGTACCTTCCTCAAATTAATGCTTTTGTCTCTTTTAAATAACTGTATTTAACAAAACTATAGTAAGTATCAAATCATTTGACAAATTTTACAGGGTTTTTAAAAGTGGAATTTTAGACTGCGAAAACAACATTAACATTCTTACAAGTATAGGGTTTTATTGTTTTCCTATTAAGCCTGTATATAGCCTGAGCTAGCTAGTTTCTTTTTGTTTGTTTGGTTGCTTTTTTTAATCATTTAAGTATTTGTCTCAAAAAAAATTTGATAATGGAGGCATGAGGAAAAGCCAAATATCTTTATCCATAAATAAACCTACCAAGAAAATGGAAATTTAAGTTTTCTACTGTGGAAACTGAGGGCCTTCCCTGCTGAGACTGCCCGCGCAGTGCACAGAGATGCACACCATTCCCCATCCTAGGAGTGCTGGCTTTCTGGGACATCTGGTCCGAGCCCACTGGTTGGGCTCACATACTCAGCTTCTTCCCCCGGGAATCAAGATGCAGCAGGCAGCAGCTATAGGGTGAAGGCATGACCAAATATCCAAAGTCAAAAGTATTCCTGAATTCACCAATTAAGACACTGACCAAAAAAGCAAGACAAGCAAAAATACCCACTTATTTATTGTGATACTTGGGGCCTTAAGTTAGATGCCTGAACATTATATGCAGAATATGAAGAGAGCTGTAACTTTAAGATCGGATTTGCCACATGCGGGCGACAGCAGGAAGCCATACAAGCTAGTAAGAAGTAAATCCCCGAGAGCAGTT
>JAWLRI010000215.1:6070152-6071159 GCA_034781795.1 Crypturellus tataupa
TCTGATTTCTTATTTTTCTTGATACTCACCCAATCTCTTCAATCTCTTTAAGTTAATTTTATTTTGCTTCAGATTGGCTTTATTTTTGATGTATCTTTTTCATAGGGATCATGGACATTATTTAAGTGCCATCAATTTATATACCACTACATATTTTTTTGTAATGTTTACACTGTAGTATCATTAGATGCATTTTCAATATTATTTGCTATCCCATCTTTCAATGTAGCTTTACATTGTTTTTTTTTTGCGTTGTGTTGCACACCAAAACAGAGATTTTCACTGAGCTGTCCAAAGTGACACGCAGGCATATTTCCTCCTTAGGTTATAGTTAATTTAGAACCCAGCAATGTGTATGAGTAGTTCAAATTGTTTCTTCCGATGCGCACTACTTTCCATCTGTCAGCAATGAATCACTTGCCATTACGCTGCCCAATAGCTCACTGAGGTGCCTCGTAAGGGTGCACTGAGGTCCCTCACAGTTTCTTCTAATCGCTACAAAATTAAGAGAGTGATCTCCTTCAGTATCCTACATGCTTCTTTTAAAAAAAAAAAAAAAAATCCATAAATGTATCAACTTAGCAGAATTTCTAATAGGACATGTTCAGAAATTTCTGATAGCATTTTTTATGACTATTTCTCATCCTGATTATTTGCTAGCAAAATTCTAACATTAGACAGGAACAGTTTTCAGGCACAGACTTTACAGATTTAAGTTTTTATTATATTTATAAAATGCAAAAGTATTATTGCAAAAGACACAAAATTTAATTTTACCCCTATTGTTAATAAGGCAAATGAAATGCTTTGAATGCTTGCAAATGCATTTTGCCATTGATTTCCAAGGGAACAGAATCCAAGGCAGAACTATACCTACAGGCAAAGTTCAGCCCATCTTCCAAACTAGACTGTAGGTTTCATTCCCTGACATCTGGCAGGGGCCGAGGAGAGCCCAGCAGCTGATGCCGTAGACCTGCCCATACAGGTCTACGTCCTCACAGCGCCGC
>JAWLRI010000215.1:6071169-6089079 GCA_034781795.1 Crypturellus tataupa
CACCAACCCCGGCTAGGTGTGCCCCTTTTTTTTTTTTTTTTTTTTTTTTTTGCTGGTGAGTTCATAAACTACACACCCATTGCTGCTGTCCAGGCTTCTTAAGACAGCCCAATGCAGGGGGTTCTTACGGAATTAAGCTCTGCAGAATGGAAGAGCTAACATTTTTTCTCCAGTGTGCCAATATTTAAGTACTTCCAGTTCTCAGAAAAGAGAAGGAGATTTGTCCGCTTTCGGCCTTTTTGTTTTTCGTTTTTTTTTTTGCCCCCCACTCTCTCTCCCTCTCCTGCAATCTATCTCTAAAAACCTCCAACTGAGCTTTAGACTGTTATGGTGGTGGTTTTTTTCCAGGAATAAAAGTAAACAGGTAAAACTCACAAACAGTATCTTGACACGTGTATTCTATTCATTAAAACAATTAAATTTACAGAGATAGGGAATATGCACCTGAGAATAAGCTTCCTGAAGTTTGACTTGGGCTGAATCCAAAACATTTCAGGTTTAGTGCTTAGGAGTATTATTTAGAAGATAAATCGCTTGATATCAGATTGGAAAAGGCAGAATTACCATGAAATCTTGTTGCACAACAATTCATCAGAGGGAATATCCCCTGTATTACTTGTTCATGCTCACAGTAATAAGAAAAACCCTCTGGCTTAAAAGAATTTAATTTTAATAAAATGTCTGGAAAAATGCTGTTTGGGGAAGTATTTCACTGAAGGAAAAATATTCTCCACCATTTTTCAGTCAGCATATACCATACTACAAAAAGATTTTAAGCAATACATAGTCCTCTCAAATCTCCCACCATTAAAACCAATTGTTCCTATGAATGACAGGGCCATATTATTGACCTTGCACTTCTGAGTGACAAGATTGGTTCTCGAACCACCATGGCAATTCCTCACAAAATACACTCTCCTAGAGGAGACTATCTTCAAATAACACTGTTTAGGATGTAGACACAACAATAGCTGCAACACAGAAACATAAGCTATTTTCTCTCCCTTTAGCTTGCTTGCAGTCTAAGTTTTACGGATACTCAGCGTAAGTCCTTAGAATTGCACATGCAAAAATGTATGCACACCATAAGCATACGTGCATCTGAAGAGGACTGACACCCATATAATGAAATATTCCCTCCTGTTTAGTAAGTGCAGTTTTTATCATGGGTACATAACTTTTACACAACAGTGAAAGCAACCATGTCATCTTGTGTTTGCAGGTAAGTGACTGGCAATACTAACCCTCAAAACTATGTTATAGTTACTATAAAATTATGTATATCTTTTATATTATTGAAATGACTTGAATATATTTCATTATATTAGTCTGACCCTGCTTACAGCATGTATTATACAGTTCGATTTCTATTTCACTAACATGGACTTTCTAGAATTTACAAAAAGCAAAGACAGATACAGGAAGCCATAGATGCCATGTAGCAGTGCAAAAGTATGATACTATTCTTAAAGAATAAATGGTTCTCTGTAACTAGTGTTCAGACAGGCAAACTCCTTATTATCTATTGCTGACTTAAATGTATTCTGAAAAGTTTTTGTTTGGGGTTTTTTTTGGATGCACACCTCTTCCTGAACGATGTGTGAAAACATAAGACAAGCAAGTGCATTAACGGAGAGAAAACAGATCACGGAACTGAAAGACTAGGAGAAAAATGGCAGTAGAACTTTCTCTAGTTAATGTAGTTCAACTTGCTTAGAAGGACAAAAACAACTTCCCAGCAGCACCACCTGTTTATTTTGTTCTGGATTTTTTTATGAACTACACGGGGTAAGAAATCTCAAAGGCTTATTTGCTTTCTTGTTTGTTTGTTGTTGTTTGTTTTTTAAGACTAGTACTGGACAACAATACTGCATCAAAAAGGATGTCTTAAATAACTACTTTACAATAATATGATTACATTTTGGAAATACAAGGAGTTTTCTCCAAAAACACTCCAGATGAAGGTGGTGATAACGGGTAAAACATTAAGACCACGGAAAACGTGGGAAACTGTTTCCCAACAGCTATCACTTAACAAAGGGACCCTACTTCCCTAACATATTACTTGGCCTGACACCAGTGATTCACAGCCTCTCTTACAGCCTCTTTGTATTATACAGACACCATTATTATACATCTCTGCTCCTAAATTCTAGCAGTACAAGAAGAAACCCAAGCTGATAACAGCTGGAATGAATAAATGAGGGGGAAATAAAAGCAGTAGATGATTTATATAGTTAAGTATTGTTGCAGTGCATATATAAAGCATTATTCTATCTTAAAGATAATTTCACTGTAAACAATTTCATAAATAAGTAAAATTTGGACAGTACGTTTATCATTATAGTGTTTAGTACTGCTTAGTCAAGTATATTATAATTGAAGGCTGATTTTTACTTCAACTGCTGTGCCAAAATTGCTTCAGTGACATTTTTGTTTAGGGAAGAAGAATAGCAGAGGAATACTCTATTAAAATAGAGACATTGAGTTAATAACAGAAATCTGCAGATATCCTATTTCCTACCACAAAATTTTGGAAAAAATGACTGCTTATCCAACAGTTCATGCAGCTTCTTGATTTCAAAGCCAGTAAAGGCTATTAAAGTAATCTAGCTAATAGCACAATAGACTTCTTGGTGCAAGCATAAATGCCCATTATATCTTCAATTCGTCTCTGCTTTCAGTAATCCTCTGGTAAATCACTCAAAAAAACCCAACCTTCAAAATGCTGATATCTCCTAATTCACGATTAGTTAGTAATCAGGAGTGCATAGTGTATTTTCCTTTCATTTTGGGGGTGGACTGTGTTTACTTTTTTTTGTTAGTGTTTTATTTAAAAAAAAAAAAAAAAAAAAAAAAAGGATTGAGTTTTGCTTAGTTTTGTAACAGTTTTAACTTCTCATTTCCAGAACAATCTCCTTCTTGGAAAATTGCCCAGTATGTTCCCCCCCCCCCCCTTTTAAAAATACTAATATTAATAAGTTAAAATGATGTTATCAAGTGATAAAGTTAAAGCAAATTGTATTTCTGTTTAAAAACTCAGGGGCAGGTTTCACAACTATTTCCGCATTTCTTCTCTTCCCTAAGAGCACAAACCTCACCAGATACACTCAGGAACAGAGCTCCTGGGTCTCGCAGTAACGAGTCCTTCTGGCCGTGTGTGTGTCCTGTACATGCTACTGAAAATGTTTAATAATGGCAGACCTTGCACTTTCATGTAATTCATAATTAGAAGATGACTGCAACTGCATTATTTAAAATCAGGCCTTTGTTATCAGCACCAGTTTTCGACAGAAGCCGAGAATCGCCCGAGAGCTGTGGCAGACCCAGGCTGTTCAAAGCAATTGCTGTTCAGCATGAGAGCTGCAATGGGGGTCACGGAGCAGGTCAGGAGGAAAGATAGTGTATCGATTTCACACCAGGAATAGAGGCGAAGCCAGGGCCCACTGTTGCTGCATGTGATGTATTTCACTTCAGTTTAAGGCACATTTCATTCCAATTCAGGAGGGGGTGGGGAGCAAAGGGCGAGCGGATTTCACACTGAATCATGATGAATTCTGGACTCCCGTATTCCAGTAAATATCTCCTTCCTGACATTAAGTATTTCTATCGCAGAGTGAATACAATGGAAATTAGACTGCAACCAGCTAGCCAGAGAAGACGTAAAAAAAAAATAAAATAAACAAACACTGTATGGCACTCTCTATTGCCTCCAAGGATAGTATATACATGTGTTACCTGAAACCCAGAAAACTTGAAGATTGATCTACTGAAAAATGGATTTTGTTCCAATATTCATGTTAAAGGATACCGCATACAATATTCCAGTGTCTTATTAAACATCAGCAGGCAACATAAACCTAAAGTGGAGAACTTGAAAATCTAAAGGACAAAACCATCTACTATCATGTACCACCTACTCAGCAACACAAATACACACACACACTCGCAGGCATGCTCAATGCAAAATGCGATCTGCCTGTACATTCCTGACAAATATTTCAAATGCATCAGTATTATATACATAAAAAATATGCTAACTTTTTTTTTCTTCTCCCTTTCTCTCTCCAGGTGGGCATTCCAAATAATCTTGAATATCCTAGCAAAGAACACTAGAAATTACCTCTGCTTATTTTGTAGAGCCTTGTTCAAGATCATTCACATTTTCTCACCTAATAGTATTGGTCAGTTTCTACTCATTAACAATAAAGTATTAAGCATGTAAGCAGAGAGGTTTTTCACAAGTTACTTGGATAACAGGCTCGCCTTGTTCAATTTTTTTCCAACCCCAGGAAACCGAATTTCCACTACTTTTGCCCAGTATGCCATAAAAGCGTTAACTCCCAAACTGTTAAGATCACACATACAGGGTAATGGTAAAATCATATGGTCTTTAAGGCTAAAGCACTCCTTTTCCCTCCCCCGCCATGACTTTACATAATTTGTTCTTTTAAAAGCTGCTGCTCTTTTGAAATGCTCCAAACCTGCTCTTTGCTGGTTACAATCTTTTACAACTTTTCTAGATCTTTATGCTGCCTCCAGAACACCAAAGGAGCCAGACACTGACATATTTCAGAACAAAAGATGACTGTATTTGAGGCTGCACAGAGATTTCCTATTAAATTATTTATATTAGCTCACTTCCACGTCATTATTTCTTTTCAACTGTTCTGAGGCATCAGTGTCAACTTCTTGAACCCTCTCATGAAAGCTTCTCTGTCATCAGGCTCTATTTCAGAATCCCTAATTCTGCATAAGGAATCAGTTATCCAGCGGGTTTCCAATCACAAAGGGCCAGATGCTCCCTCGGCTGCGCGTGAAGCCGGAGAGAAGGGCCCCTTACGAAGACAGGGGAGGGCAAAAGGTGGCCATGCACCAAGAGAAAAAGCTATGGAATAGCAGCCCTGGTTAACAGAGGAGCAGAGCCTGAGCCCAGCTACCCAGCTCTGAGGGGGGAGCCACGAGGAAACGTCATGAACTCGCGCTGCAAAACCTCCCCATAGTTAACACGCTCAAAAAAAACTCTTTGCCTTTCATACTGTTATGGTACAGAGACCAGGAATCTTCCCAGCTTTGAGTTGGGCTGCAGGGGATTAGCACTTGCTGGCTGGGGATAAAATCAGTAACTGCTAATACTACTTGATACACCCAGCCCTGCCACGGGGTATTGCCATTCCATTGGACCTTCTAGTACATGGAGCGCAGCTGAGCTACCTGTATGACTCCTTGCCAGAGCATGGAAAACCACGGTGAGGATCGGGATTGCTTCCCCAGATCCCATGGCGCACAACAGGTCAGCTCTGCTCCATCAGGAGAGGACAACAGGACAGGACTTTCTTCTAATCTCCTAGTGCTGGTGACCAAAACTACCCCAACAGCACTGACGGCCAAAGTAAAGTCATCTCTCTGACCTGCACTGTCCAAAACAGGAGCTTGAGAGTTTAAAGAAATCTGAAACTATTCTGAGTGCGGCTTTTGTTTGGGTTAATAGGTGCTTGGGTTCGGTTCAAATTAGTTGTAAAACTTGCTCTGGAAAGGTTTTTGCATAGAACATACGCCTCAGAATAACGGTGGTAAAGAGATTAAACATCAGGACTCTTTCTAGACACTCAAATACTTTTTTTTCCCTTTAATATTTACCAAATGTAAAAGGATTGTCCCTAGACCCTTGCAATGAAAATGATAAAAGAATGTATTGCTTGAGTGTTAATTAATACTAATCCTTCTCTGAATTGAAAAAGAAACAGCAAAATGAATTAAAAAACAAGGAAAAACTCAAGCTTTTATGGAGAAAATATACATGCTTTTAAGCAAAGTCAATCTGACAAGTGGGTGTGCTCCAAGTAAACTTCACTGCTGTTTACTTTCTATACAGAAAGAAGAACCTGAAAAAAAAATGAAACTCAATCAAGTGCAAAGCATTAAATTGCATCTTCTGCTTGTAAGATGCTTTTACCAAAACATTCAGGCACTTCAGCAACAATCTCATCCAAGCTACAATATTTGGAGTAAATGGTGTGAACAGAAACTTTGAGTTCTACACTAGGTATTTTCACAGATTGGCCTAAAACACAGCGAGCTTCTGCACAGTTGACTTAATCTGCAGAGGAGGTGCAAACCTGACAGAAGTATACCTTCTGCCTCTTAATCCACAGGTCTTGCAATTTTCTTTTTTTAAGAAAAAAAAAAAAAAAATTCAATTTGTGTAACAGACATGGAGTTCTTCTGACAACAAAGCATTCCTTCCTAAATCATTAATACAAAAAGTTCAGTTACTTTTTTCTGCCTTTTGGGGATCTGTTTTTATCTCCCCCCTATATTCTTATTCATTATTAAATCATAATAAAATAGATGGGGGGTGAGGGGAAGTCAGCACTGAACCTTTTTCCACTTTTGAAAAAAGGATTCACATGCAAGAAACTCAAGTTCTGAAAAGAACTGTGTGGCCTGACAGTTTGTACTTTCTGCAGAGGATTACTAAGGATTATATGTAATTAGCCATAATTGCATATTATTTTTTCCAGTTTAAAAAAGGAGGACAACTGATACAGATTTTTTTTTCTGGTTTCTAATTACATTATGTCCCTGAATCTGGACAATAATTTCTAATTTTGCACCAAGAAAAGCAATTATGAAAAACTTCTGGGATTTCTACTGAGTACAAGTGGCAAGGTTCAGTTCAGAGCTAATATCAGAACAACTGATCTCAAAGACAGTGGCACAAAGCCTATCGTCTTGCTTAATGACCATTTAACAGAATAACCAGTTCATTTAAGAGGAAAAAGCTCATATATTGATGTTTTATGAAAAAGACTTTAAGATAATGAACTTTTTTAGTACTGTCATTTATTGAAAGCATAGAAGAAACTATTAGTCCTTCCACTTTGGAAGAAATGTATATTTTAGCACTGCATAATTCTAGGATGAGAAAGTTGAGGACATTCCTTTTAGAAAGCTATTTTTTGTCTTCTATTTTTAAAAGATTAAAAAACAAAAATGTCTTTCTCGATGCCTTGACACAAAAGCAAAGCAAAAAAAAATCTGAAACACAAAAGTACTTTTTATGGGATATTACAGAAAACAATGCTGCTTTTACCAAAAAAAGAAAAAAACACCCCGCAACACTCACATCTTTCACATTTTATGTCCTAAGTAGGTTTAAGTACTGCCTATTACTTGTCAAGAATTCAATAGCAAATAGAAACTTTCCAGGTTGACGTGCTGGGGCAAAGGAAGGTCATTCTTTAAAGCATTTGCTCCCTTGAGAGGAAAACCTGGAAGGATGCTGTTTGAGCAATTTATACCAGGCACAGCAAGTCATTAGATGCCTCGGCTGCAGATCTGCCACGATCCTGATTCCACAGCCACACGCGGTTACCATGGTGGGAGCCAGTTCTAAAAACCAAAGCCATAAAAAAAGTGTGTATTTTTCTCTCAATGAGCTGAATGGTTTTAAGCACCATAAATCTTACACGCAATTGCAGAAGAGCAGAAAATGAACAGTAATCAGATAAATATCACGCATCATTGTTCAAGAAATAAATTCACAGAGGGGAGACAAAAAATAATCAATTTAAAGGTAGGAAAACTGCTTTAAAAGAATTTTGAGGGATTTGTTTGTATCCTGATTCAGTTTGGCTTTAAAACAAAACCAAGCAACATGAAATCTGACACTGTATATTATAAGTCCTATATTGCTCATTCTCTTTTTAAAAATCTCATTAGAATAAAGTGTTCTCCATTTTCAATAGCTAAGTTTAACTTCAGCCTCAGCAAAGTCTAAAATCTCATCACTTTGTGAAAACACAGGAACAGTATATGAACTTGCAGCTAGCTCTTTCTTCCAAGGAAGAAATATGATAAAAGGCTACAGGGGGAGTGATAACTTTCACATACGTAACAAATAACACATCATGCAGATGTGCTTACACAGAAAATGCCCTATTTCACTTCTGTGGCCACAATTCAAAACACAGGCCTGCCTGAAGAGCAACAGTAACGAGCCTATCAAGCCCACAGCCCTGGCACGCACGTGGCACACGATAACACTATCTGGTGGTTGCTTTTATTTTCACTGTAGATTAGAAATAAAGATATCAAAGCCAGAAGACAAGTACTTAAGCCAACACAGGCTAGCCCCTCCACTCGCAGCAGTGCGACGCGTTGTGGGGACGTGCGTTCCCCTACTCTTGAGGCTTGAGGACAGCCCTGGCAATCTGACACCTGCCCTCCTGGGCAGGATGCTTTTCACTGAATCACAGACAGCTTCATCGGCCTGTTTGGTCCTATTCCTCTAAGCCTCAAGGTTTGGATCAAATTTATTCTGCTGGTACTTGCTGAACTCAGTTGGGTGCGAAGATCCCAAACATGTCCAAAACATATAAAGTTAAGAAGAATAATGATTATTTTTTAAACTTTCTCAAGCATCATTACAGAATCTTTATACAGGAGTACAGTGTAAATGACTTAACACTATAATAGCCTTCTCAAAAGATAGCCATTCTTGAAACATCTATATTTCTCCCTCTAGCTTGGCTTACATGGACCTTTTTGATGTATTCAAAGAACATGTGACATTTCTTGTAAATTGATACATATCTCCATTCTTGAGTATTTTTACATCAAGCTAAAACTGTGGGTGAAAATAAAACTAAATCACCAGGTTCACTAATGCAAACAAAAGCAGAGAAAAAAATTATATATATGTACATAACAATCAAGTACATCATCATAGACAACAGTATACCAAGGGCATGGCTACTGTCCTCAATGAGCTATAGAATGTCCCAAGAGTTCATACTCTGCAAAAAGGATATTGCTGAGCATTATCCTATTAGCATCAACTATTATGTATTAGAAAAGGGATTTTCTAGTGTATTTTAAGAAGGCATGCCAAGTGTTCCCTAATCTTACTGCTTCTTGATTATCTTAAGCAATATTGAAACAAGCAACAAAACGTTTCTGTATTCCACATTTACCTATTTACACCTATCATATAATTTTAAGCAGGAGATGAAAAACATCATCCCTAAAAAATCATGGTTTTCACTTAAATCAAACATCAATTTTATCTATGCATATATCTATATATGCTTCCTACATGTAGGAAGGCACAAACATTTCTGTTCATATGAGGATTATCCTTTGAGAGATCTTAAAAGAAATATATGCAACAAGTTTAACCCCTAGGAAATACATAAAGGAGAGCAAACTACCCTGAGAAAAAATGAGATTCCAACCAGCAAATAGGCATTAAGATTTTATTATTAGATTTTCTGAGAGAAAAATATCTTTTAAAGAGCTGCTATATTTTTATAGCCATATGCTTGATCTATCCATGGCCAAAGATCCACTGAAACCCATGGCACAACCTAACATTAGATGAAGATCAAAGTCATCATGTTGTAAAAACAAAAAAAAAAAACAAAACAAAAAAACAAAACAAAACAAAAAACCCTTCAAACATATCCTGGAATCCCACAAGCTCATAAGGAACTTATCTGCAACTTCTTCACAGATATATATGCAAGGTGTACATGCACGTTTCTTTTATCTCCCTCCCAAGCACATCCACAGGTATAAAATAACGAGAGACACCTTTTTTGCTTTAGCATATTTGTTATGGGGTGTCTATGTATCTACTGGCAGTATATATGCATGCACATGCATGCACATTTAAAGTACTATTACGAAGCTGCCTTTCCAGTATGTATTAGCAGCTGCTTGCATATGTGTAACTTCTTGTCCAGAGTGACAGCTGTATTTTCGCCTGTTTTGACATTGAGTCTGATCTGGGTGAATAGCTCATATCCATTAAAGTGCTATTACAACACTGAATGACTGCCAGAATACTTCCTGATCAATTTTAAAAGCCAGCTAGCTGTCATCATCTAATCGCAACAGCGGAAAACAAATCTTTGGGGAATAAAACAAGATTTTAAAACATTTTTAAAAAGCAGGGTATTAAGTCTAAAACCTCCAAACTATTTAAATAAGAATCACAAGCTGCAGCGGTATCTAAGTAAAATCTCTGCACTTTGAAAGCCCATATACTTGCTAGTGACAAGCATTCTAACATAGTCTCTAAATCTACCATTTCAACAATCTCTGGTGTTTGAACTCTTGCCATTACATAACTTAATAAAGCAGCACTGAAAACAATCACCACAGAGTGTGATTGTGCTCACCATTAAATTTAGTTCTATAAAATCTAAGACTGAATTCAATCATCCTTCTGTCTTTGGTTGAATGGCTGAAACCCAGTGTGCAGGTTCAACTCCTTACTTCTGAATAGCTTTACAATATGCATATTTTTAGGCTGCACTACAAACACCATTTCAGACTTTCATTTATCAAGTATATTTGAAAGGCTATATAACTCACAGAGACAGTTAAGACCGCTTGAAGAGTAGGCACAGTTGGCACAAGGCTGGCACAGCTTTTAGGGGGCCCTACAGCAATGTTGTAAATATACTAATACCACATTTTAAGAACACCAGAAAAAAGGGGTTATAAAAGTGAGACACATTCTATATGAAAGATGTCTAGCAAGTCAACCATGCCATGCCAACATGCAGGCGCTACGACTAGTCAGTGTATAGATAGATGGCTTTTCATTTCTCCCCACTGCACTATTTTCAGACCTCTGCTGTTCAGCTCACCGCTCAAACAGGTTGACCACAGGACAAGCCAGGGAAAGAAAAAGCACTGAAATATTGCTGCATCTCAATATATTCATGAAAAAAAAAAAAAAAAACCAACAAGTAGATCAATCAGCTACTTCACAAGCACCCATAATTCGGCTCTCAAATTACTTGATGCATTTCCAGTTGGAAATACATCATTAATGAAAAGTTCTCTGAAGAGTGTCTCTAAATCTACATGGAATCTGGAGTTGAAATACAATATTTTTAAAACTACCCAACTGAACCAGCATACAGAATTTGTATGCCAGGAAAGACTGCTGATAGGCAGACTTGCCTCAAAACAGCTGAACAACGACTTCAGCTGCTTTAGTTCCAGGTCTTATAGAAATGGGTCTTATGTTTACAAAGCTACAAAACTTAATTAGAAAGTTTGTATTACTGCCTGCCAAAAATAATGCTATTTGATAGTTTATAATACAATAATCATTAAGAATCCTTAAAAGCATTATCCTAGCTATAGTGTTCATGATATGTAATATCTTTGTATTTAAGACGAGAAACTAGATGATTAAAAAAGGTCCTGCAAATATAAGAACAATGTATTTTATAGGAAAAAAAGTGATAACTCAGACCTGAAAATAAATGTCAAAGTAGTTTGTGTAGAATGCACGTCATAATGCATTAGCAGATTCACAGCACGTCAAAAAGCCTGCAAACTGCGAATGAGGACACTTTAATGTCTTCACTGTTGGATTTAAGGGATAACATATATGTTTTCAGAGGAACCAGAGTAATGACAGATCTATAATTAAAAAAAAAAAATTAAAAAAGGAATCGTCACACCTACCCCACTGCAGACATTGACTCAACCCAAGCCAACAGGGGAAAATTAACAAAGAATTAACAAAGAATTTCAGACACAAAAATAGTTTCTTCACTCTTGCTCACAAAATGTTCTACGTTTTCTAGAGGTAACAATGGATTTAGTTATGTATACTGGGATGCAGTATACAACTGTAAGAAAAACCAGACACTAGCTGATTTGGCAAGATAATTTACATATTTGGGATCATGGTGGAGAGCAGTAAATTGTTCGTATGTACACACCACAATTGCTTTTTTTCCCCCTCCTTTGTATGTTGTAAGCAGTAACACAAATTTGTGTCTATTCATTAGGTCTGGCAGGATGCATTGTAATATGAGGCACTGACTGGCATCACGACAGCTTCATTACAACCTCCGACTATTTTCCTGTTGTGGCTTATACATTTAGCTGAAAAGAAACAGGTCTGAGTGGTCCCTCTGACTCCTACCACAAAAGATGGTAAATGCTATGAGGTGCCAGCCTTCTATGACCGGTGTCTAGGAAGACGCTGACATTTATGTGTAATATATGAAGATTAAATACTCTCAATACATCTCACAAGATCTATAGCTAGCATACATATATTATACCAATTAAAAGCCTACAACGTTAATGAAATATAGTATTAAAATTTACCTTCCCTTTGGAGGGTGTGTTTATTAACTGTTGACAATTCTAGATAATGACACTGGTGACATGTAGTGCCTGTATTAATAATTAAAATGGAATCTGCATTTTGCAGAAGGAGTCTGAAAAGCTGGTATTTAGTTTTCCACAAATTATCTACAGTAGTCTATGCTGTCTTGTAACTTGACATCACTAATACTGCCTATAAAAAGGCTATTACATTTCCATACTTAGTGTTCTTGTTATCCACCAGCACCTTTGCAGACCCCTTCTTATATTGCCAAAAAAAGAATATGAATTTTCTGTCAATAGGATCTAAAACTAGAAGAGAGAACAACCACAGTAACAAAAATCAATTAACATGAAGAAAATTGAAGTTCTCACAGCAAGTCAAGACATTGCCAGCTAGCACAGTCCAACTTTGCAAGAGAATTAAGACCTGGAACTCAGCACGCACTAGCTAAGTGAGCAGCTAGGGGTTATCTATTTACTGCTGAAGGAGGAAGGGCATGGACACATCACACTGAATATCCCACCTCCAAAATGGCATATTGCCACGAGGTTTAATCTCAGCTGGAATGCACACCAGGAGGAACCTCAGTTACATGCTTTCTTTCAAACAAGCATCATGCAGCAGATAGTGATAGAGGATGACACTTGGTCCATGATGCTAAAACCTATCATGAAACAAGTAAGTATTAAACTGATTTTAGAAGTATGACAGAGAATCTGAGGAGCCATCTGCCGTAAGTGATTACTGTATTAGAGGTACACAACAGTTATTGGAAAACCCATCTAAATGACTGGTTTAGCAATTGCATTGTTAGGAAAGCTTCATAATGTGATGACCATACCACTGTCAAAGGTATTGATTATGCACATATAACATATTACATAATGCAGCTAGTATAGTATTAGTGATGACAGTATGGAGTACTTTCTCTGCTTTGTTTACAAAGTGAAAGAAGAGAACTTGCCTATTACATCAAAACTTCAAGCCAAAAGAAACATAGAAGTATATGCAACTCTGCACATAAGGATGAGACCGGATAGGAGAGCGACAACAAGGGTGATGAAGTTCACATGCATGATGGAGACAGACCAAGCAAAGCCCAAATTTCTGTCACATATTAGAGGTATCACTGCAGTATCACGTGATTTTAGCAGTCTGGTATCACGTACTTTTAGAACGATGCTCTGGGTTACTACCACAGTTACTCATTTCTAATGCTACATAAAAGAAAAATCTCCACTCTTCTCTTTTTATCATCTCTGTTAATGAAATAAAGCCATTCATACAACTGCACTTCTCACTTATGAATAAATATCATTCATATGAGTCTTTTGTTTGGGATTTACTCTATAGTGTATGATCATTAAAAGGATAGCAAATACCAAAGAAATCATTTTTTTTTTCTTCTTCTGTACAGAACTTGGAAAGTTTTATTATTAGTCTCTTTTTACAGTGGGAAAGATTTTCCATTATATCAAAATGGGACAACATCATTCCCCATATGAGTCCTCTCATTAAAACTGCCTTAAACAACTCACCTGTCACTCTAAATGCATAAAAATTGATCAGGTCTCACAGAGCATTGTTCTAATACATTAGGAAAGATGATATGATTGTTAACAGTTGGCAACACTAACATGCTCAGCAGCACAAGCCAACAAAACACTTCCACTAGAAATCTGGAAAAATATAGCTAACCTAAAATTAGACCAAAATTAGACCCTAATCTAAAACAAGATGCATAAGGAACGATAATGGATACCAGGCTGCATTTTGCAATGCAGAGCTGCACGTTCCTCTGGCAAGGGAGGTCAGAGGCCACCTTCACATTTAATAGGAACTCTAACATTGTGTCTCAGATTCCCAAAATGTGATTTTGGCCTTGTAATATTTATTTCTGAAGCCTTCAGTTCAGTTTGCTCAGAGATGGTCTATAGCTTTGATGGACACAAGATCTGTTCTGTGGAAGCTGACAGCCCTAGAGATGGGAGCTCCAGGGAGCAGACACACAGGCTCCACACGTGGAAGGGGCAGGTTAAGAGTTTGCCTTAGGACGTGCATATTTCCATACACGCCCTGATGTCTGCAGCTGTAAAGCTGACTTGCACTAAGAAACTTTAATAAATAATCATACCTAACAATTCAGGCCTGCACCCAATAACATCTAGACTGGACTACTGCAAGACACTGCTATGTGAACTACCATCCACTAAATACGCTGCTGCTACTTACCTCTTGAATATTGTAAAATATGATTATACATGTAGCAAATCAACAATACCTAAGGTATGAGACCACCCTACATACGGGCTTAAGATTTATGAAAGTACATCAGTTTGCTGGAAATACAAGCCTGTGAGGTCGAGATATTTGCACGGCAACTAGCAGCTTTTCACACCAAGTAGTAACACTGGCCTCATCTTTTCCAACCAAACTAGATATTACAAATACACTCAAACAAACTATGCTATAAAAAAATCTCAGATTTGTCTGTGCAACTTTTTGCTCCCATATAGCACAGACTAAAGCACATTTTATAGCATAATATTTGTATACCCAGCAGTTAAAAGTTACATGTTATCATAGAAGAAAATAACTTTAAAAATGAGGAGGTAGTCTTTCTGCAAAGTAGTCTTGGTCTCCTTTCCCATCTTTTCCTTCTAGTAACTGTAAGTCTTCAAAGAGTCAGTACATGTTATCCAACATTTCTATATCTATATAACTAAACTTAACAAGCTCTTTTTCTATCCCAAATCCCAATCAAAATTTGCATGCTGTTCACACTCCTCATACTGGACATCCAGTCTTTACATCAAAAATTTAATTTCCCCTCTGTCTTGAGCATTTAAGGTATTTACACAGGGAATTCAGAAAGCCTATCAAGCAGGATAAGTAATTCTGCCACTACAATCCCACTAACAGTCATCTCTGCTGCGGGAGTGCAGGGGGTGGGGGGGCAGAATTCAATTGTAAATAACTCCAGTTCAGCACTAGAAAGAGATCGAAACAACTCTGTGCAGTTCAACTGTTTTTCAATATGTAGTATAGTTTCATACCACCTCTAAAATCTAGATGCAGTGATAACTTGCCACTATTTTTGAGCTCCTTTTTTTTAATCAGATCAGGTGTGAGTGAGCTTCTTGTTCTGATATGCCCAAGACAACAGCAGAGGATGACCAAGAGTGTGTCATGAGAGCACAGAGTGGGGTTTGACTCTTAAAAACAGGAATAGCGATACCTTTAAAGCACACTGTACAGCAACAGGACCAAGAGGAGTCCCGACCCTCACAGCTCACTCTCTACTTGAACTCCTGAACATAGAGCAAATATGGAAGAAAATGGGCATTGCATTCAAAACCCCTTGCATAAATCCTTTGAAAAGTACCCAAAATAAAGGAACATTGTTAAAGGGATTAATTACCATGCACTATCATTTCTCAGTTAGAAATGTTTTAGCTTATTAGGAACTCTTCCACCAGTCATTTAAAAAAAAAAAAAAAACAGTTTGATCTTATTCAAAAATAAAAACTAATTGAATCATCTAGGCATGAAAGAAGCATCGCTGTTGTAAGTAAATACAATTTTTTATTTATAGCACTATAGTTTTGCATTAATCTGTTTATCCTAATGGAGGAAAAACACATCTATTGGGTACATGAAAAGTGACGCCTTTAGTTGTCTCAACTTTAATAACTGACACTGACTGTCAGTGCAGATAAAAGCTGAGCGAGGCTTAGCAGCACACAACTCCTGTCCTTTTGTTACACAAACAATATTTGCAATAGTAAATAAAGTTATGACTAGTATATTAATCCTTTCATAGGGAAACAAGCATGTTCACTCTGCTCACGCAGAGCTGCAGACTTGATTGCTTTTCAGATATCTTTTGTTTCTTTTAAACTAATTCTTCAGCAAAACCAAAATGCCTATCTGTCGCTGCTAGACAATCCCTTACAAAGCTGAACTACCAGCGGTGCTAGACCAACGCTTACAAAAGAAATGTTGCTTATTATATTTGTTGCACTCCAAATAAATATTGATTTCAATCTCCGAATGCTATGAAAGGGCTTGCATCAATTACACAGTACATCACAGCCATGATGCAAGTTGCCTAATTCCAGTGATGCACCCAGCAAATCAATCACTCGCATCCGTACTAAGAGACATCCACGTTGGTGAGACAGAGCCACCACTACTTACCTTTATCTGAACTTTTAAATACTGCATTCATTTGGAGTGGCATTATAAAGAAAAAGGTTTACAAGGGAAAAAATGTCAGCTAATCTGCCAAAAAAACCTGTAGTAATTATAATTACCTCTATTCATGTCATGTGTGTTTTAATACATACACAAATGAGTAAAAGAGCCCTTAATGACAACAACATTAGGAGGGAAGGTTTCTCTTTTGCATTATCTATTTATTCAACACAAAATTATTAGGCTATTGTGATAAAGCAGCTAGAGTACAATGACTTTCCTTTAATCACTAATTAAAATGCTGATTGCCTGTTGAGAGAGACATGCAGTTATGGTCAAACACCAAATCCCATTGTGCGATAACAGCTTGGGCTGGCCTTACAACTGGGTGGGGTGGAAGCACGGCTAAGCAAACAAACCCTCCACGGCTGCAACGCACAAGCGCCGCGGCTCAATAAAATCCTTAAGTAACTTTTAATTTTACAGCCTTAGACAAGCTAATATTGCAGAGCACAAAAGTTCAGAGATAAAGAGACCTAGCAGGTGCTGGAATAAACAAGCAATTACACAGATTAGAGAAGTGCAGTACTGGGTCTGTATGAATTAATTTATTCCGTGTACAAGCTGAGGTGGAAATTAATTTCATGGGGCCAAATTCAAAGGACCACTGGGACGTTATTGGCATCATCTATTCAACTTCTTAAGTATACTCAAATTACACCTTTGCAGTCCCACTGACAGCAACCCAATTGCCATCAGTGGGGTTTCACAGAGAACCCTGCTCCCCCCCCACACACACAATTTTCTTACATTCTTGATTTGTTGCAAAATAAATGAAAGCAAAATAAGACCTGCTTGTCCATAGTCCTATAACTTCATGTGATCACTTAAACTGATGCTAAAAAGTCACGAAAATGCCACAGTTCACATCAGTTGGTATTTCAGATGCATTGTTATGCTCCAGACTCCAATGATGAAGGAAAAGAAAAAAAAAAAAAAAATAGTGATCTAGCATTGTAGATCTTCCAGTAGCTCTGCATTTCTTCTAACCATGGCTTGCTCATGTCTAAAGAAATCAATTTAACCCATAAAGTTAACATGGCATGGAGGAAAAACTCCTAGCACTTTTCATCAGTAATTCATTCTTTTAAAAGGTTGAGTCTCATTGGACACTAATTTGGGATGGCTCTATCATGTGAATAGGTAAGAACAAATCTGCTTCTAGTTTAACAGGTTTATTCACTTAACCAAACAAGCATAGCACACTGTTTAATGCACTAATGCCTAAATGATTATTTGTAATGTGATAAAGCCTGGTATGTCTGTTTTTTTCTGGAATGCATCATATGAGAAATGATCCGGGCACATTATTCTTAGCAATATATTTATGCTAGTCTGTTACTCCTAAATCATAGTTACAAAAACTCCAAAGTATTTTTAATGACATTTACATCGGCCTGATGCTACAACAAGATGGCAAAAAGAATCATCTTTAATGTACCGGGGCAAGTTTTCTTATCTTTTTTTTTTTTTTTTTTTTTTTTTTTTTTTAAATTAAAACA